>OY757906.1:124701605-124714105 GCA_963585895.1 Sepioteuthis lessoniana | reverse complement strand
CTCTTTACTACTCATCTTTTTAAGGAAAGATTTAAAAATATCTTTCACTAGTCAACAAACATTTTTTAGGAGCTCTGTCACTAATAACACAGCCTCAGGTTTAGCTATGAAAATATAACTGTACCATAACCTTTTTTTTTTTCATCCAATATCAGCATAAGATTTTGTAAGGAATATTTTTCAAATATATCCAAACTCCCCAGTGCTCTAATAGTCCCTTTTCTTTTATTGAAACACAGCTGGAACTCAACAAGCAGAGAAAGAAATGCACACACCTACCTGTTCATAAAAAAAAGAAGAGGTAGAAACTGTAATATAATAATATTAAAAAAACTGTGATCACTAATAAACTTTTACTTCTTTTAAATGTTCCTTAATTCATAGTATCATTGTCAATTTGATATTTGCTCAGTTAATAGTTAGTATATATTCAGGTTGTACATTTCAAGCCTTACTTTAAAACTGATACAGTTTTCCTTGACCATTTCTCTGATCTTCACCAGGTGATACAACACAGTGACCATTAGCAATTAATAAAAAATATTAAACAGCTAATAATGCTATATGGGTTAGGTTATAAAACTGATCCTTATACAAAGAATTTAATATTTTGGCTTATTCTTTAGCATGGCTCTTTTTGAATTAGGTGTATTTCCTAAATTTTATCTTAGTTTTCAGAGTTAAAAAAAGTAAAATGCATTTAAAAACAATGCTCTGCCTTAGAAAAGGCTGTTAATACTGTCAGGTTTGGCTTGATGGTTATATCACTGTTCAAGATGTCAGGTGAGTTAGTAACACTTAACTTAGAAAAGAAATATTGATGGAAAATAAAATTGCAATACTCTGAAAATATGTTTCAGTTTATTCAAATAGTACTGATACTATACTAATACACTGTGTATCTTCCTTAGGAATTAACACAGGTCTATACTCCTACATGCATATGTGATCATATAGATCAGTGGTTCTTAGCCAAGGTCTATATAGGATTTTTTGCAGTCCATGTACACAGAATAGTAAATTCGGGGTCCTCAATAATATTACAGTAGTCAATAAAAAAAATTTGCTTCAGATATAATCATTGCAAGAAACAACTAAGTTTCTTATCTTGTTGAATCTGGTTTCAGCTGTGTCTTTAACTTACTATCAAAAGCTTGTAACCAACTCAACATTGTACAAAAATGTGATCTTTCATTATCATTGACATCATTGGAGCTGATATTGCAAAAATAGCAGAGCAGCATCAACCTCAATAAAGTAGTACTAAAATAGGATCTTTTTTTTTTTTTTAAAACAAATACATCCTTGTATATTTATGAGTTATTTTACTAGTGAAAATTTATTTTCCATCAAAAGTAGTTGTTTAAGTGCTATAAATTAGTTATACTTCGACGATACATAAAATATCTTAGCAATTTTTTATATTTGATTATGAAAATATAATACAATATTTTAAACATCGAATAGCTATGGGGGTGTCCACCAGAGTTCAATAGGAGTATATTATAAGTGAATGGTTTTGTTGTTTTATATTAATTAATAGCCATGATTAATTATGCAAAGAGAATATTTTCTGTTTTTTATTTTAGATATCTTGTTTATTTATTTATTATATTTGTTCTTGATGTCAAGAATTTTTTTAAACATATTTTTAATCAGTCATTTTGGCATTTACCCAATTCTCATGGTGCTGGGACTCCCAAGGGGTAAGCACAAAAATTCCTCATGTCCTGTTGGCATTTCTCTTCAGGGGGACCTAAGGTGTAATAAACCTAACCTTTACTCCCTTTAGGTGAGGGTAGATGCTGCCTTGGGGGAAGGCCTCCAGAACATGAGTCATTCATTTTCAGAGACCACCTGGCCTAGATGTCAGGTGTGTGATCTCATCAAAATTAATCATCTCAGTTGATCTTTAAAGTATAAATTTTAAACTTACCAGTTTTTATTATAAATGAATAAATTGTCTTTTTAAGGATCTTTTTCTCTCTATTATTAAACCAAATCTAAATGTTAAATGTGTTAATCATTATTATAAATTTTGATTAGTATCTTTCTTTCATTGTTTGATTTTGTTGCTTTTCTTTTTCTTACAAATTGCTTAGGTCATCATTTTATGACAGTGAAGAAAAGCATGTATTGGTAACAATAATAAAAGATTAGTCTCTTGGTCCAACTTGAACTCATCTCCCTTTTTGCCTTGTAGAAGCCTGGTTATCCATACCAACTGCTTTACCAATTAAGCTAAGATAACAATTAGCATTGAAGAAGCCTAAATCCCACCTATATCACATTCTCTACCTCATTTCTTATCTGTTGGCACTTTGTTTTTATACATTTAGTAGTGTAATTATTTTATTTATCTCTGAGATAAAACATCATCAGTCATTGTTATTAATTAGTATTAACTAGTATTTTCTGTTATCTTTTAATTTTAGTTTGTTTTTATGATGTTACATGAATTAGTTTATAAAATTGTTCCTTCTACAAAGAATTTGATGTTTCAGTCTTTTTATTTAGCATGGTTCCTTTTAGAATTAATGTATAAGAAAAAATTATTTTTCAAAATTTAATTCCAGTTTTGAGAGTAAAAAATTAGGTACTGTATATTTAAAAAAACCAAAGACTGAAAACCTATTCCTTTTGGTGCTTATAGTCATATACTAAGCTTAGCTTAGTTTGGCACAAGACCAAAAGTATGAGGATACCCAATTAGAATAAAACTCACCGATAATGGTCTGCTAGCCAAGTTTGTTAACCATTACACCATAAGAGACACTCTCTCTACTGCTTGGCTCCATGTCCTCTCATTTGATAATGATCAGAGAATCAAAGCATTTAAAATTTTTATTCTAAAGGATGAAGTTGTCTATCTGAATTATGAAAAAAAAACTTTTTAAAATATCGTACTATCAGAGCACTGGTGTCTGGACATCCTCAGAATTGTTTTTTAAAATCCCCTAAGAAACTTGACATTGGTATTAGGTGCAAAACATTCTGTCATATACTTTATCTTTTCAACTTGAAATGACATTATTTAAATTTTTATCCTGAATTTTACAAAACAAACAATAAATTAAATACAAAACACTATTTTATTAATAATTTTGATATTTTGTTTTAATAAAATAAAAAAAAATTATGTCATAATCTTTGTAATGTAATTTTTATATTATTTTACTTATTTTAATTTGGTTTAATTTTATTAGAGAAAATCTATTTTGTAAAATCCAAAAAGTTTTCTTAAAATTAAATTTTTAAAAATCATGCCATTTGGTTTAGTGATGACAATAAATATAACATATTTTAGGCACAAATGTTTTTTATGGCTAACATTGTAAGATTTCAAAGGGATTTCATGAGTGTGTCCAACCAACCAGTTACTCTGATAGTACAAAAAACAACAACAACAAAAAGAAAACTATATAAATTGGACTCATTGTCTGTGTTAGACAGATTTAACCAGTTTTATATTCATTTTCAAACCATAGTTTGTTTTAAACTTAAATTGGTATTGTTAATTTTTTTTTCTCTTTCTTAAAGCAATGAAAGAATTTTTTAAAAATTCATGTATGACAAAAAAATTTCTAAGTAGATTTGTTTTGTTTTTTTTAATGAAGAAAAAAAAAATTCCTAGTTGATTTAAAAAAAAGTATTTTTTCTAAGTGAAGAAAAAAAAGAGATTTTTTTTTTATTATCTTAACTGTGTTAATGATCGTTTTGTTTTTTCTGGTTTTAGGATTAAATACTGAAACATTTCTCAGGTATCTGCCTTATTTTGTTCAAGGCAAATATTCTAGTCCATTATCTCATCACATTTGATTTTTTTGTCCCCCAACAAACCCCAGTTTGGACATTACAGTTCTTAAAAAGTTTCACTCATCAGCAAAATGAATGAATTGAATGTTACCTATGTTAAATGTTCTGATAGAACTGATATTTGCATTTTTATTATGGCCACAGACAAAATAAAAGCTAAGTGTAAAAATGGAAAAAAAAAAAAAAAAAAAAAAAAAATACAATCATAATTCTATAAAGTCATTTTCACAAAATATCTTTTCTTTTTGTTCTTTTCTTCACATATGTTTGAGTTAATTAACTAAGAGAGCCATCAACTGTTTCAAGCTGGAGTGGAAATGACCCCTGAACCAGCAATTGTTTTACATGCTTTTATAAACAACAAACAGTATGTGGCTTATTTTATTGTATTTTTGTATCAAGTTTAGATCGTTTTAGAGTCATATACTGTTCTGTCCTTAAAGTAAAATAACTTGCATTAGATATTTGGATATAATCTTTATCCTATTATTAGTAAACAATTTTTTCTCTATATTTACTTGCATTAAAATGTAATATTTTATTTACATGGTTGCTTTCTAATGAAAAAGTTTTATATTCTAATTTTCTGTCTTTGTTTTAAAAAAAAATTTACCGAGAAACCTGATTAAAAAAAGAAAAAAATTATGGTATTTTCATGGGCAACTGAAAAATATTTAGTCATATTGGCTCATTCACAAAAACTTTTCTCATTTCCAATGATACATGAGAAAAATAATGTTGAATAAAGTTCAGCTTCAGGTTACCTTACCATGCTCCTAAGCTGAACTAATAAGGAAATTGTCAAGTTTTAATTTTGAGTGGGAAAAAGAAATTGTTAATATAAGTAGTAAAAAAAGTTATGATTGTCAAAATGAGAGTAATAAGTTTTTAGGAAGTTTTTTTTTCCATCAAAATATGAAAAGAAAAAAAGAAAAGGCAAAATTCATTGTAAATAGATAAAACCAATTTTTTAAAAATGACATTAGTCTCTACCTTATCTAAAAGGATATGTTTTAAGACCCCACCTGAGAATGTTTGATAATACCAAACTCTTTATATACTTTTTTCCTTATACATACACCCTTATGATTAAGTTTAATCTATAAATTTGCTACCAGAAAAGATTGACAGCAAGAACTAATGATTGTACAATTATAACAATATAATGTCATAAAAGCTGGGTGTCAGAAAATTTGTACGAAATATACATCTTAGCAATAATTTTTTTATTTCCTTGTTAAGTCAAGAATTTTCACTTAAAGGAATCACTTTATGGCTTCTCTTTGATATATCTAAATTGCCAGTCTCATTATTCTTGCACTTTAAGATAATCATTATTAAATAAAACTTATGAATTATTTATTTCTGGGGTTGACAATGATTAACTGAAATTGTGGAAAGAAAGGCTAACCAAGGGAGACAACTCTATTTTTCCATCACTTTCTTTTTTCCATCATCTTCTAAATATTAAGTAAAATACAAATAAAAACAGGAATTTTGGTACGAGTCTACTGATTGTATTTATCATAATTTGACAAGCAGAGCTAAATTTATACGATTGGGTACAGAAGGTCTAAGATTTTATTTCAAATGTCAGATTTGTCATTCTTATCAGAAAAACAGACAGTTGCCACTTGGAGTACTTTTAAAATCTTTTATACTCTATGGAAACAAATAGTTTGTTTTCTGTTAGCAAAATATTTTTGTAATATAATGAATACATTTTAATGCATCTATTAAGAGATATATTGTGCTATTGCTAAGAACTGTGTCATTCTATAAATATCTACCATGTTTATCTTATAAGCCATTGATACAGAGTTATAATTTGTTTTTCAACTGGTGATTAAAATAGTTACATATTTACCTCTGGTATTAGAGATTGGAGTTTAAGTCCATGAAAAGGCCAAAATTTTGAATAAGGATTTTTCTAGGCAGGCTTGTCTACTTGAAAGATTGCCATGACAAAATCTTGCCTCTATAATAAGCTAAGGTTGATTTATATTGAGTTTATTTCTCACCGGGTGCTTCATGAACATATCTTGATTGTATAGTCCAACAAATACTCATGGTTTTCTTTGTCTTGATTTTTAGATGGTATCAACATTTTATGTCCATGACTTTAAAATGAGAAAAAAATTAAAGAAATAATAACCCGATATAAATGTGTCATTGTTTGTTCAAGAATAGTTTTTGGCCATTTTGAAGCAATAAAAAAAAAGTACGGAAATGATTTAGTATTAAAATTGGCCTTATTGTCTGGGTGTATTTCTGATAAAGTGTTTAAAAATAATACTTTAACATTAAAAATAAATATAAGTTTATAAAAAAAAAATCAGTGTTGTTTTTTTCCTCCCAGATGTTGTTATTACAAGGAAAAAAAACTTAGAAACAAATTATACACATTTTATGTTGTTTATTTTAAATAAAATTGTTTCTTCTAATGACAACAAATTTGTGTAATAATGAACTCGTATATTTTATCATTTACTAGTTTATATAATGTGTCTATCATAGGTAGAATATATTAAACTAGTTATGATATTGGAGAAACAAAATAATCACGGTTATATTTTATTGCTGATTACATTTGGATATAGTATACAAAGGTTGGACTTTTATCACAGCCCATTGACTTTACCATTACTCTAGCATTCACTGATTACCATAATTATTTGTGTATAAGATATTTTTCCAGATTTTTAAACCCAAAAGTTAGGGAGTGAATATTATACACAAGAAGTAAATATCAACTTTTTTTCTGGCCATGTTACATTTTCATGTGAACCGGTCCTTGTTTTGGCTCTAAATTCTGTGTAAATTTTCTGTTTCAATACATTATATAAACTATAAATTCTTATTTTTGGTTGAAAGAAACTGGATAAAAAGTTGAAAACATGTTAACTCTAATATCTCTATATTTCTGAGATGAGGTATTATGTACATTTTTACATTTTTCGGATTATTGTCCTCATCTTTGTTACCATGTTTATCACAATGAGTGTGAGTTCAATACCCGGTGAAGGCAGTGGAAAACTTTCAGAGGGGAAATTAACTGGGGATATCCATTAAAAAAACATGGCTCATGGAACTAGAACAGTCTACCCCAGTAAGCGAAATAAAGAGTTAAGTTTGACATTCCAACCACCTGGAGAAGGCCAGAGCGTACAACAGCTGAAATGTTGTAATAAACATGGCAACAAAGATGAGGACCAAAAAATGTAAATAATGTTAACTTTACTTGAAATTTAGCTACCACAAATTCTAAAGATGGATATTTTTACCAGCATGTGATAGGTGAAAGTGAGGGATGCATATTATACACAACTAATTACAATAGTTTTAATCATTTTTTTGTACTAATAAATTGAATATTTTTAGCAGTTAAAGAATTTCAAGAAATGTCACATTTTACATTTGAACCCAATATATGTTGCCTAGGTTTGGACTTTTAACACTTCCCGCTGACTTTATCATAACTCAACCCTCTCCATGATTTATTTTAATCATTTTCTGTACTAAAAAATTAAATACTTTTAGCAGTAGGGAAAAAATTCAATGAATGAGCATTGAAGTTTGAAATTTTTGACCAAAAATTTGTTTGAGCAAATTTCATAATGGCTTGAAAATGAAGCAAAATAAAGATTTTCATTTTTTGGGAATTAAGGCAAGCACATGGCACATATAACACACCCATTCTATATTTGATATATAAATATTTACAAAAGAAATGCACTGAGAATTAGAGCCAAAATGGAAATTTAAATGATCAGGAATTGAAGCAAACATTATGGACAGAATAGGGGCAGTGTATGTGTATATATATATATATATATATATATATTTATCTATTTTTTTGTCATATTAAAGTCATTAAAAAAGATCAAAAAAATTACTAGATAAAAAGTTAGATGCATTGTTGAATAATATTATTAATAAAAATGAAAAAAAAAGACTTATCCTATCCCTTGGTTTGGTTGTGAGGGAGAATAGCCTGGCAGAGCCCATCCTTCTCCAGGTCTACATTTGGTTTGGATTCAGAGTTTTTCTTCTCAAAAGGTTGCTATGCCAAGGTTAAAGAGTCCAGTCTGTCCTATTTACCAATAGCTGAGGAGAGATTAGTTAGATTCATACCTTTCCTTTGGGTATTAGCGCTATTTGAAATGCTAACAGCCTTATCCAGGATTTGAACTTTGGTCACTGTGTCCATTTCCTACAATGATAACTGTGATGTCACAAGTGCCTCATTGATTTTTATAAACAACAATAATACTTATAATGTTTTCTTTTAAATTCAAACAAATAAACATTACTGATTTTACAGTAATTATTGTTCTATCACAGTCTCAAGAGTTATATATTTGTGTATACATTTCATACTTAGGCCATCATCAATATTGTTTACATTTCAAGATTGATAGATATATTAAACTCCTATCATATACTTTTAAATTTTCTGATAAAGTGTTACATCGCCATTCGAAAAGTATGTATCTATCAAACCCTCTGCACGAGCAAGATGTAACACAAGGTTAATTTAAGTGGAGTTTAACAGGTTTGAATTCAGAGTTTTCCTTCTCTTAGACTGGTTGCCTAAACAAGATTAAAGAACCTAGTTTGTTCTATTATTTACCCATAGATGGAGGGAGAATAATTGGATTCATACCTTTCCAAATAGTATTAGTACTATGTGAAATACAATCAACCTTGTCTAGGATTTGAACTTTTGTCACCATGTCCATTTTCTACAATGGTAATGATTACACTACAAACATGTCTATTATTCTCTGAGTAGAACAGGATTTCTGTCAAATACTTTGATTTGAACAAACACACCAATTTACGATAACAGAGAAGGTTGGAAAAATTGATCTAATGTTGCATTAATAGTTGAAACAAATGAAGATAGATTGATATTACATCTAGAAATCCTAAAAGACTTTAAATCCCCTTTTAGGTTACGGTTTTGGTTTCTTTGTTTAATGGCATATCAACTCTTTTTAGGTTCTTCAATGCCAAATCCATTCTCCGAGAAGAACAAAAGTGGTACTATTTAACCCATAGCAGGGAGGATAAAGGGGCTCATACCTTTCCCAAGGGTATTTGCCCAAAAGTGAACGTAATAGCACGATTGGAGTATGAACTCGCATACTACGATCCCGCAGTCCAACGCTTTAACCATTACACCACGAGGACACCCCCAAAATCACCTTTTAATTTAATATATTTAACATTATATAAGTGAGAGATTGAAAGGATAGATTTACTATAATAGAGAAAATTGAAAAAAACTTATCTAATAACACCACATCACTACTAAAAAAAACTTTAAGATTGATGGATATTACATCGAGAAATCCTAAAGCCATAAAGACTAAGAAATTGAACCACCAGAAAACTAGGAAGTTCATTTTAAATGCAACATAAGTGAGTATATAAAAATCAAATATTTTTTAAAGTACATTTGATAATGAGAACCTTGAATTGATTAAAATTTGGCACAACTTTTTATCAGTTTTAATGTAAAAATATACTTATAAATTAAAGGTTGTGTGAAGGGCATAATTACTGCTTTGTCAGATGCCTATATATATATATATATATATATATATATGCATTTCACATAGCACTAATACCCTTGGGAAAGGTATGAATCCAATTATTCTCCCTCCAGCTATAGGTAAATGGTAAGGCAGACTGGGTTCTTCAGCCTTAGAGAGGCAACTAGTCTAGGAGAAGGAAAACTCTGAATTCAAACCTGTTAAACTCCGCTTGAAAATTGACGTGTCATATCCTGCCCGAGTGGAGGGGTTGGTAAACATATATATATATATATATATATATATATATATATATACACATTTCATCTGATAATTGTATTCTTTCTCAAAAAATACATGAAACAGTCATATGGCAGCCATAGCAGGGTGAGTGAACATCAATTTATTGTAGGTTTTATATAAATATCGGCAACATTTTATCTTTTAAACATGTTTGATTAGATAGGACTGACACTTCATGAGTCTATTGACTTTAAATTTAGGAAGGCTCCCCACCTCTAAATATAGAAAAATTTATGCAAAGGAAAAAACAAATAAAAACTCCTAATTCTTGAAGCTCCATTTGTAAAGATTAACAAAGATCAACTTTGAATATAGCAGCCATATTCTAAAATGGCAATATTACACTTCCTGCCAATTCTCCTCCCCCCCAGTTCTCATACATTTTGTAAAAATTTTTATTTTTGGGAATCCCCACCACTTGTTATTCCTCCTACTTTTATAGGAATATATATGACTCATTGTGTTTGTTATTTGATTATTTGTTTCCCCGAAGATAGTTCAGTTGGGAGTTGAAAATATTTAAGGAAATCTATGGCACCTTCCTAAATTCATTCCATCCCAAAATCAAATAAATCATATGCAGACTTGAATGGTTTAAAGATAAAATAGGCAGACAAAAAGTGTCTGTTCTATTTAATCATATATATATATATATATATGTATCATCGGCCCAGTGGGTAGAGTGTTCGACAATGATCTGGGAGACCTGGTTTCAATCCCAGGTTGCATCATACTAAAGACTTGAAAAATATTACTTGATACCTCCTTGCTTAACACTCAGCAATATAAGGTACGTATCAAGGATAAAGTGGAGCAATCCAGAGAAAGGAGTAGTGCCCTCCCCTACACCTTGGTGTAGAAGCTATTGAAAAGGGAGCCTTCTGGTTGCCCTCGACTACAGTCACCAACATATATATATATATATATCCACAAAGGTAAATTCAAAGTAACTGATGCATAACCTGAAATTAATAATGACTGCCTTTTTAACCTTTGATTCATTGGTGACATTCTTTATTCACACAGAAGGAGAAGCAAAACTTGATTTCCTCAATAATTTAAACAAAACTTGATTCTATTGAATTTGACCATAGCAAACCCGCACATTCTATATAGCTTTTTAGGCACTGATGAAAACAATCAATTTCAAACAACACTATACACAAAAGTTATAGATACACATAATTATCTTCACTCCAAATCCTTTTACCCCAAGCATCTCAAGGACCATCTAGCATATTCCCAAAACTTCAGAATTAGAAGGATATGTTCTAACAATAGTGATTTATTGAATCATATCAATAAATTGAAACTAGATTTTAAAGCATATGGGTAAAATAAAAAAATTGAAACTAGATTTGGAAGCATATGGCTAATATAAAAAAAAAATTGAAATGAGATTTTGAAGCATATAGCTAATATCAAAATTCTATCAAATGTAGAGAGCCATCACTCCTCCCAAAAATTGAAGTACTTACCAAAGGAAGAAAAATCAAACTGTGTCCTTTTTGTAACAATATTCAACTGAACCTTTCCACAATTAGGAAATGAGGAATCCCTGGATTGTTATGGCAAACATGCTGGACTACAACATCATAGTAAGTTGTGCTATCATGTTCACTCTCAGACTAATACCCTTGAGAAAGGTTTGAACCCTCTTATCTCACCAACTATGGGTTAAATAGTACCACCACTGTCTTTTTAGAAGGATAGCTTTGGCATTAAATAACCCATGATGGTTGATATGCCATTAAACAAAGAAACCAAACCAAACCTGTAACCCTAGAGGGTCAGAGACCAGTCAGAGAAATTTTATTAACTAGAGGAAAAAAACTGATTTGGATTTTGAAAGAACAGAGAAATATATTACAAATGTGAAATGGCGTGATGGATTTTTGAAATGAAGTGCAAATAAAAATTATGTTATTTTGATGAGAAAGAAATTTGACAAAAACGAATTGTTATTGGAAAAAAGAGAAAAGCAAATGTAAACTAAAGCAATCAGAGGTAAGGTAGAGTGTTTTGACAGATTACTGTGTTCTAGAATGTTTGAAGTGAAAAAGTCAAATTCGGATCAGAGTCCCAACTATCAATCATCAAAAAACAACTGATCTAAAATTAGAATAAACCTATACGGAAGTTATTTTTTAAAACAATCCCAAACGAATATGCATCAGCAGAAAATTATTGAAATCCAAATTAGGAGAAAATATTTTTTGTTCTGCTCCTCCCTGCCTTTCAGATGAATATATACATAAATTGGCCAGGTTTGTTCCTCATAGGCAGACCAGCAACAGATGAGTAGGAGACAGCTTCTAAATTTCATGCACACAGGCGTCAGACTACCCAGTGTGGAGAGGCAGAGAAAGCCATATTATGTGATATTCGGATGTGATGTTGTCTTACTAGTAGATCACTTTATAAGGAAGCAAGAAAGACTGAGATAATGCAATGCCTTGAGAGATTCCCCTGTGCCAGACTCGTGAAAGTAGAAAAATGAAGGGAAGCCTGAAATAATGTGACACCTTGAAGTAACCTTGTGTCAGACTTGCAGAGATAGAGTTGCAAAGAGAAATTGAGATAATACGATACTTTAGAGATGAGCATCAAGCAGACTTGAGATGTCTTTGTGCTAGACTCATGGAAATAAAGAAACAGAGAGTGATTGAGATGATATGCTACCTCAAGGAAGCCTTTTACCAGACTATACTGGGTATAGAAAACGTGAAGTGAATTAAGAAAACATGACAATAGCAGAGAGATAGAGAAAAGCCCAAATTAGCATGTCAATAGAAAAAGGCAACTACTTGATTCTACATCTTTGACCTTGTACCAGACTGT
>OY757906.1:124256605-124696605 GCA_963585895.1 Sepioteuthis lessoniana | reverse complement strand
ATATATTAAATGGATGTTTGATTGTTAAGATTGATTTAATATAGATAAAATAAATTCTGTTAAAACTGTTTATGTGACACTTTAAGGACTTGAAATTTTCCTAAAAATGTCTGTTGGAATGTTACAAGCTGATCAAAGGAGCATGTTTATTTTTTTTTTTTATTTGAAGAGATTTATCACATAATTGCAAGAGATATTCTAGTTGATAATAATTATGATATTTCCTCACTAAAAGTCTGCTTAACTTTTAGATAATAACAATTCTTGACATTTACAATGTGTCTATATTTTTTGTAACCTTTCTCCCATACAACCTTATGTAATAGTATTATTATTATATATCATAACTTCATGATATAATTATATATATATATATATATATATATATATGTAATAAAATGTAATATCTCACATTACATAATGCAATATGTGATACAATCTAACGCAATATTATATTATTATTACAATTATTGTCAATGTATTATTATCATTAATATTAGTAATGTAATATATTGATGCCCAAACATTATTAATGTAAGATGTAATACAACCTAAATAATTACATATTATTACTTCATTATATATTATTATTAAATTTTTACTTAATCAAATTGCAGCATATAATTTTTACTGCTTCCATATATCATTACTTTATTATATCACTTAATTATTAATATTCCTTGTACATTATTATCATGACTATATATTATTACATCTTTTTATCATGAGAAACATTAATTTTTGCTATTGCATTAGAGGATGATTTTTTTTACAATTTGAAAATATCTCAAAAGTTATTTCTCTCTATCCTAATAAACATCCTAAGATTGTTTGCATTTTCAGAACCTACTGATTGCAAATTATACCCAAGGGTATTTTCTCTCAATCAATAAAACTTGTCCTAATGAAAATTGCAAATATATTTACCATTACAAATATCCAGAGCCTTTTTTTAGTAATGATAATTCTGGATTTATTTCTTGGATGATGATAAATATCAAAAGTATATCTCCTTTCATAATAAACAAATTCTCCCTTTAAAAAGTTCTTATCCCTACCAGAAAGATATTGTTTCTAATAAATAAATTCTCCCTTTAAAAAGTTCTTATCTCTACCAGAAAGATATTGTTTCTAATAAATAAATTCTCCCTTTAAAAAGTTCTTATGTCTACCAGAAAGATATTTTTTCTATAACCAATCTTCAAGCAAATTAAAATTTGGACAATAAACTAATGAAGGCAACACAGACTTTACATCTAAAAGTCAGGTGGTGGTGGTTGGTATGGTGGAGGAAATATTTTGAAAACTTGTGGATAGTAGCAGTAGCAACCGCAATGGTAACTGACAATGTTGCCTTTTTTTTGTACCTGCAAGAAGTCAGGCTTGGATCAGATGCTGGTTGGAGATGGTTGTATTTAGTCATCGAAGTCCTATAAAAAGAAAAGAGAGACAGAGTTAGGTTTCATGAAGCATGATTTCCACAATTTGTTTTGAAAAAAAAAAAAGAAGAAAAATTTAAAAAAAAATGTTCATATTTTTCTAGGCACATTGGAAAAAATCAAAAAGATTCCCCCACCCAAAAAATTGGTATAATCTTAGATTTGTAGGAAAACAAAACTAATAAAGTTCCATTATTTTAAATGCAGTTTTTTTGTGAGATTAAACATCATAGATTAATACTTTAAAGATGTTTTTAAGGTAGCTTCTTAGAATATTATTGAAATTGTCTTATATCTCTGATTTTATTCTAAGAACTATCCAGGAATGAAATGCCAGAGATCTGGAACCTTGGGTAAAATGAGTTATTAGCTTATTAATTTCCTCCCATCCTATTATTGATTCAATAAAGATATATATAATGTTATTCAGGCATTCATTTCTACTGTTCCATGTTTCAAAAAATATAGAAAAATCAATTGGAGGGGTTTATTTCCAATGCTATGGACGACCATAATGAACATATCTTGTGAGAATCATAGTGTTAAAACATTTTGGCTATAACATATTGGTTCATTTGAAGTCACTTAATGAGATTTTTGCTATTTGGTCTTCTTGGTACTTTGGACACCTCATCATTGGAGGACATTTAAAATTCAGAGTTGTCCTCTTGGTACTTTGGGACCTTTATTTGAGGACACTTAAAAATGAAACTTTTGCTCTTTGGTCATCGTGATTCTTTGGGTACTTCACATATATTTTAGGTTCAATTTAGCTCAGTTGGTAACAACATAATATATCATTAAAGCAGTTTTATACATCACAATAAAAAATATAATTATCATTTCATTATATAATATTATTATCACTACACATCATTCATTCATTCATCATTATTATCATTATTGTTTAGTTTGGTTTGGTTTCTTTGTTTAATGGCATATCAACCTTCGTGGGTTATTTAATGCCAAAGCCATCCTTCTTGTAGAACAGCAGTGATGCTATTTAACCCATAGCTCGGAGGATAAGGGGGTTCATACCTTTCCCAAGGGTATTTGTTCAAAAGTGAACATAAAAGCATGACTGGAGTTCCAATTTGCTTACAATGATTCCGGAGTCCAGCGCTTTAACCATTACCCCATGAGGACACCCCCTCATTATTGTTATTATTTACAATTTAATTCTACCTTTGTAGAAGTCTTTCATGATTTTAAACACAATAATTATAATAATAACTATAATAATTTTATGATTATATATTATTACACTGGTAAGAATTGGCTTAGTTGGTAGTAATTTATAAACTGAAACCAGCAAGCCAAGTTCAAATTCTTCTTACAGCCACCAATTCTGTTGAGAAGTTGGAATGATTTTAATGGCATGTCAACCCATCTTGGGTTATTTCATGTCTAAAGGTTAGAGAATCACATACATTGTATGTTTATATTTACATTTTTGTATACTTGTTTAAGAGTTTATTTATTTATTAAAAAATATTTTATTTTAACAATATGTCAAAATCCTCTGGGATGATTTTTTAAAAATAATTAATTTATATGGTACTGATTAATGTCTTTGCTAAAGACATAACTCCAGTCCTGTCATCAGACAATAACGGCTACATTATAACAGTAGATAATGATGAAGTGATACCTGAGAAACAGGTTGTTCTTATGATTGTCTGTTTATATTATAGCTGCCAAATAACTGCTATATCCATTTTCAATTATGAGAAATGGAATAAAATAAATCATTGAGCAAAAGTATTTTCAATAATTCAGAAAAACATTCTGAATAACATTACAAAATGTTACATAAAGTGATTGATAATATTGATACAATTATTTCAGCAAGTGTATTGAGTGCTGAGGGCAGAAATCAAGGAGACAAATCAAAATGAATTATAGTTTTCATTTGACAAAATACAGACTTTATTTTTGTAAGAAAAACACAAGATACAGATGTCAGTAAATGGAGAACTTTATTAATGTCAATATTGTGTTTTGAAAAAAATAAAATCTGAAATTCTGACATAAGCATTAGTATTACCCTCTTTACACCAAATCATCTGACCAGTATCCTTGTTTTTATTGTTTTTATTATAGCAATAAAGCATTGTGACAAAAACTGCAAAGATGAGGATACTAGTATAAATAATCACTGATATAACCGAAAATTCAAATTGAAAGAAAAGGAAAGAAATTGTACAAAATAAAGCACAGAAACTCAATTTATCAAATGCATTCTTAAAATAATTGTTCAATCTAACAATCTTATAATCCTGTAAAGAAGAAAAATCAACAGAAAAAAATCGATGGAACATTTAGAAAACGAAAGATGATGACAGTAAAATACATCCTATAAATACTGAATGATTTGCTATTTCCCAAAGCACATTAAGAAAGATGAAAAGATAAATATTCAAACCAACCAAATAAAATATCTGAAAAGGAGAAGAATTTAAAGTTTATAAAAAGAAAAAGAAAGAAAGAAAAATTATTTTGAATAAAAAAATAAAGTTACAAATAGAGAAGAGACTTCTGTGCAGGAAGAGAAAACTGGTTCTGAAAGACACAATATCATAAGATTAGAATAAAATTACAGAAAATTATCTATTCACTCTCATTCACCACTGATCTTTTTGAGACTAGCACTGCTGGCTATTTAGGACAAACTAACTTGGTTAGAGATACTACAATAAATCATAAAATAATAAATTCATACATTTAAGACAAACATTTCTTTTGATCTCAAATATAGTTCTAAAATATCCCAAACATATCAATTTATATATTATATGTTGAAAAATATTATCTTTGCAAAGATTTATGAATTAAATTAATGAATATAAATTTTACCTGAGTTGTTTCCCTTGATAAGATAAGCAGTAGGATTTATTTCCCTTGTTGGGGAAGCCATAAGGTTACCAAATTCTTTTTTAAATCCCAACCCCCTTTCGTGCACAAGAATTGTTTTTTTTTTACCTACTTCCAAAATCAGAAAATCCCGACCCCCTTTCGTGCACAAGAATTGTTTTTTTTTACCTACTTCCTAAATCAGAAAATACTGAACAATCACATTTGCATCCGTGTGGTTAGGTGAAAATCATATTCTTGTTAGGTAAAAAAAAAAAATCTTTATTCAAATTTAAAGCTATACATTTGTTTTGATTTTTAATAAACATAATTACTTATGGGGTGAGTGAGTTTGTTGTTCACTGAACAGTTTTTCAAATTGTAGTGAAGTTTAAGGAATTTGTGATGTATCAGTTCAATGTCATGTCTTACACATCTGACCATGTATTTGAAGTTTATAAAAACAAAACAAAACCTCTAAATACTCAAAAGAACCATCTGGTAAGAATGTAAGAATTTGTACAGTAGCCAGGTTAACCAGTTCAATTATCATTAAGTTCACATAAATAGGTTAATTAATTAAAAGTTCACATAAATAGGTTAATTAAAAATTTTCACCATTAGCTTTTGTGACCAGTTTCGTACAAGTTCCTATATTCCCAGTTTTGCTTGAAATTATTAAAAATTTTCAAATATCTCAGAGAACCCTTTGGATGCTAACTGTGGCACCCATGACCAAAACTATGAGAATCTCTGGTTTATAGTCTCTCTAATTTCATAGGTTACTTCCTTTACATAATCAACTATGATGGATCTACATTTGTGGTATATACGGGTATATTTATAACAGATATTTTTGTTATCATAGCCTGGTAAAAGTTAAATATAAATGGTTAATTCTTATTGGGTTTGATAGATGTATAAAAAATAATTCTGGGTAAATAGTTTCTTAACTTTCCCTCCACTAATTCAAATAAGACGTATCAAATACTGCATAAAACTTATTAATAGATCTAACATCTAAGACAGTAAGGTGTCAGACCTGATAAAAACACAATCCAGAGTTGTCTCATAGACCACTCCACTTCACCCCTCCACAATTTTGTGACCAATAATAAGTGAGACAAAAGTCTAAAATTTTGGTTGCATTAAAGCCTAGATGATCTGTAAAAAAGTAGCTAATAAACTTTTATTGGCAGTTAGTCTAACAATTGGTCAGTCCTTACCATTTGCAAAAAATCTCTGTTGGGTACATATTTGCTCTGGGATAACCTGGATAAAATTAACATCAGTATTCTCATCAAATCAAGCTGGTAGAGTTTGTTTATTAGAAAACAAAACAAAAAAAAAATTACGCATACATACAATGAACTTTTTTCAATACAGACTCTTTCACGCATCTTTAAGATATACTGACATGTAAGGAAACTTCCACTTTAAATCACATATATTCCTTTTCAAGCTTTCTTATATTCTGTTTGATAAATTTTTGCTTTTTATTGGATGTAAACATTTATTTTTTTTAACATTATTTCCTGTCCTTCATATGTCTTTGCTATTTCTTCTTTCAATTCTCTTTCTCTCTCTCTCACTTAACAGACAAAGGAAATTTACCTTCTTTTTATGAATAAGGTTGAAGTATCCTACACAATAACCAGCAAGATATACTGCCTATTACTGCTGTTACAAATTCCTTGATAGCAAATAAACACATTGGTTAATCAAAGTTGGAGTAAAAGTTTTTGAAGACCTGGTAATATTTGAACCATTTTAGCTGCATAATCATTTGAAAATGTTTTTCTTAAAGGTCATATTTGTCAGTCATCATGTTCAATGACAAGTTATATCCTATTTACAGAATTTTAATTCATACTAATTTTGGACATAAAACCTATAATTCATCTCAAGGGAAGTACTCTAGATTAGCATTTAATAGTGATCTATCTTGATAAATTATAATGATAAAGGTGAGCAATAACTGAATTATCATAATATATATATATATATATATATATATATATATATATATATAAAATACTAAGAAAAATATAAGCAATCACTTACAATATTGTGGTCACTCAAATTTCATCCAGAAACAAACTACAGACCAAACCTATAAGTGCTGTGTTATGACCCTTCCGAAATGATCATATTCTACTACTGCTGACCAATGCAACCCATACCAATCACTCACTTATGATCCTCTTCTCATGTAAACATGTGCAATGTAAGAGACCTTTATATAGTCATAGCCATACTTGTGCATATTGTATATCAACCCCCATTATGGCTTTATCTGTAACCAGCTTAATGAAGAATGCTTGGCCACCCAACAAATTACAATGTCACCAATAAAAACTTTTATGAGCAATACTTCAAAGCTAACCTTTCTTTTCCCACAGAAAACAAGTAAGTCTATGCTCTGAGTGTCAAACTTCCCTTCCTACTGCTATTATTTTTCCAAGTACCTTTTGGGGACTCTGAACAGAAATTTCAACTTCAGTATTGCTTGTATATTCATCATAAATACATCTTTGTTAACTTTTATTTGCCAGCAGTGTTTATCGACCAAACTACTAAAATGGCAAGTGATATAATATTGTAGTTGCCAGGAGAGCCTTCTCTTCACCTCTCTCTTTCCTTCCTCCTCTGCATTACCATACACAAATATAACATCTGATTCATTTGAAGAGGGGGAAACTAACAATATCACTAAGAAAAATTAACTGATATAAGATATCCTTTTAGCATGAACAGTGGGATTATAATAATAACATACACCTGTAGATTGGATAAAGTGTTTGGCTCAAAGGTTGCTGAATATGACAGATATCTGAAGAAGGTTCAAGGTAAAATGAATGAAATGTGACTGTAACAACTTAGATGACATGAGTACATATTGATTAGCATCTAATGAGCCCAGGTAATAAAAGTCGTATACTCTTTTTCTGGACAAAAAAAAAACAAGAAATAAGTGATATCACTTGAAAGAATTAACTGATACCAGATATCCTCAAAGCATGGACAGTGGAATAACAAAAATCTTCCCCTGTAGATTGAATAAAGGGTCAGCTTTAAAATCATCAGAAGTTTAATGAATATGAGAAATACCTGAAAAAGACTAGAGAGTATAATGGCTAAAAATGTTTTGACTATAACAATCAAGATGAAGGCTCTAGTTCAAGTTAATCAGTATGTAATGTCTATTTATCTCCTCCTCCTCTTGCCAAAAAAAAAAAAAAACTATATTTAGAATCATGCTTTTTAGATGAACATATTGAACACCACAATATGGTGGGAAGGAAGTGATTTTCTTTATTTTGGTAAATGGATCTATTCAGTCTCAGACTTCCTATTTGTCTTTCTTTCTTTTTTTTTTTAAGGAAGATTGGAACTTTGTCAGGGATAATATATTTGCTAGGAGGGAGGAGAAGGCTGAGAACTACTCAAATGTTTACTTTCCATTATGGTTCATTACATCATAGCTAAGAATAGCTACATATTAATAGACATCAACTTAATGTTCTTTGCAATAACATAGTAGAAAAACATTTTCATGAGACAGAATACAAGAAGATATTGCTGCAATTGTTTTGTGTGTGTGATACATTTAGGTATAGATTGAAAAAAAAAAAGATTTGTTGGTTTCATGGCATGTCAATGCTTTTTGAGTTATGTAATGGAAAAATCATTTTGTGTGTGTGTGTGTGTGTGTGTATATCATCATCATCATCATCATCATCACCATCACCATCATGTCATGCAGCTAGCATGGATTTCTCTCTCTCTCACAATTCATTTCTATCATCCATCCCTCCTGGCAGGTCTTCTAGACTACCCATGTCTGTACAGAGCTGTTGTAGATAGATTCTAAAAGTATTAAGGGTTAAGTTAATTGCTCAGTGCCTGAAGAGCATCTGAAGGAAGATGTCAACAGAATGTAAGCAATTTCTAAAACTGTTGGCTTGTTTCCTGCTGGGCACCTCTTGTTAAATGGACCTTGTGTCACATTCTGTCAGTTTCAAGTAACTAAAAATAATAATCAATTTATATGATAAGAATCAGTTCATACACAATTATAAAAGTAGGAAAATAGTTTTTGGTTTGGTTTGGTTTGGTTTTATGGCATATCAACCTTTGTAGGTTATCTAATACCAAATCCATTTTTTACATATAAACAATTCTATTTCAAATAATTCAGTTTAGCATAAGTACACAGTTTATTTCTATTCAACCCATAGAGAGGACTCTATCAGGTGCTACTACTCTGGACCAGAGTGGACCTGGGAGTGATGGCAATGAAGGGGTTCTCCACATTCTCCAATCATTACTGGAGCCCCACTATCAGATTGTTTAATGTCATATCCAGGACACTCATTAGGGGAGTCCTACCAATCTGCAGAGATGCAGTCGGTGTATTCTACACCCCCAGGTGAGTAGGCCATGAATTAGTTTTATAGTTCTATAAGAAGTAGTAGTGTGTTGCCACAAGAAAAATGATCAGCTATGCTCATTTTTTTCTGGGTGAGGCTTAGAACTTTTTGAAAGACCATTGTATGGTTTCAAGTGATTCTTCCAATTTAATGATAACAATAATAATAATGATGATATTTTGTTTGAACACAGTTATATGGTTTCAAGTATTCCTATTTGATACTGATAATCATTCAACAGATCTATTTGACCAATAGATAGGACCATAACAGGTACTACTTATTCTAAGTCAGAGTGGACCTGGGAGTGATGTTAATGAAGAGGTACTTCAGTTTGTGTATTCTAATCCCCACTAAAAGGGCTGAGAAAGAAAGAGATAAAAGTTAAGATAATTGCTGAAAATACTTGAGTTGTGGATGTTAGAAATAAATAAATAACAACCACAGACTGTCGTGTATACCACATACTTCTTTTTTTGAAAATTAAGAACCTGTATTTTTCTCTCTTTTCCGTTCATATCTGATGACCTTTCATCTCAAATACAAAGTACTGTGCAGGGTACAAGAGAACAACATTTTTTTTTGAAACTGTCATTTGGAATTAGGGGTGCGTGATATACACAGTTTACACTAAATGAAAAATAAAGTTCTTTGTGGCCTTTAATCACTCACATAAACACAGAGTATTGACTGAAATAAGACAAGTTATTCAAAGAAAGGTTTTTCTTTAAAATCTCTCAATAAAAGCCTTTCCATATATTTAGTTGATATGAAAAGTAAATAATGGAGTAAAATCTGACAATATAGAGAAAAAATTGATCTCTCTCCTTCTGCTAGGATTACTTTATTATCAAATTTTTTCTCTATTAAGTAGATATCAAGAATTATAATTTCTGTACATTTCAAAATCCTATGGTAATGAATATTAATGAGAAAGAATTTGAATAAATTGTTCTCTTATTTGACCAGTACTATATATGAGTGCATGTGTTTGCTTGTTTAATGGCATATCAACTTTGTGGGTCATTTAATATCAAAGCCATCATTCTAGGAGAACTGATTTGGTATTATTTGACCCATAGCTGGGGGGATAAGGGAGTTCATACTTTTTCAAGGGCATTAGTCCAAAAGTGAATGTAACTGTATGATCAGAGTTCAAACTTGCTATTACAATATGTATATATATATATATATATATATATATATATATATATATATATATGTATGTATGTATGTGTATACATACATAAACTGTTGGTCAAAAGTATTTGGTCACCCTCAAAAATTTCTATTTCTCATCCTAAAAGTATTTTTTTTAATGAAACAAGTTAAGCACTACAATGATTTTATCTATTATACTAAATACAAGTCTTACAGAGCCACATTAAATACAAATTAAAACAAAAAAAAATTTCTTAGACTTTTAATCAAAATGACCCTCTTGGCCACTATCACTGCCTCACAGATTCTTGGCATTCTTTCCACTAAAGACTGGAGGTAGACTGAAGATAGTTCTTTCCTGCAAGAATTACCAGAAGTGAGCTACACTTGTAGGTCATTTAGCTCTGACTTTTTGGTCAAGTTCATCCCACACCAGTTCAATTGGATTTAAATCCACTGATTGTGCTGGCCAAGATATCAACTGAAGGATATGCTGTGCCTCTTTGCTTTTAATGTACCTCTGGCAGAATTTACTAGTATGCTTTAGATTATTATCTTGCATGAGTATAAATCCTTAACCAACAATCTATGTTTCTGATGGGATTGCTGGATGCTGCAATATTTTGTGATAGCTTGTCTGGTTCAATTTGCCCATCACCTGGTGCAAACCCCTGACTTTGCTATTGGCAAAAGCTCCTCCATACTTTACAGTTGGTGTGATACAGGAGGTTGCAGCTCTTTCACAAACTCATTGCCTCCCATAGACCATCCTATTTGACCCATAGATTTCAAACTTTGATTCGTCTGTCCAAAGGACTTTATTCCACGGCTCTACTGTAAAGTTTTTGTGTGGCTTGGCCACTAGAGCCTTTTGACATTGTTTTGCTTCCTCAGAAGTTTCTTGACAGCAATTCTGCCATGTAGGCTGGTTTTAAAGAGTCTTTATCTCACAGTGAATGTTAACACATTGTTTCATGACATTGGTTCAGTTGTACACTGATGTTTAGAGCAGTCAGCCTTCTGTCATGCAAGCTGGTAACTCTGGTGAAATTGTCCACTGCATAGGTAAAACAGGTTGTATCTAACAAGCAGTGATTCACCACAATATAGTTCAATGTGAGTTCAAGAGATGGTATAGTGTAGCTTTTGAAAAACATTCAATTCATACTTAGTAGTACTAAAGAAGAAAAATGCCTTCAGATCAATTTTTCAAAAGATATCTGGTTATACTAAGGTCAAAGTTACTGAGAAAGACTTGTATTTTGGGTTGAGAAATATAAATTTTTGAGGGTAGCTAAATATTTTTGACTGGCAGTGTATGTGTATATATATATATATATGTGTGTGTGTGTGTGTGTGTGTGTGTTTGCATGGGTGTATACATATATGTATGTATGTATGTATGTATGTATGTATGTATGCATGGCCAGCAATGACTATTCAGGAAGATGGTGTTTTGTTGCTGAAAATTTATTCTACACAACAATATTATTGTTCCCACATTATATTTTGTTGTTTCTTTTGAACTGAATAGAAAGCTTTAATATTGGAGTATCCTGGAATGTATTTATATGTGTAATAATTTCATATACGAGGTGCATACAATAAGTTTCAAGACTCTTGAAAATTCAGTATGTTATTGCTATACATCCTAGAAGATGACTGACCAAATTTTATGATTTCAGATTTAAATGAACAGCTACAGCAGCAATTGGAATACACCCTACTAAAGCCTGATTGTCACAGCTGGTGAATTTCAAAAATGCAATCTGACACTTTAGAAGAACAATATGCAATAAAATTCTGTTTTAAACTTGGAATAAATGCCACAGAAACGTATGGAATGCTTCAGACTGCTTTTCGACCATCTTGCATGAATTGAGCATCAGGTTTTGAGTGGCATAAGAGATTCAAGGAAGGCAGGGAGTCTGTGAGGGATGATGAGAGGTGTGGGAGGAGTAAGGAAGTCAATACACCAGAGTTGATTGGCCAAAGGGTTAGGGTTACTATGTTGAGGTTTTAAGGGCATTCAGGAAGAGATTTCGTCGGAAGAGGCCAACACTCTTCAAATCAGGTCAGTGGTATTTCCACCAGGACAATGCACCAGTCCACAACTCCATCCTTGTCACAGACTATTTGAGCAAGATGGGCATCAAGACAGTTCGTCACTCTCCCTATAGTCCAGACCTTGCTCCCCGTGACTTATTCCCTTAGCTCAGAGACTGTTGTTATGAGAGAATTGAGGAGATGAAAGAGGCTGTGATGAAGGTCATTGACATGCTTACACAAGAGGACTTCCATGGGGCCTTCCAGAAGTTGTTGGAAACGTAGAAGAAGTGCATTACAGCTGGAGGAGATTACTTCAAAGGGGACAAGAGTTTCATGTGTGTATTATCAATAAATGCGCCCATACGAAAAAAGTCTGGAAACTTATCATATGCACCTCGTAAATATGATATATACTAAACTGATGTTACTTTTCTCTGAGTTATAAATATAAAATGGATAAAAACTGCTCGATAGCTATATTGAGATCAGAGATAAATTGAGATACCTTTTTTTTTTAAATACTGACATCAAATACTTTTTTCTTTTTTCATTGATTCTGAAAACAAATAGAACATTTGTTGTTTTTTTTTGTTAAGGAAACTTTCATGTTATAAGTGAGAATATAGTTTTGATATGTTTGGATGTTAATCAATTACTACATATAAAACAATATAAAGACAGAGAAAAAGAAATGAACACTGGTATCTGCGTTTTTACAAAATATACATACTTCCGTGTTATTGTAATACAAGTTAGAAAACAACTTTTACATGAGATAATATTATATAGTCACGCACACACATATATGGATGTATGTGCATGTATATAGATATATATACACACACTCCCACACAGATGCACAAACATACATATATAGATACACACACTTACATATGTATATATTCATATATATGCGCACACACACACACATTCATATGTATACAATCATACATATGTGTATGTGTATATATATATGTGTGTGTGTGTGTGTGCGTGTATGTGTGTAGTTAGGCAGCAGTCTTTCATTTAAGCATGTTTGATTAAATAATAAAAACATATTTTGTCTATATAATTTTATAAAGATCCTTTCAAGTTTCCTGATAAGCATCTGGGTTTCAGGTTAGAATTGATGGATGAATTTAACAAAATTGTCTCGAGCGCTTTTGGACCGTTCATAAGCCATCATCAGGGGTTGTTTGCATGTGTAAAGAGTGTTTCTAAAAGAGTTTTTAGGCTTTTTATAACTTTACAAAATTATGTAAACACAAACTTGGATAAAACTGAGATGCTGATGACGTCGAATGAATTTAAAAACAGAACACTATCAACGGAAATAGAATATTTAAAAAAATAAGACTAAAGGCATCACAAAACATTGTTGCTATTTTTAAAATTGATTCTATTGATTTTAGGTTTAGTTGTTTTTATATCAAAGATTTGTAGTTGTAGCTTGTTAATTTCGTGTGCTATTATAGTGATGTTTTCAACAAGAATTTTTTGAAATTTGGATTTGGGAACAGAATGAGTTTTAAGATGTAAGACTATGGAACTAGAATCATTAAGGTGCATTGTAAGCTGTCTTGAAAGAGTTGTAGTGGTAAGACCTATGTAAGTATTATTTTTATTGGGAACACAGTCTTCCTAGGGACATTTGAACGTGAATACAACGTTTGTCCTATCAAGAAGTTCAGTGGAGGGCTAATTCATAAGAACATTCCAGAAGAGAAGCCCATAAATTAATATTATAAGATTTATAGAGTATGAACTGTTCATTTCAGGAAGTTTGCAATGCATGTGTCAATCAGTGGGCTGGTAAGGCACTGAAAAAAAGGGAGTTCTTCTTTTGGCACTAAAGGTTTAACTTTTAGCAGAAATGGGATTGTAGGATATTTCATTTTGTTTTTTTATTTTATTGTTTGTTTTCTTTTTTGCATTTCTGCATTTTATTATTTGTTTTATCTTTGTATTTTATTATTCATTTTATATTCTATTTTAAACATAATTCATTCTATTAATTAAAAAAAATGCACAGGTCTATTAAATAGAAGAAGCATGGGTTAAGTAGACCAACATGTATTTCTGATATTTTATGTTGTCTTCAAGGAAGTAAATTTTTCATTTCAAAATAATTTTTGAAATAAGATACCATTACCCTGAGAATAATTGGAAAAATTCCAAATCATTAAACGTTAGTATATTATTCATATATAAATATATCCTTTGAATATACTGTTCTTTTACATATACACACAGTCATTCAGGAAGAAAGATGAGTTGTCAGTTAAATTCTATGGCATATCAACTATCATAGATTATTTAGGGGGAAAGGAGTAATAAAGGAGAAAAATAAAATAACCTGAAAGTATACAAACCATTTACTTCCTGAAGATGATGTAAAATGCTAGAAACACATTGGAGAAGAATAAATAACCTAAAAACAAATTCTCTTGTGAACTTTTTATCTCAAAGTATATATATATATATATATATATATATAAACCTGTTCTTATGCTTGTTAATCAACTATAGAATAGAATTATTTAGAAAAGAACTGTGTTCATTTATGTCTTATAAGAAACAGAAATCAAAATATCAAGAACATTAAGTATAGTATTTAAAACAAAATTAATTATGAAGAAGAGAATAGTCATTAAAAAAAGAGATCAATGTAGACAGTTATTTTTATATCATTTTTTTATAACCATTAATTTTATCATACCATTGATTCTATAATCATTAGTTTGGTCATATCATTAATCTTATCATACAATTAAGTTTATAATCATTAATTTTGTCATATTAATTTTAACATACCATTAATATTATAATCATTAATTTTGTCATACCATTAATTTCATCATCATTAATTTTGTAATTTTTATATCATTAATTTTAAGAGCCAGTAAATTTTCCCTTTATCTAGAAGATAAAATCAACTGAGTGATTCATAGACTTAACAAAAATAGATAACAAATAATAATGTCTTCTGTCAAAGTTGCTCACTGTTCAGTGCTAGACATTTTGGCATTTGTAAGCAGTTCTGGATATGAACTGGTGTCCAGAACTTCATGCATTGCCAAAAATATTTGACAGATATTTGGAGTTGCATGTGTCTGAAGATTAAATATTAAAGAAAGAAAAACTTGACGAGAAGATTGACAATACCATGTTTTTGTCTCTTTCTTGTCAAACTCATATCTTGTAATTTACTTTGTTTGACACACAGGACTGAAGTTCTTTACCTGCAATGACTAAATGGTCACCCATCTAAGTACTAGCACAGTCTCACATCTTAGCAAAAAATCATATCTTGTTATTTACTTTGTTTGATGCAAGACTGATGTTCTTTACTGGCAATGACTAACTGGTCAACCATGTAAGAACTGGTCTGGTCTTACACCCAAGCAAAAGTTCAAATAAGATTTCAATGCAAGGTTTTATGCATATATATATGAAACCTTTCCAATTCATATTTGATCCGATAAAGTCCTGTTAAATTCTTTTTAGAGCATTGATTTATATCAATGGAAATAAATTTATAATCCTAATGTGACTGATCGTTGTTTTAAAAAAATTTATTTGGTCTGTGAATTTTATTTACATTGAGCGTTTTACCAGGAATATTTAAATTTAATATTCTATTTTTGAATATTTTTTTCATTTGTCCTGATTGGAATTATTCCCTCTTCTGGATTTACTGGATTGAATAATATTATATATATATATATATATTTACCCAACTCCTCCTCCTCCACAAACAGGATGTGACACAAGGTCAATTTCTAAGTGGAGTACAAATGGTTACAATTCAGAGTTTTCCTTCTTCTAGACTGGTTGCTTTATCAAGGCTAAAGAACCCAGTTGGCCCAACTTTTTATATATAGCTGAGGGGGAGAAGAGATGGATTCATGCCTTGCATAAGTACAAAGTGAATGCAAACAGCCTCATTCAAGGTTTGAACTCAAGTCACTGTTTCTGTTTCTTACAATGATAACTGTTACACAAAGTACACCTTCATTATATATATATATATATATATATATATATATATACACACTCCCCCATGAGGGCTGAGCACTCTGGTGAAGGAATTAATAGTTAACACTCGCATAAGGCAAAGCTCTTTGAATGAATTGAGTACTCTGGTATCAGGTAAGACAAAAATATAAACAAACGAAAGCTACTACTTAATGCCTTATAATTCCTGAGCTAACATGGTTCGCTTGTTGGCTGAGCAGTATGATACTAAGTCTATCGTAAAGTTGGGTGGGTTTCAATCCCAGCTTCAAGCATCCAACATGTCTTGCCACACTGTAGAGTTGTGATATAATGAAACAGTTTGTCTGTGGATGACTATATATATAAGCAGTGTACTTATTTTTGGACTACTACATATATTTTTGTTTACAGATTCTCAATGCTGTAGAGTTTGGTAATAGATAATACCTAATAATATCCATTTTGATTTTACATTATTCCAATTAATAAAATCAAAATATCATATAAAATTAAAACAAATTAGGTATTATATATGCTTAATATTATTCATATTAATTGTTTAATGTGGTATGAGAAATAATAAAACCCTGGTATCTTTGGTTGAGATGAAGATTAACTTTTTATAAGAAGTAGTTTGGGGTGTACTTATTGTACTTGTTTGGGGCAATACTGTATTTACGAAGTTGATCTGCTTCAATTTCTTTCCTGGTTGATGATTACTAGCCCTCATAGCTTTAGTCACCTCATTCGCAATTACCTTGAGTGCTTGATCGTCAAGCCAACGGTACTGTCCATCACCCAAAGCTTTTGGGCAACTATTAAGGATATGTTGTAAAGATCCTTTCCTAGCACATAGTTGACAATTGGGGGTCTCTATCTTCCCCTATGTGCAGGTTCGTTGGGCTTGGTAACACATCATACACTGATTTAATGAGAAATCGAATCTCGCTAAAATCCAGCCGCCAGCAATCAGACCATGTAATCCTTTTTTTCTCTACATCCTCCCACCTTGTCCAGGCTCCTTGCTGACTCAGACCGACCATTTTGCAGTAACTCACTTCTTCTACGCCCTCACGGACTTCTTCTTGGATGAGTTGGCATCTTTCTTTGCCTTTGGCACTGTTGGTATGCGTAGAGGGGAAAACCCCCAATCCCGCTCTGCCTTTAGCTATCGACCCTAAGATAGCTTTATGCCTAAGCCTCTCCTCCACCACTTGCAACTCTCTCTTCGCGCTCCACTTCCTGCCAGATCTTATCTGAATTCCTGCTGCTGCCACATTTGGATCTTCAGACTCTGTATACTGCAGTAGTTCTCTTGTCTTCGTGATTTTGAATGCTTCCACGAGACTGCTGCTGGGGAGGCGCAATGCGTTGCTGTTCCCGTAGAGAGCCGCACCACTTAAGCATCTTGGCAAGCCCAGCCACCTTCTCAACCGACTACTAATTGCTCTTTCTAACGATTCCGTGGTGGTAATCGGAATATCATAGACAAGCAATGGCCACAATATCCAGGGCAAAACTGCATGCTGGAATAACCATGCCTTAAATTGACCAGGCAATCCAGATTTGTCGATCTTCGTTAGCCACTCCTCAAGCCATATAAAATTGCCTTTTAAATTTTTTGAATTAACTTGTAACAAGTGCTCATACAAAGAGATAAAACAAAGTGTTTCCATGGTGGATTTAACGTCTGGCAATTTGTTTTCATATCTTTGTTTAATGGCATGTCAACATTTGTGGGTCATTTAATGCCAAACCCATTCTTGTAGAAAGAGAGTAGTGGTACTATTTAATGTATAGATGGGGGAATAAGGCAGTTTATACCTTTCTCGAGAGTATTATTGAACTTACACTCCGATAATTTTAATTGGGCGGTATGCCACTTGTTCCTGAAACAAAGATGGTGGACGCACGCAAATATTCAGTCTCGGGAAACCATTGGCCAGGAGAACCATGTGGTCAGTGTTTAAAACTACGTCCACATTTGAATTTCGTCCTACGTTTTTTTGGAGCTGACTCCAAGACACGTATTTTCTATAAATACTTCATCTTCAAACACTCTTTCTCTTTTTCACATTTTCACTTGCAGGGCTAACACACTCTCTCCAGTGTGACTTCCAGAGAGAATACTATCAATCTCTCATATTCACCAACAGCCATCAAACACCACAAAATGTATAGGCCATGCAAACATTCCTCTCCTCAGTATACCTTGTCTTGGCCAATGAGCCGGTTTGTAAATTATTACTATTAGATAGAAACAGTTAATTGAACATATATAATTCTTAATAAAATTATCATTGAATAGGAAGCTAATTGAAACTTTATAACTGTGTACAAACTATTTGTATTAAGGTTAGTTACTTAAAGCTATCATATTTACCAACCCCTCCACTTGGGCAGGATATGACACAAGGTCAGTTTTTAAGTGGAGTTTAACAGGTTTGAATTCAGAGTTTTCCTTCTTCTAGACTAGTTGCCTCACCAAGGCTGAAGAAATCAGTCTGCCCTACTATTTACCCATAGCTGGAGGGAGAATAATTGGATTCATACCTTTCCCAAGGGTATTAGTGCTATGTGAAATGCAATCAGTCTCGTCCAGGATTTGAACTTGTGTTGCTGTGTCCATTTCCCACGACGATAACCAATACACCATGGGCACCTCCAAAGTTACTTAAAGCTATAAGTGTTGGTAAATGATTATTATTAAATAGGAACAATTATTTGAAGATGTAGTTGTTTCCAAATGTTTCTTATTAAACAGGAATGGTTACTTGAAACTATAATTGTTTCCAAATGATTATTAATAAATGGGTATAGTTATTTGAAATCATATAATTGTTTGCAAAAATAAAGATAACTGACTTTGGCATAAAGTAACCCAACAAGTGTTCATTGTCTATTGGCAATGAAGTTTTGGATGAACAATTGGGTTTATATGAGACATGTTTGAAAGAAATTTGTCTATATCAAACTGCTAAGGTTGTTAGCATCTATTTTGCTAGAAAATATCAATGCTCTACAAATAAAATACAATTTGAAAATAAAAATCATTATCTGTAAAATGATAACCCAAGAAAATAAAATCCAAAACAAAATCCAAAAATGCTTTATAAGAGTAAATTCATCAAATACCTTTTATTTGCCCTATAGCAGAAAGAACTTCGTATTTTTGTTTGGTGCATAAATTAATTTGACTGTTATGGTCGTCGCATATTTTCACCCAATGAGGATGACTTATCCTATTCTACCCAAACCATTTTTCCTGGGCAACATAAAAATGGTGAAAGCCTGCCAAACTCTCTCTTCCTCAGAATCTTTTGAGCAGGACGAACATACTTTCTGTCCTCTCACTTCACAGCAGCAGAACCATTACACCATGAGGAAAGCCATATAATTTATGGTCTCTTGAGTCTACTCTCCTTGACCAAAGGTTCCCAGTTGAATATAAATTGGATGTATTTATTCCGCCACTTACAGGAACACTTTTATGTTGCCTCTAACTTTTGCTATGTCTACAGCGACGTGTAATTTTGCTCAGGCATTCAACTATTCCATTCCTCCTAACTCTGTGGAAGATCATCATTCTTCTCTCTCCCACTGCTATAGGACTACGCTTATGACTGATTACATAATTCCTGTCCTTATTCAGCAACAAAACTTTTGCTATGACTGTAGCAATGTAAATCCCGCACAGACACCTAGCTGCCTTATTCCATCTCTATTCTGCTTATCTATTTCGAAGACATTTATTTCTCACTCCAAAATCAATGGGACTTAGAACTACTGGTTGAACGCCAAATACCTGCCCATCACTTTTTAACTGTTTTCTTCCCATTACGACAACCAGTACAAAGGCTACCTCTCAACTCAAGCCTTTATTAAAGTTCTAAATTAAAAACTTTTGGTATCTTCGTTCGACTCAACGGAGAGGGTAACTTAATCACCTTCTTTGTTATAGCTCAAACTAAGACTGCTTTAATTCTTTCAAGAGAGAGGTAATATTTTTGGTTACTGAGTAACAGCCGGGGCTGTAGAATACATCGACTGCTTCTCTGCAGAGGGGTAAGACCCCCCCCCCAACGAGTGTCCTGGATATGACACTAAACAACCTGATGGTGAGGTTCCAGCAGTGCTGGAGCTTTGGGGAATGTGGAATACCCCTTCATTGCCATCGCTCCCAGGTCCACTCTGGCCTGGAGTGGTAGCACCTGATAGGGCCCTATCTATGGGTTAAATAGAACAGCATACTTATGCTAAACTGAATTGTTTGATTAAACTGAATAGCTTGAAATAGAAATGTTTTTGACAATTAAACCGTACTTACATTTAAACTGCGTGCTTATGCTTAACTGAATTATTTGAAATAGAACTGTTTTTCGACATTAAAACTGTATTTATACTTAACTGAATTGTTACATATAACTGCTTGAATAGTTTGAAATAGAAATATTTTTGACAATTAAACTGTGTACTCATGCTAAACTGAATTGTTTTCAATAGAACAGATTATTTACATAAAAATGGATTTAGCGTTAAATAACCTACAAAGGTTGATATGCCATAAAACCCAACAAACCAACCAACATGAGTTTTATTCAAGAGTTTGGTCATAAATAAAGCTTAATAATATCCCTTTTGATTGTATATTATTTTACTAGAAATGATAAACTCAAAATATATAAAGTATTATCAATAATGAATAATAGAACGATGAGGAAGGAATATTTTAAATTGTGTCCAAATGATTTGCATTAGATAGAAATAATTAGTTAAAGATATATAATTGTGAGTAAATTGTCAAGTAGGAAGATTTACTTGAAACCATATAACTGCATGCAAATTATTGAAGTTAATTGATATTGGGCAACTTTTGGGTAATTTTAAATCAAGTAGTTTAAGAACACTCTAATTATCTGCTATCTCTTTGTTGTTGCTTGTCAGTACGTACATGAGGAGGGGAGACAATAATATTACTTAAAACTGTGCCAACCAAATAACTGCTGTGTTAATTGTATCTTTGACACGACATAGCTGTTATTGTTATGTGTTTGAAGATTAAATTGTAAAGAAAGACAAACTTGATGGGAAGATTACGTGATTTTTTTTCTATTTATCCAAACTCATATATTGTTATTTACTTAGCTTGGCACACAGAACTGAAATTTTTTTTATGACATTCAATTGTTTGCAAATTATCAGTATTAGAAAGGAATACTTTAAATCATTGTTGTGTACAAATTATTTGCATTAGTTTTATATTATGTTATATCTTAACCAAGTTATGAGTTGGGAAGAATTAATTTGTATATTGATCTTGAAAAATCAAATTGTGACCAATAACTGTTTTGTTAGTCATTTTCAATTTCATCTGCAATTTTTAAAATTAATATTTGTTTTATTGATAGCTTTTATAATTGCTGGGTTTTTTAAATATAGTCATTTCTTGTCCTGAAACTGGTAACAATCCCAGTTTTTTTTTTTTTTTTTTTAGAATAAGGAGGAGTAAGCAATGTTAAGATTTTTTTAAATTAATATATTCGTAAACTCTAAGAAGTCTAAAATTTCATTTCTTTCAAGTTCATAAAAATAATAATTTAAGTTACTTGATATGTTTTGTTTTATAAGTGATTTATTAATTTATATTTAGTTATTGATTTCATTAAGTTTGAATAAAACATCTTTAATTGGTTTATTGGGAAAAAAATCAGGTTAGGTTTTGTGCATATGATCATTGTGCTGCTGTTAATTTTATGTCTCTGATCTTTTGCAGCCCTGTCAGTAGGGCTTAGAATACACTGTATCCCTTGCAGAGGGGTAAGACCTCACCATGCAATAAAAGAGGTATTCTGGGTATGACACTAAATTACCTCTTGAGAATTACCACTTCATTACCATTACTCACAGGTCCCCTCTAACCTAGGATGATAGTATCTGTTAGGGTCCCCATCTATGGAACAAATACATTTGTTTGAAAATTATTAATATTAGATAAGAATCCTTGTAAGCATATAACTTTGTGCAAATAAATGATTATTATTAAATAGAATTATTAATATTAGTATGACTTGAAACCATTTAGCTGTTTGCAAGTTACATGTATTAAAAATAGTCATTTAAAGCTATAATTGTTTCGTAAAAATTATGATTATAATTAGTTAACTGAAACCATATAACTGCTTGAAAATTATTGGTATTTGTTAAGAATACATGAAATCATACAACTGTGTGCAAACAAATGATTAGAGTTTAAAAAAATGCAAATGAACATTGAAAATAGATCTATAATTATGAGCAAACATTTAGAAATGAATTGAATTTTGGCATTGAATAACCCATAAGGAGTTGATACGCCATTAAGCAGAGCCAAATATAAATAGTTATGATTGTAATCCAACATTTAGAAATGAATCAAAATATGGCATTAAATAACCCATAAGGAGTTGATACGCCATTAAGCAGAGCCAAATATAAATAGTTATGATTGTAATCAAACATTTAGAAATGAATCAAAATATGGCATTAAATAACCCATAAGGAGTTGATAAACTAAACCTAGCCTTGCTATCTCTTCTCTTCTTTCTCTCCCTTCTCTTCTTTCTATATCTCTTTCTTCTTCTTCTTCTCTGTTATAATCAGACCTTTAAAAATGAATCAAATTTTGGCATTAAATAACCCATAAGGTGTTGATATGCTAATAAACTCAATCAAACCAAATCTGGTCTTTTGTTCAAGGTAATACTCAGAACTTCTAGTTTTACATAAACAACAAGTATACAGAAATAAATAAAAGCTTCTGTGGATGATAAATTCTTCTGATTCATGGCTCACTTCATGCACTCACAATTCTTCAACAACCAAGAGGAGGGGGAAGCTTCAGTGAAGGAGTTCTTTGCCTCAAAAGACAAGAACTGGCAGAAAGTCGCTTCACAGAGTGCAACACAATGGCCTCAACTTTGAATACAGGGATCCTTTTGTTGTAAGGCGAAAAATAAAGGAAACAAATTACCAAAATATTGCAAAACATTTGATTCACATTAATACTTTAGTGTTTCAAGCTTGACCCTTTATGCTCTTGGAGCAAATTAGATATATGTAGCTTTTTTGCAAGCTGTATTTATCATAAGCCTAAATTGCATAAAGCTATTCTTTTAATAATAGTTACACCATATTTTTTGCTTATATTATTTCTTGTATTGACAGTAGTCATTTCACCAGACCATTGGCCTAATGAGCAGAGTGTTCTCAAATCCAAGGTCGAGTCATACCAAAGACTCAAAAAATGGTACTCGATGCCACCATGCTTAACAGTCAGAATTATAAGGTACGGATCAAGGGTAAAGTGGAGCAATCCAGGGAAAGGAATAGTGCCCTTTCTTACATCTTGGTGTAGTAGCTATTGAAAAGGGGAGCCTTCGGTCACCCTCGACTAAGGTCACCAACTTTACTTACTTATGTTATTGTGCTTTTTCTTGTCCAGATCTGGGGGTATCCAAATAGCTACTGGTTGTTTTGTAAATCTTGGAAGTATTGTAAATGTGAGATACAAATTATTTCTCCTTGTAGGGAGACAATAAATAATTATCTCCCTTAGAGAATTGGCATGTCTAGTAGGGGCTCCCATAGAGTGTCACATAACAGTCCCAGAAATCGATTCTTGATTTCTTTTTGTACCTGATCTTTGAACAGTAGAGACATTGTGTCTGATCCTGTCAGAAAAAAGTAAAGTTATGTGTTCATTTTATCACTTAACCAGTCAGTTTTTTGCTACTTTGTACTCTTTCCATATACTGCTTGTTCATATGTGTATAATTCTAGCTATTGGGACACATATTCTTTTTTGTAATGCCACCTGCAAGTATATTGGGCATAGAGAATATAAAAGTTCTTATATGTGTAATTAAATTCATTTTGTTGTTCCTTCTGTTTTGTTCAAGGTTAGTATAACATGGATATACAAATGCTAATATTAGCCCTTGGAGAGTGAGAACCCAAATTAATATCTTCCTTATGACAAAGTATACTAATATCCTTAATGTTACAAAATTAAATTTAAAAGTTAGTTTTGGACAGTGAAATTTATGGTAAAATTTTAGTTAAAGATTTAATATTACATCCCAATTATTCCTGTAAAAATATGTATCATCTAAAAAAGCATTTAATTTGAAGTATAATGAGTTTATTATGATAAAAACATTACACAATAGAAAATAACTATAACTTTAAATTTAATGTATTGTATCCATAGCCTTGAATTAGGATATTTCTCTGTATATTTGTAAAAATGAGTTTTTTTAAAATGATATATGAGCTGTGACTGGCTATGTTGAGTTTATGCTGTCATAAAATATATAACTAGTATTTTAATTATATTTTTTTGATTAGACACTTTTCTGATACAATCATCTTAAGATAATGAGGCTACTTATATAACCGTGAATTACAGAAAATCTTTTTTGATTTATATATATATATATATATATATAAAAACAAACACATCAATAAGTTCCAACCTAATGATTAAAAAGGCATTTATTACATACAAAAATATTTTTCAATATAATTTTCTTCCTTGTCAATGCACTTAATTCAGTGGTGAATATTAATCTCATAGATCAGGCATTAAACAGTATAAATTTGAGCTCAAAATTCAGATAACAAATATGTCAGGTGAGAGATCTATTGATCCATTTTCATATATATATATATATATATATATATATATATATATATGTGTGTGTGTGTGTGTGTGTGTGTGTGTGTGTGTGAATGAACATATATAATTACAGCACTATAAATTTAGGTTTAGATGTATAGATAATATATACTGTAAAAAATCACATACACAAATTCATATATACACAGGTTCCAAAATAAGGGGTGTATCAACAGTACTCAGACTTCATGCACATAGATACCCAGATTTAAATTCACACCTACCTCTAGGGTGTTGCATTCTTATTTCCCGTCAGTATATATATATGTTCATGCAGGTATATAAATATATAAATACACACACTCATACGTAGTCTTACATAAAAAAAACATACCATTATACTTATATTATACATGTATACGTACACAAATACCTTTTATATATATATATGTGTGTATATATAAAGAGAGTGAGAAGTAATAGTTTGCTTGTGTGCTAATAATAAATACCATTTTTCATAATTAAGTGTAGTTAAGATAAGAAATCGTAAAACAAAAATTAAAATCAGTTAATAATTATGACTAACCTGTTAATAATCATAATTCATAATCATCAAATTTTTAGGATATGAGGGCCAGTAAAAAAAGAATGCTTGTTCTTTAATAACAGCAGATTTGATATTAGGAGCACATAAAGAATACCAAAATAAATGCCAAAGTGTCAGTGTTTGAAACATTCTCAACACTGTTTCTTTTCTTTTCAATTTTCATATGTGACTGAGAATGAAGAAGCTTTGTTTTGAGTATTGGACAGGCCACATTTGAAGATGAGTGATGTGCTTTGTGGCATGGCAATGCAAGGTCTCACAGTAGCTTGAAGATCAGACAAGCAATCACAACACATGGCCAAACAATCTTGCCTCATCCACTGTACAGTCTTGACCTGTCACCCTCAGACTTTCATCTGTTTGGACCTGACAATAATGAGGTAAAAGAAGCAACTCATACATAGTTAAGAAACTAGATAAAAAAAAAAACTTTATGGACAACTCTCATTCAATGATGGAATACCATAAATGTGTAATATAATGGCCGTGGGATTTTGTTTTATATATCTTGCTTTTCGGTTTAGTTAGGCTGAGAACCTTTCGCTTAGTGCATGGGTTAGTTAGGTGCAAACTTGAGCGCAGGTGTTCATGTGCGCGCAGGGAGGATGCGTCATTCAGAGATGTCAAAATAAAAATCCCAGAGAGGACTTGGGGATGTGAATGACGTCATGCAATGGAAGTGTGCATGGAGGATTTTGGGGGATTTGAAAAAAGTCAGTTGAGTTCCTGGCTCGGGAGAAGACGGTTGATTTTTGCTTGCTCGCCGAATCCAGGCCAGTGGCCTTGTGGTAGGGCCGCATGTGATGGGGGGGCAGATGGAAAAGTCATCATAGAAAGATTGTGCCTCTCTCCTTATGTCGAAGAACCTTTAAACTCAAAGGTAATAAAAAGTTTTGTACCTGAACTAAGAAGTCGTAAGTGTTTCGGGATTCCTATGTTCTATGTATATATGTTATGAACATTCTATATACGTTTCACACATATCCGTATCTGGATATGGTACAAATGATCTTGTTTGTTTTACAGTATATCAACCTCCTTGGTCATTTAATGCCGAATCGAGTTAAAAATGGGGGAAAGGTCCGTTATGTTGGAATTTATTAGTAAAGAAATGGTTTGTAGAAAGAATTTGCTTTCATTGAAAGTTTATTTGTAGGGAATCATCTTGTAGAAAAAAAAGTTTATTTTTTGTGGAACTCTTTGTGGAAAGGATCAGATTATGTAGAGAAACAATTTGTAGAAGAAATCTGGTCTTGTTGAAAATTCCTTTACATTTTTTTGTATAAATTCACCACTTTTAGGAATTTTTCATTTCAATTTTTGGAACAATTCCTTCATGTCATTTGCACTATAAAAGGTTTCTCTTATATGAGCCAAGTCGGTACATTCAATGAGAATGTGTTTCACAGTGTATTCAGTCTGGCATGCATGGCACCTTGGTTGCTGCTTTATTTCAAGTAAGTAAGAATGTGTTATCCTTGTATGACCTATATGAAGTCTGGACAAAATGAATTCTTTTTATTTTTTTCGAAGCCTTGTTTCCATTCCCCTAATGCGGGTTTAATTTCTAGTAATTTATCATGCTTATTGTTGTCTTTATTGTAGTATGTATTCATTTACCTTTATTTTAAAGTCTGTATATTGTATTTTAAACTTTTTTTCTGTGGTTATATTTAGAGTAGACCAGGCTGCTTTATCTGCTTGGTTGTTTTGGCTGATTCCAGTATGAATTGGGACTCAACTGTATCTGTACATCATTATCATTTGATGAATTTTTTCTTCCGTTGCATGACGTCATTCACATCCCCAAGTCCTCTCTGGGATTTTTATTTTGACATCTCTGAATGACACATCCTCCCCGCGCGCACATGAACACCTGCGCTCAAGTTTGCACCTAACTAACCCATGCACTAAGCGAAAGGTTCTCAGCCTAACTAAACCGAAAAGCAAGATATATAAAACAAAATCCCACGGCCATTATATTACACATTTATGGTATTCCATCATTGAATGAGAGTTGTCAATAAAGTTTTTTTTTTTTATCTAGTTTCTTAACTATGTATGAGTTGCTTCTTTTACCTCATTATTGTCAGGTCCAAACAGATGAAAGTCTGAGGGTGACAGGTCAAGACTGTACAGTGGATGAGGCAAGATTGTTTGGCCATGTGTTGTGATTGCTTGTCTGATCTTCAAGCTACTGTGAGACCTTGCATTGCCATGCCACAAAGCACATCACATTGATGAATTTTTTAATTTGCATATGAGAATGAAGGAGACTATGTTGAGAACAAGATTTGGAAAATTGAGATTTTGTGCTCATTTTGGTATGCTTTGTCTGCTGTTAAATCCAATGTAATGAAAAAAGAACAACAATTACTTTTTGATTGACCATTGTATATTATTATAGATATAATATCAATACCTGACTTTCTTCATTCCTTATACAGTCAAGTATTGACCAGAACTGACACTTGTTAAATACAATGATGGGATAAAAAAAATCTGTATGTTTAATGTGATATAGACAAAACATAAACACATTTATATTCACACATGTATCTATACACACACATGCATTTCAATGAATAAAGTCAGATATAAGAATATACATATAACCACAGATATATACACTTCTTCATACAAGAACTTAGTGACATTATTACTGTCATCAGTTGTAATAGAATAACAAGTAAAATGCACTTATATAAATACATACATAAGCCATACACATACAGATAATCTTTGATTATGAAATACATACATATATACACTTATATAAATACATACATAAGCCATACACACGGATTAACAGATAATCTCTGATAATGAAATACATATATATATATCTGAAGCAATGTCAAATAAAAAAGTCAAGGACAGAAGAAAATGGTTGCTTTTAGGAATCATAATAATATTTATCGTTAACATTTCAAGGATTAATTCGGTCTTATCTTTAGAGTAAAAAATTTTTTTTTTCATTTTGCTCAGATATACAGAATTGTCCATAAGTAAATACACTTGTAACAATCCTTTTTATAAAAGAATTAATTTTCCAAGAGATCATACTTTTATTATTTCTACTGAAACAAGAGGAACCAACTTTTACAGTGCTGAAATTCTGCACTTAAAGATAAAATTGTATGAATACTATCCCTGGCAGAAAATATGAATGCACCATTCTTAAAAAAAAGTTTCTTTTGTTATTTTTAATCCATGAAGAATATACTAACCTGAAAATAGGAAGAGATTAGTCAAAACAATAGGTATGAATGACTGGTCTCCTGCTGCTTTCAGATAGGGAGGGAGTGATTATTGTTAGAGATTCTTGATCTTATGTTGAAAATAATCTCAATTATTAATCAAAATAGATTAATTAATTTGAGTTATATTTAGAAAGTTTGGCTATCTTACAAGTTTTGTGTCAGATTTCTGCTTAGTTTATTTTTCATAGATTAAAATAAGAAAGAAATGATTTCTAAGAGATTTTATATTTTGCCAGGGATTGTATATATAAAGTGTATACTTATTTTTGTATATTCATATTTTTGGTTACAGAGTTTCAATACTGTAAAGTTTGGTGATAAATAATAGCTAATAATATCTGTTTTGAGAGTAATACAATAACAGATACCTGAAAATATACACATATGTATATCTTTATGTGTTACATCTGTATTTAATTATATATTATTCAGTAATGCTACATGCTATTTTGAACAAATCCTGAAAGCAGCATCCAACAAAGCAGCAGTTGTATGGCCACCTGCCTTCCATCTCACAAACGAGACAAACAAGACATACTGAGTACTTGTGCAGAAGTAAGAACAAACTCATATGCAATGCTCTTCTAGGGACTCCTACACATGGGCATACCAGTGCAGGCCGATCAGTGAAGACATACATCAGCTCTGTGTAGATACTGGATGCAGTCTAGAGGATCTCCCAGGGGTGATGAATGATTGAGAGAGAGAGAGAGAGAGCCAAGGGACCCAGTATGATTGACAGGACTTGATGATTATGATTAATATTTTATTAATATTATTATAACTAATGATATTGTATAAAATATAAATAAAGTAAAATATTAGAAATTAATTATATATCTTAACATTATTAGAACAAATATAACATTTTAGAGATTATTCATAATTTGTCTTTAATTGGAAGCATTTTGAGATGAGGCTTCGTAATCTGAGAATTAATTTTTAATTTTCTTTTCATTTTATTTATTGCGGACTTTTTGTCCTCATCTTGGTAGTTTTTGTGTTGTTTCTTCTTCACTACGTTTCGGCCAAATTTCACCTCTGGCCTTCTTCAGGTGATTAGCCGCGACCTCGGATAGGAATACATAATTTGTTATAAAATAGAATATGCAAAGGAAAATGTATAGAATATAATAATATTATCAGTAATAGGAAAGAATGGTGAAAAGTTTTTGTCCAAACTAAGAAGGGAGTGACCTATTTAAAAAGAAATAAATCAAGGAATTTTCTTTTTGTATTTGGGGAAGGGCTCAAGAAACTTGAGAAACAATATTGAAGTGTATTGAATGACAGGGTAAATATGTAGAATAGGATTTTTCATAATTCTATGTTATTACCTTCTTTGTTTTGGAGTCCCTTGTATATAGTATTCCAATTTTTAAAAAGTGCAAATATACTGTGTAATACTGGCAATTTTAAAGCAATTTCGAGAAATACCAATTTAATATTGTTGTGAATAAAAAACAAAAACAAAAGAACTATACACAATTAGCACTTATCAAGCAATTTCTGCAAAATAAATATTCTACTTGCTTTTCTTACCATATGTATATATATATAATAAGTAGAGACACCATTGGTGATTATAGTTGGGGAACTAAGTAAAACTGTAAAACAATGAAGGACCCTTTTCGTCTGGTAGTTTTCAAGTTGAGGACACCGGAAAATTTAAATAAAAATGGGGTATATATCTATAATATATAAGTAGAATGGCCAGATAGAGGGGGGGGGGAAAGGGTCCTTCGTTGTTTTACAGTTTTACTTAGTTCCCCGACTATAATCACCAATGGTGTCTCAACTTATTATATTGTACAAATTTTGCTGTACTCATAAATTAATTATATATATATATATATATATATATATATTGTGCAGTAAAAGTATGCAATGACTATAATTGCATCTGTTTAATTGACTATATAAATTGTGCATTGACTATCAGTGCATCTGTTTGACAATTTTGTGCAATAAAATTGTGCAATGACTACATCTCTGAGTATACAAACCTAAGTAGAAAAATACATGCACTTTTAATCGGTTTTCTATTTTCATTTATACTTACTCATTTGTACAATTGGTGTAATGACAGCAGAAGGAAAGCATATAGAAATAACAGCGAAAATGATAACTGCAAAATGAATGATCTCTGTATAGTTTATTCATAAAAAATCGAATGACCCATTGAAGAATTATAATAATAGATGTGATATTTTAAAGAACAAAAAATAACAGCTCAAGAAATAATAACAGAAATTATCATACAAGAAATAAAGCTCAAAGGAATAACAATAAAATTTGAAAAATATAATGGTGAGATTTTCTATGTATAAATAAACTAAATGAATGGGCTTTTTTATGAAGAGGTTATTTTATGAGAAAAATTGTGGAAATAAGTAATAAATAGTGTTTTTATTAAGTTTATAAGATCTATATCAAATATTTTAATGCTGAAAAAGTTGTTTTTGTTACCCTTTAAGTCAAATTTCATTATGATTCATACACTTTTCATTATGATAAAAAATAAAACCACCTGTTGGTCATTTGAGGTCACTGATTGACATCGCAGTGAGCAATCACATGACCTAAAATCAAGCCTTTTTTGGCCAATCAGAGGGCACTACAGACTGAAGCTATGAATGTTTTCTAGATCCCATCAAAAACATAAATAACACCTGGCATTCCATAATGAGCAGTTTTCATTCTTGCAGCCCCTGCACTACTTCAGCAGATAGTAGTTCCTTTGCTCACCTTAAGGGCCAGGCACAGATAACATTCAGAATATATCCCTTTGAACCAAGTCACATTACCTCGCATAACCAAACGATAACCCAAAACAAGTCATTCATGAAATTACCAAGAACTCAAAGCCATAGAATGAACATTCCACAGCTTAGATTCTTTGTAAGCTCTCTGAACTAATATAAAGAAAAGAAAAGAAAGCCTATCTTGTACATTTCTGTATATAAATTCCATTCAATTTGTTGATTCTATTGTTATTTACTTACCATTCCTTTCACCCCTGCTATCAGACAGGCAGTATGACATCCAGGCTAACAATTTATTCCTCTGCTACTCTTTCTCCTTCTCTCCTTCCACACACAAATATAACATTTTCTATAAAGATAAATCCCAGGAGAAACTTTGAGTGCTGCCTACACAAGAAGAGACAGTTTTGTAGAGAAGAACACCTTGGTGATAAGAACTGCTATAAAAAAATAAACATCAAAAGATGAATCTGTGTGTATGTGTGTGTATAATGGCATTCACCCAGTGTGGGTTAAGCCAGCTCAACATGTTGACATGCCAAGTTTTTTGGAGATTGGTGTCTGAGAGTGGTCCCCACTCACATTTCTACAAATCATTTGAATTCAGAGTTTTCTTTTTTCTAAATTGGTTGTTATACCAAGGTTAAAGTGACCAGTCTACCCAACTATTCTACCCATAGCAGGAGAGAGAATAGTTTGGATATTAGTACTGTGTGAAATGCAAACAGCTTTGTCCAGGATTTGAACTCTGGTTGCTGCGTCCATTTCCTGTGATGATAACCATTACATCATAGATTCCTGAATCTGGTCAGAGTTGTATCAAAACATTAAAAAATAAGACACATTCATTCATATCGAGTGAAATCTCAGAAGCATGTCCAGTTATGTATGATAAATTTCTCTTTAGTTTTATCTTGTCATTGTATTTCCTTCTTCTTGACATATTCATTTACATAAATAAAACCACATTACAATTTTTTTCTTCTGTTGGACACCATCTTTTCTACATGCTTCATGCAGTTCTTTATTTTCTTGTTGCCTAAGTGCTGAGATATCTTCTCCTTGTGAAGAGCACTTGGTGATATATTGCTTGATTGCATGCAAGATAGTGGCTATCTATTTTCTCCCATACTCAACAGAAAAAGATTTGCACATGTAAAAAAAGAAATCCTTGTAAATAAATGATTTGTTAAGTGAAGCTAAAGAAGAGATTCATCTGCGGTTCAAATTCTTTGATTTTTGTTTATTCTACTTTAAAAATATTTGAAAGACCTCATTGCATGTTTGGATTTGGTTAAATTAGATTAGGTTAAAGTAGAATCTAGTAAACTTCATGAAAATCTATTTAAATATTGATGATAATCATGGCATCTCAGAGATATCTGATGCCTATCCTTATTAATTTTTGACTAGTTCTTTTGTACTGGAGCTTACTTATTTAAAAAAAAAATCACATCCAAGATAGATACTCACTGCTATAGACTGACAGACTGTGTAGTTTGCTAGCCAACAGATACTACACTCTAATACTGGACATAAGTGGTGGGTGGGGGTTACACTTTGATCTTAAGAAGAACCTACTGATGCTACTCTCTCATCTTAAGCAGAAGTGTCAGGAAGTGATACTCTGATATTAAAGCAGAACCTACAGATACAACACTCTGATCCTAAGTAGAAGTGGTGGGAGTAGTGACACTTTGAACTTAGACAGAAGCACCAGAAAGTGACATGTTGATCCTAGACAGAACCTACAGATGTTGCACATTGATCATAGACAGAAACAACATTAATTTGGTTTCTTTGTTTAATGTCATATAAACTTTCATAGGTTATTTAATGCTAAAGCTATCCTTGTAGAAGAACAGTAGTAATACCATTTAACCAAGAGCTGGTGAAAAGTAACATTGAGTGAAACTTTGATCCAAGGTTGAACCTTCAGATGCTACACTCATATCCAAGGCAGAAGAAACATTGAATAAAACTTTAACCTTAAGCAGACCCCACAGATCCTTAGCTAAGGTTTACATCAATATATAAATAATCTTATGTCAGTCAAAAAATGTTATACTAAATAACTGCTGTGTAGAGTAGATTCTCCGTGTTACAAATCTAAAATCCATTTGACAGACTTTTCCTAATTACAAAGATCAAATCTATCAACTATTACATGGAAATTGGTTCATTACAGAAATACTATTTTAAGACAAACTAAAGTATTTCAACCTTTTCATTGTTTACAAGCCAGATTTTTATTTCCCTGTTGGCTGGAGCTGTAGAATACACCGATTGCACCCCTGCACAGGGGTAAGCCCCCCACCCAACTCAACGAGTGTCCTGGATATGACATAAAACAATCTGATGGTGAGGCTCCAGTAATGTTAGGACTTTGAGGAATGTGGAGTACCCCTTCATTGCCACTGCTCCTGGGTCCACTCTGGCCCAGAATGGTAACACCTGATAGAGCCCTATCTATAGGCTAAATAGAACTAAACTGCATACTTATGCTAAACTGAATTGTTTAATATAGAACTGTTTTGACATTTAACTGTGTAAACAAAATCTATACTTATACTAAACTAAATTGTTTGAATTAGAACTGCATAACTAAACTGAATAGCTTGAAAAAAAAATATTTTTGACAATTAAACTATATACTTATACTGAAATAGAACTGTTTTGAACATTGAAACTATACTTATGCTAAACTGAATTGTTTGAAATAGAACTATTTTGACATTTAACTGAGGTGTGGAGAAAATTTATACTTATACAAAACTGAATTGTTTGGATTAGAATTGTTTGACTAAACTGAATAGCTTGAAATAGAAATGTTTTTGACAATTAAACTGTGCACCCATGCTGAACTGACTATTTGTATAAAAATGGATTTGGCGTTAAATAACCTACAAGGGTTGATATGCCATAAAACCCAAACAATCAAACCAAACCAGAATTCTATAGGAAGGGAGATAACTACTTTGAATTTTCATAATAATGTGTATAGCACAGGAGTTTACAAGTGAATCTTTTTTACCTTAGCAATTCAAACCTAATGGTTAATGGTTGACATAAAGAAAGGATTAGGAATGTTAGAAGATTTAGTAATCTAGCTTATCCCAAATGAAAAAAATATGGAAATAATTTACTGCTGAATCAAAAACTTAACTTTTTTATCTAACTCCTTTGTCTATTTTAAACTTATAACTTGATTTTTAGAAAGGGAGAAATTATGATTTTTGTAAAGGGTATTTATCATTATTTTACTTCTGAGTTTTTCACACCACTTTTAACTAATGGTTTTTCATAGAAGTCCAAGTGACAGCAAGTCTCCTTTAGTCTCCAGGAGTCTTCTATTTGAACTGATTTTGACAGTGCTGTGGTCTGGATAGCCTCAATTCTCCCTCTGATCTCCAGTTCCCAAGTCTTTATTTTCCAGGCCTTTGGGGACTATTCTAAAGGTACCATCAACAATTGGTATCACTGTCATCTTCATGTTCCATGGATTTTTCAGCTTTCTGGCAACATCTAAATATTTGTATAGTTATTTGTTTTCTTATATTTTCCCTCTGTGGTCTCCTGGAACAGCAAAACTCAATTTGATTCTTTTCTTCTAGTTAATTAACATTAGGTCTGGTTTTCTGAGATTCGGAGATTTGTTTGTATATCAAAATCTCAGAGAATTTTATGCATCTCATTTTCTAGGGCAGACTCTGATTTGTGTATGTACCATTTGTCAGAATAGCCAATTTTTAATCTCTTGGGCAATTTCCAGTGGATCACCTTCTTCACCCAGTCATTTCTAATCTTGTACTCCTTTCATGCCAGTTTGCTGTATTTGCTTATTATGTGATTAACTGTTTCATCTCTCTTACCCCAAAACCTACACTTGATATTATTCTTATTTTTTAATCATGAACTACTGTTCACCTTTTTCATAACTGATGTTTTAACCTCTTACCAATCTGGAGTAAATCTGTTTTCACGAACTGGTAAGACAATTATATTAAAGAGGTTTACTGTACTTTTCTTCAATGAAACATTGTAACATTCATAATTTGAAGTATCATGTTTTTTCTCAACAAATGATGCAGGTATGGTTTTTGGTTTGGTTTCTTTGTTTAATGGCATATCAAAGCCATTCTTGTAGAAGAACAGCAGTGATAGTATTTAATGCATAGCAGAAGAGATAAGAAAGTTCAATACCGTTTTCAAGGTCTGAAAGGGAACGTAACAGTGTGACCGGACTGGAGTTTGAACTTGTTTACTTTGAGGCCACAGTCCAGCACTTCAGTCATCCCACCAAGATGACTCCGCCCTCTGCTATGGTTTTTACATAAACTGATAAAAAAACTTCTGATCTTTGTAACAGATATACACAGGTACCAATTAATCAAAGAGAAAGTTGTGCACAGAAAGTAAAATAAGGAAAGACATGATATGGGTAAATAGTAGGGCAGACTAGTTCTTTAGCCTTGGTTAGGCTACCAGTCTAAGAGAAGAAAAACTCTAAATTCAATAGATATATATTCTAGGCTTGGCAAATGTTGATATGAAATTAATTCCCTCTTAGTGGCTGCAGAAGTCAAATGACTCACCATCTAACATGGCTGCCTTCTTGAATCTTAATGGTAAAAGCAAACCAGCTAAGCTTACCTCATTTTATAGGAGATCCCCTAATGCAGCAGGTGGGTTGTATCTGCGGTGCCAGGATGACATGCCCAACACATTTGCATGAGTGATATCTATTCACCCATATATTCATCCAGTAAATGCAATGTGTATCTTTTGGGCCACTTGTGTGTCAGACCACTCTCAAGTCAACCAATATTCTTCTGTGGCTAACTGTGACAAAGATGGTCTAAGTGCATAGAGAGAGAGAGAGAGAGCTATTTGCTTCAAGTGTTATGTTTTGACCTTTTGACCCGGCCAAAAATGCCATTCAAAGTGATGCACCGGAAGGAAGGGACACATTCCAATGGCAGTTAGGGGAGGAAATTGCGTGGGCGGAAATTGGCTGATGAAATGGGACAAGGTAAAGCCCATGATACACTCATAGACTGATGCACTGGAAGAGAGTGACCTGTGAACTGCATGACAATTATTTCTGCTTGATGACGATTAAACATTCGATTTCAAAGATCGAGTGGGCGATCGTGTAGGCGTTGAACTATTATATAATGCAGTCAAGACGGAAGTTGAGGCAGTTGGCAGTGGCAGGGGCAGTTGGCAGTTGAGTTTCGGCCAGAGAGTTCGAGTTCCAGTGGAGACGAGGTGTGGTAGGGAAAGCCATACCAGGCCGAAGGGGCCTGGGGCCCAGATGAGCTGAGGTCCGGAGAAGATGCTGATAAGATGCAATAAAGAAAGCCATCACACAGCAGAGTGAGCTCTGGTTGAGCATCAAGAGAACAAGAAAGACATAACGTGACGGTCATAACAGTGGGGTCAAGATATTACAGTTTATGTTTGGTCTCCTGCTCCCTCTCACAGTAAAACCCCACACAACCCTTTCAAACCCTTGCAATAAAGTGAGAGGTAAATATATTTGTAAAGAAGTCTTCCTGCATCGTTTATTCCTGCGTGCGTCGTTATCATTGCGTCGGTATGTATCCAGCATATATATGTATATTTCTGCATGAATCAGCAGATGACAATGCAACACAAGTAATGATCACCAAGAAAGAGGATAATCATTTTGAGATGGACTTTCTTTTATAGCAAGAAGATATAAAGAGTGCAAGACATATACTATATAAAACCAGTTTGAGCCTAAATTACCAAGTTAGTTTAAAACCTTTTGAGACATGACAAACTATTCCTGAAAGTCTTGTTGAAATCAGCCCAAAACAGCATTGCCTTAGTGGTTAGACATTTGGTGAATTATAATACAATGTATACAGCTGGCACCAGGAAGATGAAATAAATCCAAAAGTTCAGCTTCAGTAGGTCATTTCTCCAGGCAGCACTTACCCCCCTTGTCTAAGTGGGGTAAGTCAAATCTGAAATGCCTCCAAAAGAGGAATATTAATAACTATTTATAGCTTACCCATGACTATATGAACTGAGTCTCTGCTTTAAAAATGACCTAGGGTCAAAGTGTGATCTATATTGAAGAAGCAAGGTAATTATGTGATGCAAGAAGTTAATTGTTCTGGGAAATGGAATCAGTGAATTGAGTTCAAATTCCAACCAAGGCTGTTTTAGTATTACAGGAGAGTTGGGATTAAACACTGGACCTTTACACTCTTAGTTGATTGTTCTAACCACTGGGATAAAAAAAAGTTGAACAACAATAGAAATGGATCCCAAATACTTTGCAGAACTTAGTGAATAAGAAGCAGAAAGTTCTTGCTATTATCCTTTTGTTCAATTTTGCTCTGTTTTTTTATAAATTTTGTTACAGACATAAGATTTGCAGATCTTAATCTTGTGCTTTGAAAAACAAGAGAAAACAAATCCTTGAAAAGGATAATCTGTATAATCCCTTAATCAAGTTTAAGAGAATGAATGTTGGGTTAAGAGGAAGATGAAAGGAAAGGATGTGAAAGGTTCAGGACACTTGTTGTAGTTTTTGATATTATAACTAATGAATATTTGGACAAAAGAATGAAATACTAAAATTTATGGTTGAGTGTTTATCAATGGTCCAGGAGACTGGGGTTCAATCCCAAGTCAAGTTATACTAAAGACTAAAAAATGGTACTTGATGTCTCCTTGCTTAACACTCAGCATTATAAAGTACAGATCAAGAGTAAGTGGAGCAATCCAGGGAAAGGAGAAGTAGCTATTGAAAAGGGAGCCTTTGGTTATCCCTGACTATGGTTGGCCAACTTAGATTAGTTGTAGATTTGGTTGATTTTTTCTGCATCCTTAACCAGTTATTGGACAAAAAAAAAAAAAAATTAAACTATTTAAAAAAATAAACAATGAAAAAAAATTAATCTTTCTCTTTTTCTCTTGATACATATATATATATATATATATATATATGTTTAAAATATATTTGAAGTATAAAATAAGATAACAATAAAACTGAATAAAACTACACAATTCAGAGTTTCACATTGTTGATCCTCGGATGAGGTTATATTCAACATGTTGGAATTAGTTAGATTCAACTGAACTAATATGTACTCTTTTTTTTTGAGCCATGAGACTATTATGAGGTTGAAATACTAAGTGATATGGAATATAAAGAAAAGTATAGGAAGAAATGAGAGGTTAATTGGTCGATCCTGAAGAGAGCATAAGGGTTTGGAAAATTGTAAATTAAGCTTGCAAGGAAAAATCATATAATAAATTTTCTGGATTTGAATAATTTGCTAAATAAAAGATTGGAATTGGTAGCTAAATGTCAGCATGAAAGTAAATATTTACTTTGTAATTTTGACACCTGATTGACTCATGTCACTTAGTAAGTTAGTGATGTAATAGTCATGTGATAAGAAGAAAAAAAGAGTAGATATTTGTTCATTTGAATCTAACAAATTCAGATATGTTGACTTATAGCTCAGCTGAGAATCAAAAGTATGTAACTCATGAGTTTTTGTCTTTTTTGGGAATCTTTTTTGAGATGAGGCTTCTTAATCTGAGAATTAATTTTTATTTATTGCGGACTTTTTATCCTCATCTTGGTAGTTTTTTTGTTGTTTCTTCTCACTATGTTTCGGCCAAATTCCACCTCTGGCTTTCTTCAGGTGATTAACCGTGACCTCGGATAGGAATACTGAGTCATGTAACTGTATCCCCAGTAATTACTGCCTTCCATAGTTGTTGTCTATCGCACCATTTTGTTTACACACAGTTAAATGTCAAAACAGTTCTATATTAAACAATTCAGTTTAGTGTAAGTAAAGTTTCAATGTCAAAAACAGCTTCATTTTAAACAATTCAGTTTAGTATAAGTATGCAGTTTAAATGTAAGTACAGTTTAATTGTCAAAAACATTTCTCTTTCAAGCTATTCAGTTTAGTCAAACAGTTCTAATTCAAACAATTCAGTTTAGCATAAGTATGCAGTTAGTTCTATTTAACCCATAGATAGGGCCCTATCAGGTGCTACCATTCTGGGCCAGAGTGGACCCTGGGAGCAATGGCAATGAAAGGGTGCTCCCCATTCCCCAAAGTAAACTTGCCAAAATGCCTTAAAATGAGAAAAAAACCATATAACTAGTGTAAATAACTTGTGAAAAGCTCCGGCATTACTGGAGCCTCACCATCAGATTGTTTAGTGTCATATCAGGATATTCATTTGGGGGGGGGGGTGTTACCCCTGTGCAGGGGTGCAGTCGGTGTATTCTACAGCCCCAGCCGACTGGGCAACATGCCAAGAGGACTTCTCTCCTATGTACAATCAATTGCATGGTCATCAGATAGATGGGAGTATTGTGTTGAGTGGTTTGCTTTTTTATTTAGTTGTGAGTATATAAAAATGGGGAGGGCAAGGAAAAGAAAAAGAATAGAGAAATAATGATATACCCTTTCTATCTATCAATTTTTTAGCAGCAGACTATCATTAATTACATAATGTGATACAAAGTTTTGTTCCTGGATATTATGTGTCATTTCTTAATTACTCATGTTGTCAAAGTATAAAAAATGGGCATTATTCTCTGCAAACTTAGCTTTTGTGTCCTGGATAATGAAATTTAGAAATTAGACTATTTTCTAAATAAAAACAGGTGAATTTGCACTCTTTCATTTATATGAGGACTGAATAAAACAACACATGAATCAAAATTTATATGTATTTAAATAAAGTTATATAAAAAGGAATGGTTAGTAAGTTCTAGAGAATTCCCAATCAGCTACTCAGCATTGAATTTAATTGGAATGTTCTGGAAGATGGATAAATTAAAAAATTTCGTTTGCAAGATAAAAAATAAAATCAAAGTTTGAAGAGAAAAATAGGTATTTTCCATTTATTTTATGTATAAATAATTGGGAAAAAGCATTTTCTTCTCATGAACAAGAAAAAGTACAAATTTTGTTATATAGGTATATATTTGTGTTTTATAAATTAATTCATGTTGAAAGAGAACAAAATGCTTGAAAACATTCTTAAAGGTGTTTGTTTAGACAATCAATAACTTTTGAAGTGTTTGAATTGGTAAGCCCTAGGAATTACATGTTTTATTTATAACAACTAAGTCCCAATAAATAAAATTAATGAATAAATAAGTACAATAATGGATCTTTTTGCAGGAAAAAGAAGTCTTGATACTTGTTGGTTGGTTTTTATGCCATATCAACCTTTGTAGGTTATTTAATGCCAAATCCTCTTCATACATATATAGTGGGGTGAAATAGATATTCGTACAGACATTGCCAGAAGAAAATTTTTATATACATCTAATGTATAAGGATATATTCTACTAATATGTGTATATAAACTTAAGTTACAATTAATTTTACAGAAATTAAAGCTATTTATTCATTTTCATGAGTGAAAAAGTAATCGTACAGTACAACATATAATGCATTATGTTCATTTAATACTTTCTAGAATACCCTTTATTCCCTTCAACAACCACTAATCTCTTCCTGTAGTTCTCACTTAATTTCTCGCAATAATTATTAGGTATTTTGTGCCATTCTTCCTGGTATATTGCCCTCAGATTATTGATGTTTGCTGGTGCTCTTTTTCGGATATGAATTTTCAAATATGGCCGCAAGTTCCCAATTGGATTCAAATCCGGGGACTGAATTGGCCATTGCAAAACATTAATATTATTTTCAGACAAACACTTCTTTGTATATTTAGCTGTATGCTTGGGATCATTATCCTTCTGGAAAATATAATCAAAAGGTAACTCAAGACTCTCAACAGAAGACATCAAATTTTACTGCAAGATCTGTTTATACTTTTGGGCATTCATTTTACTGTCTATTACTGATATTTTTCCCACACCTTTTGTTGAAAAACATCCCCAAAACATTATACTGCCACTGCCAAATTTGACATTTGGTACCATGTTCTTTGGTGAGAAGGCTTTGCCATCTTTCCTCCACACATGATTTTGATAATTATGACCAAACAACTCAATTTTAGTTTCATCTGTCCATAATACTCTTTCTCAAAATGAATTTTCCTTTTCCTTATGTTGTCTTAAGAATTTCAGCCTTGCATCTCTATGTTGATTCAAAAGGAGAGGAGTTTTCTTTGGTCTTCATGACTTTAGACCATTCCTTAGCATTTCATTACTTATTGTTCGTTTGGTTACTCTACATCTTGTGGAAAGTAAATCTTCCAGCAGCTCTTCATGTGTAACCATTGGATTTTGGTTTATCAGGCATCCTAATTTTCTTGATAGTCTAGGAGAAATCTTCCCCGGAGCATCTGTTCTTTTTTTGTTTTCAGCTGTGTTATGCTTTTTAAACCTTTCAATGAATGAACTTATCAAAGTAAAACAAATATTCAGGTTGGTTGAGAAATTTCTATTACTTTCTCCCTCTTTCCAAAGCTTAACAATCAGTGCTTTTTGTGAATTACTCAATTCTTTACCGCTTGCCATGATCAGAATCTTCTCATACAACAAGCAATTGCAGAAAGTTCTGGTTAGGATTTTAAGACTAACTATATTTACTGATAACATTATTGGAACATTCTAGAAGGCTAAGTATGGGTACTGATAGCATTATGGGAACAATCGTGAAAAATATTGTAACAATGTTATGCTGTATGATTACTTTTTCACTTCTGAAAATGAATCAATGGCATTAATTTCTGTAAAATTAATTGTAACCTAATTTTATACACACATATTAGTAGAATATATCCTTATACAGTAAATGTATATGAAAACTTAGTTCCAGCTATGTTTGAAAGATAAAAAATAAAAACTTTCATATGTACAGATATTTATTTCACCACACTGTATATTAAATATATAATTTGTAAACATTTTGTGGATATCATTTTTAAATGAGCCAAAGCTTATTTTATTTGCACACAGTTAAATGGCTTCAAGTATTGCTATGAATCACTAACAATTCGATTAAACAGCAGTCATTTGTTTACATACAGTTAAATGATCAAAAAGTTCTATTTCAAACAATTTAATTTAGCATTAGTCATTTGTTTGCACTCAGTTCAAAGGTCAAACAGTTTTATTTGACCCATAGATAGGACCCTATCAGGTGCTACCACTCTGGATCAGAGTGGACCTAGGAGCAATGGTAATGAAGGGGTACCCCACATTCCCCAAATCTCCAAGGTTGGAGCCTCACCATCAGATTGTTTAATGTCATATCAGGACATTCATTGGTATGTGTGTGGGGAGTGTCTTACTTCTCTGCAGAGATGCAGTCCCCAGCCGATTTATTGCTTTACTATTTACAATAAATGAAAGAATTTTTAGAAGTATGTTTCAACAATTATTGATATCAATTTTTTTAAAAAAGATAATTAAAATTAACAATTTATAAATAGTACTGTTAGCTCTGTGGGTGGGGCTTAGAATATGCTGATTGTATAGGTGTAAGACCCAACCCCCTCCCGCCAAATATCCTGGGTATGACACTAAACAGTTCTAGAGCTCTGGTGAGTGTAGAGTATCTCTTGATTCCCATTACTCCAAAGTTCACTCTGGCTTAAAATACAAATAATTTTTAAACAGATCTATTTGACTCATAAATGGGATCCTATCAAGTATGACCACTCTAGTTCAGAGTAGACCTTGGAGTAATGGCAATGAAGGAGTATTCCACCCTCTCCAGATTTCCAGAAGTGGAGCCTCACCATCAGATACAGTTTAGTGTCATATCTAGGACACTCCTTTTTGATGTGGGTGGTCTTAGATCTCTGCAGGAGATATAGTCATTGCACTTTCATTTCTGCTAACTGGTGGCCTGATATGAAGCTAAACTTCATATAATAACTATCAAGAATTGCATTGTATCTTTAAAAAAAAATAAAACAAACTATTATAACTTCAGTTTTGACAGACACTTAGATTCTCACATATGCAAGACAACTTAGACAAAATGTTAATAGAGCTGTGAAGTTACCATTATGAGTGAGAAGAGGATATAACAAGTACTTCTTTGAAGTGTCTAAGACACACTACTTTTTATTTTAGGTATGTCTAGAAAAATCTTTTGATATTCTGAACCAGAATTCAGTTTAACATCAATATGAAGCCAGTAGTTGAATAACACATCCTTCCAAAGTGGCTCAGGACAATATTAATTGATTTGGCGAGCAAATTTCTAACCAGAATTGCTGCCAATTTGTTTAAATAAGATAGAATTCTTTGAAAATAGCTCACAGTGATTATTTGGTAAGAATGTTTCAAGAGACCTGTAAGAATTCTTATTTTGTAGAAATAACCAAGTTAGAATAAATTGTGAAAATCCAGCCCAAAACTCAGATTATCATTTCTAAGGACCAGAAATAGTTGGCCATTTTAATAATATCATAAACAAAGGAACTAATATAATAATGTCTGCCTTGGAAATATCCAGTTATTAACTATTAAAAAAAAATTCCCTACTTTGGAAAATGGTGCCTTAATCCTCTTCAAAGTACTCTTCTTGGGTCCTCACACATCTATCCTATCCCAGTATCCATTCCACTTATTAAAATATCCTCTTTCAGGATCACTGCATAAACAAATGCAGTATTTAACCCTTCAGGAAAAAATAAACTTTCTTCTCCAAATTAGATGAACCATATTTACCCAACCCCTCTGCTTGGGCAGGATATGACACAAGGTCAATTTTTAAGCAGAGTTTAACAGGTTTGAATTCAGAGTTTTCCTTCTCCTACACTAGTTGCCTCACCAAGGCTAAAGAACCTAGTCTACCCTACTATTTTATCCATAGCTGGAGAGAGAATAATTGGATTCATACCTTTCCCAAGGGTATTAGTGCTATGTAAAATGCAATCGGTCTCGTCCAGGATTTGAACTCGTGTCGCCGTGTCCATTTCCTACAACAATAATCATTACACCACGGGCACCTCCTAAATTAGATGAAAGAAAGAAGTGCTTTATACTAACCTTTACTTTGGTGATACTGTTTATTTTTATTCTGTTTTTGTGGCCCTCAACCGGCTTTCAGAATTCCCATCATCATTCATTTATACATATTCTCTACGGACATGAATTTGTATATATTAGGTCTGTCTTAAAAGGATCCAGACATTTAATATTATCTTAGCCATCCTGGCTACTCAAATCTAAAATTCCTGGTTTAGAGAAAATGTTATCCATGATGTCAGCCAACAACAATGTCATGCCTATGTTTACAAGTGAACACAAAAACTATTTTTCAAACAGGATTAATTCTGCTGGCTGTTTGGAAACAGTTCATAACCACGTTATATTTAAAAGCTCCTCTTTGAAGTACAATGAAGTATTTCATTATTACTTGTATTTAAAAGAAGAAATTTCTGTACACGATAACACAGAAGCCCCCTCATCCAGACTGTGAAAGAAGCAGTCCCTTAATTCTATGAAAACACAGCAGGCAGCAACTGAAAAACCAGAGAGTGGCTGGGTTTATACTCGGAAGAGAGTTATCTGTACCCCTCCCAGCAGCAAGCTGCCAAATGTAGGGTCTGCAACCATACCATCAGCCAAAGCAGCTGATGTGGAATCTGACCCAGCAGAGACAACCAATCACCACAGCTCTTCTCAGGACTAATTTCAGAAAGTCTTAAACCAGTTTTTTTAAGGGCTATCTTCAGAAAATCTTTTTAGGATCACCTCTGGTATCCTCTCTACACCTCTTTGCAAATACCACGAAATGACAACACAGAAGTTAGCCATACTTGCAGTATCTGCTTCAGCATCACCAAGCTGCAGACCAGGACATTGATCATCCACCCTCTGCAACCAATGTGTCCACATCTACGACTGTCTCCAGCTATGTCTACAACCTGCCCATACAGTTACACCTATAATCTGCACCAAGCCCTGAGATCATCCTCAAGACCCTCTTCATCCTCTAGATATGCTGTTACCAAAAACTTATAAACAGCCAAGTCTATAACATTCTATAGCACAAACTGTCAACATCTCAGAGACACTATACAATACAAACATTATCCAGCAACCACAACTCTACACCCATGTGTATCTTTTGTGTACAATTCGCTAAAAAAACCCAGACATTTAAACTTATCCACTTGTCCTTGTCATTTGTCTAGTTCTCTGTCAATCACTCCATCTCATTTACAGGCATTTGCAGGATTGAGAAATGCGTTGATTCCACAACAGTATTAACAAAAAATAACCTACCTTGGAGATTAGCACCTTAATCCCTTTTGAAGTACTCCTCTAAGGGTCTTGCAGACTTATCCTAGTATTCCTTCTATTTTTCAAAACAATTTCCAAAGTGCTTTTCTGAAATGGCCATCTACAAAGTTTCATTGAGTAATTTCAGACAGAAATTGTAGAGAAACAAATAGGGTAAATAAATCTGTGTGATATAATGTGTGATTGAAAAAACAAACTTTGGAGTAAATATAAAGAAACTACTTGTTAGGTTATTGTGAATGTCATGGTCACACAGTACACAAGTTCACTGGTAACTGGGTAACCCTATAGAAGAGTGTCTGTTCCCATAAGCATAACATCTGAATGGTTGCAAAGTCACTTCAAGGCTGTAATCCATTTGAAGCCCACAATAAAACCTACTAAATTTTGCTAACCGATGCTGCAAACACCTCTAGTTAATCAAGTCATTTACTAATTGAAAAATCAAAAATATTATTTATTTACTGGACTGCACATGTTGTGAAAAATATTACATTGGAATGTTTGAATGACCATTTTACATTAGATTAAACAATGAATCAAATCTATGGATTACAACAAACTAATACTTGTAGAACAATATTTCTGCCCTAATGGTCACAATTTTTACAGCGATGCAAGGTTCACCATCATAGAAAGAATTGAAAAAAAAAATGCATCTGACAATATCACAACAATAATAGAGACATACAAAGATAAATGAATAGTGTGTCTTCAAACACTGACTCCAAATGGCTTCAACATCAAACTAAACCATCATTAAAACACTATCTTGAAATAGGATGGAGAGATTTAAGCTGACAGACAAACACTAAGATAAACAAATGGCTGACCAAAGCACTCATGGTTAATTTGAAATACATATCCCACTCATATTTAACAGATATCTTCTAATTGGATACCAAAAAATAACTCATATTCAATGAAAGGATACGCTATATAACTGGGTCATTTTTTTTTATTGCTTCTTTCATAGCATATCAACTCTTTTAAAAGAAATTAAAAATATTTCTAAAAATCTTTTCTTCGAAAAAAATTTTCTCCTGATGATGACCTAAGTTCAAAAGTAGTTGAGAACAATAAAAATAAATCACACAAAATAAATATTTCTATTTGTTTTATCATTTTTGTTTATATATATATATATATATATATATATATATAAATAAATGAGAATTTTTGTGATATATGGATTGGTTGAGATTTTAACATTTTAATATGATATTTATTAAACTAAAAAATGCTTACAAAATCATAGTTTTTTTTTTGCTACTCCATCAGATATTGATTATCTATCAGTAAACTTTTAAATTTACTTCTACAATGATTGATTTGTCTTGCATAAAATTTGGTATCACTGACAGTTCAATTTCAGATAAAGATGAAACTTCAATTTTTTAACTCATAAACCCATAAAATCAAGAGTTTTGCACTCAAAAAGTCTCAACACATTTGTCAGAATAAGATAAATGGCAATATAAAATAAAAACAGAATGATTTTGATGGGCTCCCTTGAAGCCCAAGGCTGAAGAATTCAATAATGTGAGAATTTGTCTGCTATTTTTGTGTAGCATATGAGAATGTGACAGGAAGAGAGTCAAGAAAATAAAGGAAGGAAATCCTCCATTTGTTGTATTTATAGAGAACTATTTCTTGAGAAACAGAGGTGATAGAAATGTCTTGTATGGACAGTAACAAAAGCAACAAATATAACAAAGGACACAAGGGGCTTGAAGCAATAACAGTGGCCGTGTGCATGTGTGATATATCATATATGAGAAAAATATATATGTACATAAACATATACAGAAAAATATTATGATGAAAAAGGCTTGAAGCAATAACAGTGTGAGATAGATACAATACACAAGCACATATGAATTTATAAATCAACCAAATTTCACATATAGACACACAAACACACTCTCTCTCTCTCTCTCTATATATATATATATATATATACATGAATTATTTGCCAACATTTAAATGTTTTGGTTTTAAATGCCCAGACAGTGGTTTAACACACATATATATATATATATATATATATATATATATATATATATATATATATGTAAAATGGAGATGTTCATGGTGTTATTGTTACCATTGTTGGAAATGGACACAGTGACCCAAGTTCAAATCTGGGATGAGGCTGTTTGCATTTCACTGTGTTAATACCCTTGGGAAAGGGTATTAACACATTAACTATTCTCCCTCCAGTTATGGGTAAATAGTAGGGCAGACCAGGCTCTCTAACCTTGGTATAGCAACTAGTCTAGGAGAAGGAAAACTCAGAATTAAAACCTGTCAAACTCCACTTAAAATAGACGTGTCACATCTTGTAGAGGGGTTGGGTATATATGTTTATATAGTTTGCTATAAAGTCCATAGTATGATGATGGAAAAATTATTTACATTAAACAAAATATATAAGTTTTTCAACATCATCTCCTCTTTTTCAGCACATTTGATTCAATGTTAAATAATAATCATATATATAACAGTGTTGGAGCAGTATTCCCTAGTCTTCCATACTTCTTGGGGTATTTCATCAAGCCCTGCTGCTTTTCTATTTTTTATTTTTCTTAGTACTGAGTCGAGTTCTTCTTGCATAAACTGTCCTAGTTTGATGTCTAATTGTTTACCAATAATTCTCATGATTGGTTCATGCGTAACTTTTGGAGGGTTTCTGAGTAAATTCTTGAAATGTTGTTTCCATGGTTGTATTCATTCTTCTTGGTTGTTAGCTTTCACTTTAGCTTTTGCAGTGCTCTTCTTTCTGCTCACTTCATTTACCATTTGCCATGCTATCCTAGATTGTCTATCTTCAAACGAGTCTCTAATCTTATTGATCTGATTTTGTATGTATTCTGTTTGTTCTTTTAGGTATATGTTAGCTAATTCATTTTGTGCCTTTTTAAGTTTCAGGGCATTGATATTGGTTGGCTTCCTCCTATTGCATTTGGAAGCAGTTTTCATATCTGCATGCTTTTTTCTAACCATTAATGTCTCCAATGGGACTATAGGTTTAACTCTTTCTTTAGTTGGTATGCATTCTGCTGCCGCTTCTAAGTAGGCATTGATGAAATTCTCATATTCATCATTCAGAGTATTTGTTTCTGATTTCTCTTGTCGTACATCGAATTTGTTTCTTAGTGTTAACATATATTTATCTCTAATATCCCTGTTGTTAAGCAGGTACCAGTCATAGTGTATCGTTATTGCTGTTTGGACTGTATTCCTTCGTAGGCTCAGACGTATTTTTGCCGTGACAATTCGGTGATTGGAGGACACATCCTCAAAAGAGGAATATGCCTCGCAATTCAATGCACTATTATTCCATTTCTTATTTATGAAGACATAGTCTATCTATTATTTGTGTAGGTGTAGGTCCATAGTTTTTCTTTTTTTTCTGAAATTTTGTATTGAGGTATGTTAATCTATTTCCTAGCATGAAATTTGCTAGATGTTTCCCATTTCTGTTTGACGAGTTGTGTAAGCTAAATTTGTGGTTTACGTTTTTACCAATTTGGGCATTCATGTCTCCACCAATGGTGAGAACATTGTGTTTCAGGATGCTACAAACAAGGGAGGATAGCTCATTATAGAAAGTGATGAGGTCAGTTTTTTCACTAACATTGGTAGGGCTGTAGCAGGAGATGACTGTTGTGCTGGGGTTGCCATTAAAAGTAGCTACCATCATCCTCAGTTGTATATTCTTGATGCTATTTAGTGATTTTAGGGCCCATAGTCCTATAAGCATACCTACACCTCCTATTGTGGCATTACCAGAGTTTTTTTTATGCAGATGCAGTAGCTAACATCCACCCATTGCTGGTATCGTGATATTTAATATCCTTGTACCTGTGTTCTTGCATGCATATTATGTTGACGTTATGATCTATCGCCGTTGCTGTCAGCTCTAGTAGTTGTCCTATTCTATTTAAAGTTCTAATGTTGATGTTACTATTTGTATTGTGTTTGCATTTTAGTAATTTTTGTTTTAGTTTGAGCTCTGTAGCTGATTTTTTGAACACTAAGGCCAGGGCTCCAACCTCAGCAGGATGCGCCATTTTTTTACTCATGTGAAGAGCAATGCAGTTTGAATAGGTGGTTTGAGTATGGGACATGGTAATCTTTCATTGGCTGTTTTTATTCTCATCTATAGAAGCCACCCTTATAAATGAGCAGCAGTAGTTCCCCAATCGAACTATTTGATCCTGGCCATTGAACTGTAGGATTCATACGCTCAGGGCCTAGTTAGGCATGGTGTTGAACTGTCAGAGGGTTTGTCCACTTGCCTTTACATCCACCATGCTGCTTCCCATGGCTTTAAAAAAAATTCCTTTCTTTTTTTCTTTCCCCTTTTGCCTGTATTAAGTTTTAACTTAGAAAAGTCCACAATTATTTTCTTTTTTAAATTCCATCCGAGTCCTTATTTATGGTTCTTTGCATCCTTATAGCCATTCTATTTTACGCTAACTTTGGTTTTCAATTTCTAATAAAGTCCAATGGTATTAACTTCTCTTGACCAGGTTCAAATGTTACTTGGAATTACAGTATTTGTCTTTTTGCATTTAAAGCACAGATAATAAACAGCAGTTATTTTACAAATGCAAAAATAAAATCATCCATGCATTTTAAAATAACAAAATAGTAAAAGACAATATATCTGACCATTACTTAAACTCTGCCAAAGGTGGAGTGGATTTGCCTAGTATTTTGGTAGTATGTTTAACACAGTCTGTATTGCCTAGGCTCCTAAATATTTCTTCTTTTATACAGATATACTCATGTTTTCTAGTGCTTGTGGGGGAGGGTCATTCAGTTATTCCATTTCCCTTTTTTCTTTTTCTTTTTCTCCAAATATTTTGTCATTAAGATGAAATTCTGAAAATTATTCTAACCTATCTCTAACTTTGGTTTTCAATATTTCGTCATTAACATGAAATTCCCAAAATTATTTGATATACCACTATATACTAATAGATATCTATTAAGTTATGCTAATATTAATTGTTTTGTGTCAATAACTGAGGAATTTTTTAACTTCTTGGAGAAAATCTTCTAGTGTAATGTAATTACCAAAATAAGAGAACAAAAAAAGAAATGGCATTTTGACAGACTTCTGCCAAAAAAAATATCAAGTAACTACTTTAGAAATTTTTTTTGATCAACAAGTGTAGATACAGTTACATAATAGTTTCTTGTATATATATATATATATATATATATATCAACCCTTCAGCATGAGCAGGATGTGACTCAATGTTAATTTATTTAATTAGAGTTGAACAGGTTTCAATTCAGAGTTTTCCATCTTTTAGACTTATTACCATGATAAAATTAAAGAGCCCAGTCTGCCTTACAATTGACCCATAACTGAAAGGAAAATAGTTGAATTCATGCCTTTCGCAAGGGTATTAGTATTATGTGAAATGCAAACAGTATTTGAAGTCGGGGGTCACTGTATCCATTTCTTATGATGGTAACCATTACATCATGAACTCCTTATTTATTTGTTCTTATATTGTCATCATTGTGATATTGCTTTGTATATAAAAATTGCTTTTTTTTTTTTTATAAAAGATATAATCCACAGTGGCTACAAGCACATTGCTGTTTGCACAGTTCATGATGCAAAAGATAGATCCTATTGTTTCTCCTCAAGTTTAGTCTTGCAAGTTTTCTCAAAAGAAGACAGTATATTTCCAAAACTTCCTGATCGACATGAAGAGTAGACTGTTAGCAGTTGGTGATGCAGTAGGAAGGTTGTAACTTTTTTTGAACAGTCTTTATAGTGCTTCTTTGAGCACCCAATATTACAGTAGTAAGAGGACAGTTTACCAATTAACGCAATGTTGGGTAGTAGATGATCTTCCATTCTAGAGAATTGTTCTGCCCAGTGCTGCTGTACCTTCAACAAGATGGCCTTGATGTTATTGACATTAAACTATTAAAAGATGAAGGTCATTTTAATAGATCTTTAGAGTGGTGTTCCATTTAAAAAATACTCAGCTATTTTGTCTTTAAAAAAAAGGTTCATTTCTGGGGGGGGGGGTGATAATACTAGTTTGCTGTCTTACGGGCCGAGTATTGTAACTCCCAACTTTGCTTCTCGTTCGTCCGGTCCGTTCTTTCTCTCTTCTTCTCTCCAATTAATCGCTTACTCACTGGTCTCCATTCTCATGTTTGTCTCTGAGCCTACTTTTATGCAACAAAAATTTGCATACAATGTAGGCCTAGTCTCTACATATTCCGCTCACTAATATTCTACATTTTCTCGATTTTTGCCGGCATCAAATTTAAGGTAAGTCTTCTTATTTCTCTGCTCTATATGTCAAACAAAGTCTTGCCCTTTTTGTGCTGGAATTTCCATTTGACTCTCATTCACTGTCACATCTTAAAGACAGTTCCACAGCCTTGATGTAAGTTAGCAACTGATAAGAGGGGATCTTACTACAATTGCAAAAAACTCACCAATGAGTTACTTAGTTGTGGTAGTACCTGTTAGGGTCCCATCTATGTGTCAGATGGATCTTTTAGGATCCCATCTATGGGTGAAATAGATCAGTTAGGATCCCATCTATGGGTGAAATGGATCTATTTGGACATTGTTAGTATTGATGGTTTGGTTTGTTTAGTTTTATGGCACATCAACCGTTGTAGGCTGCTTAACGCCAAATCCATTTTTATGTAAATAATCTGTTCTATTGAAAACAGTTCAGTTTAGCATAAGTACACAGTTTAATTGTCAAAAACATTTCCATTTCAAACTATTTAAGCAGTTATATGTAATAATTCAGTTAAGTGTAAATACAGTTTTAAAGTTGAAAAACAGTTCTATTTGAAATAATTCAGTTAAGCATAAGCACGCAGTTTAAGTGTAAGTAGGGTTTAATGGTCAAAAACGTTTCTATTTCAAGCTATTCAGTTTACTCAATTCATTTTAGCATAAGTATGCTGCTAGTTCTATTTAACCCATAGATAGGGCCCTATCAGGTGCTACCACTCCGGGCCAGAGTGGACCTGGGAGCAATGGCAATGAAGGGGTACTCCGCATTCCCCAAAGCTCCAGCACCGCCGGAACCTCACCATCAGATTGTTTAGTGTCATATCCAGGACACTCGTTAGGGGGGGGGTCTTACCCCTCTGCAGAGGTGCAGTCAGTGTATTCTACAACCCCAGCTGACTGGGCAATACACAGATTTAAATGTCAGACAGTTTTATTTCAGATAATTCAGTTCAGCATAAGTACACAGTTTAGATGTCAAAAACAGTTCTATTTCGAGCAATTCAGTTCAGCACTAGTACGCAGTTCCAATGTCAAAACAGTTCTATTTTAAACAATTCAGTTGAGCATAAATACGCAGTTTAAATGCAAAAACAGTATAGTGAAAGAAGCACGGTTTTGTTCTATTTAACCCATAGATAGGACCCTTATCAGGTGCTACCACTCCGGGCCAGAGTGGATCTGGGAGCGATGGCAATGAAGGGGTACTCCGCATTCCCCAAAGCTCCAGCATTGCTGGACCTCACCATCAGATTGTTTAGTGTCATATATCAGGACACTCGTTGGGGGAGTCTTACCCCTCTACAGAGAAGCAGTCGGTGTATTCTACAGCCCCAGCCGACTTGGCAATGTTAGTATTGAAACCATATAACTGTATACAAATTATTTGCATTAAGAACAGATATTTGAAGATTGATTTTCCTCGAAGACGTGTGTAAAGAAACCATTGCTGTCCACAAGGAATACAGCTAACTGGCTCAAATTCTTTTCAGTTAACAGCGACAAAGATGCTCAGTGATTTGAGGATGCTCTCTGGAGTGATTAGTCATTGCTTGAATTCTTTATTAATTCTCTAAAACAATATCTTCAAAGATCAGGTAAAAGATAAAATCCAAAATACCTGTCTTATAACAGAGAAGAAAGAAGGAAATGAAATTATCTTATAGAATTTGTATGTATTTACCCAACCTCTCTGTGATAAGCAGGATGTGGCACAATGTAAATTTTTAAGCAGTGTTCAACTGATTTGAATTTTGAGTTTTCCTTTAACTAGACTGGTTGCTTTAGCAAGGGGAGAGAACCCAGTCTACCCTACTATTTATCCATAGGTCAGAGGAGAAGAGATGTATCTGACAATGTATTTTGGTATAATGTGACAAGTCCAGTAATTATCAAGGAGTATCAAAGTATATCACTAAAATTCTTGTTTCTCAGCATTAACGAGTTGTGTGTTGAAAATAAAAGACAAAAAGGTATTTTCTAACAAGTTATGGCAAAATAACAAAATCAGGGTTTGAGAGGCAATCTTTGCATGGACAATTGCCAGATCTTAACCCCTTAGAGAACATCTGGGTGCATATCAAGGTCAAACCAGTTGGGAGAAAACTTGGAACCCTGACCAGATGTGAGAAGAAGTCAGAGATGAATAGAATCACACTAATGTTGTAAACAATAACCAGACAGCCTGTGTATCTAAGTTCAGTTTTCTAACGAAAAACAAAGGAAAAACTATTCACTACTAAAATGCCCTTTGCTCACAAACATTACATACACTGTTATATATTATTATTGTGTAAGAGACAATACATAATTATCTCTCTTAGAGAATGAGCTTGTCTGTTGGGTGCCTAGTAGGGTGTCATGTGACGTGGCTCCACTGTTTCTTGGCAAAGTCTGAGACACGTCTCTCCTATTCAAAGTTGGTGTAGGTTGGTTTGGTTTTATGGCATATCAACCATTGTAGGTTATTTAATGCCAAATCCGGTTAATTCATGTATATTAGATATCTATGATTTGTAAATATAAGTCAATAAAGTTAAATAGTTCCAAGTATTGCTATGTATCTATAAAATCAGTCATTTATTTACACACAGTTAAATGATCAAACAGTTCAATTTCAAACAATTCAATTTAGCATAGGTTAAAGTTAAGTGGTTCCAAGTATTGCTATGTATCACTAACAATTCAATCAAACATCAGTCATTTATTTACACTCAGTTAAATGATCAAACAGTTTTATTTCAAACAATTTTAATTTATCATAGGTCAATGTTAAGTGATTCCAAATTTTTCTACATATCACTAACAATTCAATTAAACTTCAGTTATTTCTTTATAAACAGGTAAATGTTCAAAATTCTATTTCAGAAAATTCAATTTAGCATGTCATTGGTTTGCACTCAGTTTAAATGTCAAAAAGTCCTATTTAACTCATCGATAGGACCCTATCAGGTGTAACCACTCTGGGTCAGAAAGGACCTGTGAGTAATGGCAATAAAGGGGTACTCCAAATTCCCCAGAATTCCAAGACTAGCATCTCACCATCAGATAGTTTAGTGTCATATCCAGAACACTCACTGGTGGGGTGGTGGATTTTATCCCTCTGTAGAGATGCAGTTGGTGTATTCTACAGTTTCAGCAGACTGTTTAAAGAACAGACGCAAAAGGAGTTGATATAATATGCAACTGTGAGTGTAAATACATGTGTGTCAGTAAAGATAGAACTTAATATAAAGAATTCACCAAATTGGTTAAGTCGTTTGAATTCATTTGGCAGATATGATACTTTTGCTTTCCATTAAAGAGTGTGGAATTTAGTCAGCATAATGGCAAGAAAAACTTGCCTAAAGCTCAGTTTGTTATAGAAATAGAACAAGTGCAGAATCCCATGGTTCATTTTAATCCCATGGCTTATACTAAGTAGAGATGACTTCTGTGAGTTGAAAGTTTTACCTTTCTTTTTTTTTTGGCCTCAGGCTACAACTTTATTTGGACTGTTAAAGAATACGACTTAAACTCAACAAACTTTTCTAATCTTAATCCTTACATATTTCCCTCAATTATTTCTTAAAAATATGCGCTGCATTATGGTGTTATATGTTGATCCAAGATTTGTATGTTTTAGCATTCAAAACCAGATGTTGACAAGAGAATTTTATGGAAAAAACTGCAATTAAATTGGTTGTTGTGTTCAGGAATTTCACTAGATGGTAACTGGCTCAGTCAGCTGGGGCTGTAGAATATGCCAACTGCATCTCTGCTGAGGGATAAGAACCCCACTCCCCCAATGAGTATCCTGGATATGACACTAAACCATCTAGTGTGGCTCCAGTTCTGGAGCTTGGGGGATTGTGGAATACCCCTATGTTACTATTACTCCCAGGTCCATTTTGATTCTGTTAGGGTCCCATCTATGGGTCAAATAGAAATATTTAATCATTTACTATACTTGAAACTATTCAATTGTGTGCAAAAAATGATTGATGTTAAATTGAATTATTAACATTAACAATGATTAAAACAATTTAACTGCATGCAAATAAATGAATAATGTTGATTAGAATTATTAGTGTTAGATGGGAATACTTGAAACCATTTAAATGTGTGTAAACAATTAATAGCACTATCTAAAACCATTTAACTCTGTGCAGCAAATGAGCTCTGCCTGATTTGAAAATAATGTTACTTATAAACTAATTGTTTAGAAATCATATATCTAATATATATATGTATGTATATGCATAAACAGGATTTGGTATTAAATAACCCACAAGGATTAATATACCATAAAACCAAACCAAATTAGTTGATAACATTCAGTGACCAACTCATTCACCAGGTATATTCTTTTGTCCTTACTTCTTCTGGAGATACCTAAACTGGCTGTTGTATTCAAGAATTTAACATACCTTCTAATCATAGTTTCCACAAATCTATGAGTGTGTGTGTGCATATATACATATTTTGCAACCAGGACACAAAAGAAATCAATGTATGCAAAAAAGATTAGTTACCAAAAATAATGGAAGAATGAAAAATCTTATTGATAAGTATAATAATATACTTATATCTTATAATTCACCAAATACCATCCATTTGTACTGCTCATGTTCGGTCATTTGTTGCTCAATCTTTATCAATTATTTGAGTCATGTTTGGAAAGGTCTTAAAATGTACTAGGTGATCTTGTGGAAACTTGTTTTTACCAATGATAAATAAATGAAAAAAACAAATAAAAATCCTTTAAATATGAATAATTACCCAACACTTTAATAAAAGTGATTCTACTTTATTTTTCATAATGACCATCTTAAAAACCATATGTAATATAATTACTACTACTTACTATAAAATCTTTACTAAATACATTACTCTACAGAATGTTGTTGGACCAGTTGACTGGGGCAGCAAAATACACTGACTGCATCTCTACAGAGAGGTAAGACTCTCCCAATGAGTGTCCTTGATCTGACATTAAACAATCTGATGGTTGGTTGGTTGGTTTGGTTTTATGGCATATCAACCTTTGTAGGTTATTTAACGCCAAATCCATTTTTATGTAAATAATCAGTTCTATTTAAAACAATTCGATTTAGCATGAGTACACAGTTTAATTGTCAAAAACATTTTTTTTCAAACTATTCAGTTATATATAACAATTCAGTTTAGTGTTAGTACAGTTTCAGTGTCAAAAATAATTCAATTTAAAACAATTCAGTTTAGCAAAAGCACGCAGTTTAAATGTAAGTACAGTTTAATTGTAAAAAAACATTTTTATTTCGAGCTATTCAGTTTAGTCAAGCAATTCTACTTCAGCTAATTCAGTTTTGTAAAAGTACAGATTTTGTTTACACACAGTTATATGTTAGAACAGTTCTATGTTAAACAATTTAGTTTAGTGTAAATACAGTTTCAATGTCAAAAAACAGTTATATGTAACAATTCAGTTAAGTGTGAATACAGTTTTAATGTCGAAAAACTGTTCTATTTCAAACAATTCAGTTAAGCACAAGTACGCAGTTCAAATGTAAGTACGGTTTAATTGTCAAAAACATTTCTATTTTAAGCTATTCAGTTTACTCAAACAATTCAGTTTAGCATAAGTATGCTGTTAGTTCTATTTAACCCATAGATAGGGCCCTTATCAGGTGCTACCACTCTGGGCCAGAGTGGACCTAGGAGCAATGGCAATAAAGGGGTACTCCACATTCCCAAAGTTCCGGCACTGCTGGAACCTCACCATCAGATTGTTTAGTGTCATATCCAGGACACTCATTGGGGGGGGTCTTACCCCTCTGCAGAGAAGCAGTCGGTGTATTCTACAGCCCCAGCTGACTGGGCAAACAATCTGATGGTGAGCCTCCAGTAATGCAAGGGCTTTGGGGAATACACAGTATCCCTTTATTGCCATCGCTCCCAGGTCCACTCTGGTCTGGAGTGGTAGCACCTGATAGGGTCCTATCTATGGGTTAAATAGAACTAAACAGTATACTTATGCTAAACTGAATTGTTTGAAGTAAAACTGTTTTTGAGATTTAAACTGTGTACTTATGCAAAACTGAACTGTTTGAAATAGTATTGTTTATATGTATAAAAATGGATTTGGCATTCAATAACCTACAATGGTTGATATGCCATAAAACCCACACAAACCAAACAGAATGTTGTGTATATATTTACCCAACCTGAATGCCATGAGCAGGATGTGACACAAAGTCAATTTTTAATCAGAGTAAAGCTGATTTTAATAAAGAGTTTTCCCTTCTCCTATCTTATTACACTTAACATATAGGATAAGATTTGAACTTTTGTTTTAATAGCATATGAACTTTCATAGGGTATTCAATGCCAAAGCCATCCTTGTAAAAGAACAGCAGTGATACAATTTAACCCATAGCTGGGAGGATAAGGAGGTTGATACCTTTCCCAAGGGTATTAGTCCAAAATCAAACATAATTGCATAAGTGGAGTTTGAACAGATTTACTTTGAGGCAGCATACCAACAGTTTACCCATAATGCCACAGGGACTCCGCTCTCCTATTTTTTGAACTTTATCGACTCATTCCTCTTCTGGCTGCCTGCTGTTTTTTGTTTTTTTATCTCTTATCTATTTGCATCTTGCAATCACTTGATGATAATGTCAGGTATATCCAAAAGATTAAAGATATTTTTACTTACACAGATATTGCTCTCAGTTCAACAAACAAAAGAAATTCTGTAGGTTGTCTTTGGCATCAAATAACTTATGAAGGTTGATATGCCATTAAAAAAAGAAACCAAACTAAAAAAGACAGACTTTAAATAAGACAAATGAACAAGGGTTGACATGCTGTAAAACCAACCAATCAAACCATCTCCTTTATAGAATCTTTTACAATAATGGAGGTAACTTGGTGTTGCCCATTTCCTTTCCAAATAACATCCAACAGATTGTATTAGGCTATATATTATCAGTAACAAAGAGTGATTCTTGATTTGATATAAACTGAAGAATTTCTGATAGAAAAATGTATTAAGTAATTTCTATGGTCACATTCCCAGCGGAAATGATTCCGATTGAACATGTCCGATTCATTTAGAAGTATGAAACAAGGAAAATATTTTTAAAAATATGTCTTTTACAAAAGAATATTTGCATAGTGCTTTGAATGGGAACATACTCCATAGGAGAATATGGCAGATTTGATAAATTTTATGCCTGAAAGAATTAAAATTTTCAAATCTGTTAATGACAATTTTATCAAATCTTAATTTGCATAAGAAACATTCTTCAATTGCTTAGATTATTGAAATTCTTTGAAATTGGATGGCTGGTTGGTTGTTTGGGTTTTATGGCATATCAACCTTTGTAGGTTATTTAATGCCAAATCCATTTTTATGAAAATAGTTCTATTTCAAACAATTCAGTTAAGGATAAGTATGCAATTGAAATGTAAGCACAGTTTAATTGTGAAAAGGTATTTCTATTTCAAGCTATTCAGTTTAGTCAAACAATTCAGTTTAGCATAAGTATGCCGTTAGTTCTATTTAACCCATTGATAGCGCCCTATCAGTTGCTACCACTCTGGGCCGGAGTGGACCTAGGAGCAATGGCAGTGAAGGGGTGCTATGTATTCCTCAAAGCCCCAGCATCATTGGAACCTCACCATCAGATTGTTTAGTGTCATATCCAGGACACTCGTTGGTGGTGGGGGGTCTTACCCCTCTGCAGAGAAGCAGTCGGTGTATTCTACAGCCCCAGCTGACTGAGCAATTTGAAATTGGAGGAACTGAATTACTTTTTGTCATATATTTTTATACCCAAACATACATAAAGAGACTAAGTAACCAAAAAATTATGTCCCGTTTTTGTTAGTTGAGAGCATGAGAATATAGATCGAGTGATTGATTTTAATGGCAAGTCAACCTGTCTGGGGATATTTTATGCCTAGAGGTCAGGGAATTGTGTAGAGTGTATATTTATATTTAAATTTTTTGAGTAATTTCTTCAGTTTTATCCTATGGTCAAATGATATCAAGTATTACTATTTAATGCAAATAATTTTTAAATGGATCTGTATAATCCCTAGATGGGACCCTAACAGGTACTACCACTCTGGATTCAAGTGGACCTGAGAATAATGGTAATGAATGAGTGCTCCACACTCTCCAGAACAAAAGAACTGGAGCCTCACTACCAGATGCAGTTTAGTAGCATCCTCAGTACACCCTTTTTTAATGAGTCTTACCCCTCTATAGGGGGTGGAGATACAGTGAGTGTATTAAAAGCCCTGCTAACAGAGCTAACTAATTTCATTCAAAAAGATCATTTCTTTTTAATTTATTGGGATAGATCTTGTCAAATTAGAGTGAATTTTAAAAGTTGCCAAAACTGTAGGATGTTTATTGATTCTATCTATGAAGATGAAAGAAAAAAAGCAATGGTTTTGTTTGATGGGATTTTTTTTTAAAGAGATGTAAATATGCAGCACAGATGCAAAAAAAAAAAGAAAGATATGTGCAGATTATAAACAAGTTACTTTGATTGATAAAACATGTCAAAAGCAGTTTACAATATTTCATGTAGTAAATTTTGTAGGGAACTATGCACCATAGTCAGAGCAATTGAGGTTGATGACAGTCAAAATACTACTTGGAAATAAACCCATGATTTGAGATAAGAGTTTGATTTGGTTTGATTGGGTTTTATGGCATATCAACTATTGTAGTTTATTTAATGCCAATACCTCTTTATTCATATATATTAAATATATGATTTGTAAACATATTTTGTAGAAAATCTTTTAAAACAAATTTGAGCTTATTTTTTTGCACACAGTTAAATGGTTTTAAGCATTTCGATCTCACCTAAATAATTCTATTTACAAAAAATCCTTTTTTGCACACATTTAAAGAATATTCATATGATTTGTAAGAGAATAGCTTGTAGATAATTTCATTTTTAAATGAATTAGAACTAATCTGTTTGCACTCTAGTATTACTATTGATTTTACACATTTAAATCATTTCAATTATTGCTATCTGACATTCATAATTCTATTCAATATCAATCATTTGTTTTCAAACAGTGAAGTGATTTCAAGTATTCTATTGAACACTATTCATTCATTTGCACACATTTAATGGTTCCAAGTATAGCTGTTATATACATATTTCTATTTAGGTACACATAAAGAGTTTCAAGTATTGCTATTTAACACTAATAATTCTATTCAACACTACTTATTTGTTTGCACCATTAAATTCTTCCAAGTATTGCTACGTATCACTAAAAATTCAATTAAACATCAGTTGTTTGTTTACACACAGTTAAATGGTCAAACAGTTCTATTTCAAATAATTCAATTTTGCATAAGTCATTTGTTTACACATTGTTTAAATGTCAAACAGTTCTATTTGACCCACAGGTAGGATCCTATCAGGTGTTATCACTTTGGGTCAGAGTGGACCTGGGAGTAATGGCAGTGAAGGGGTACTCCACATTCCCCAAAGCTCCAGGACTGGAATCTCATCATCAGATAATTTAGTGTCATATCCAGAACACTTATTGGGTGGGGTTCTAATCCCTCTGCAGAGAGGCAGTTGGTCTATTCTACAGTCCAATCCAACAGGACTGGACACATGAGATAATCAACATATTCAAAATATCCAAATCAAGCACTGAGTAATAATTCTAGTTTTGATTTGTGGTAAAAAAAGCCTACTCAATCAATATTTCATAGTGTAGATTTCACTACTTGAATATAATGAAAATTTTCTATCTTTGGAACAAATTATGACAAATGATGAAAATTGGGTATTTCATAAGAACAAAAAATGCAAAAAATTGTCGAGCAAGTGAAAGGAACTGCAACATACTCTGTCAAAAGTTGGTCATAATCCAATGAGAGGGTGTTTCTCATAATTACTGTAATAAATTTGACACAAGACTCCAGTCGGATTGTTAGCAGATGAAGGGAGATTTCTACCACCCTTTTATTGAACCAGTACTTTCATTTTCCTTACACAATGGTTAGATTGGTGCCTATAGTTTCTTAAAATCCAAGAACAAAATTACAGTAGTGTGTATAGAGTAAGATTGGAAGGAAGACTTCTACTCTAAATCCCAAACATTCATGATGAACTGGAGGCAATAATTAGGAAAAAAGTGTCCAGAATTAATTGAGAAAAAGAACGTAATATCTTATCAGGATAACATTTGACCATTGGTGACTAATCAACTTATTACACATTGACTGGGAAGTTTTATCCATTGGTGTATACACGAGATATTGTATCTTTAAATTACCATTTATTCTGGTTTTGATGAAAAAGCAAAGAAAAATTTCAGTTCTCTGAGAGACTGTTAAAGGTACCTAGAGCTGTGCTTGAAAGATAGTAAAAGATAGAGGATAAAAGCTGTAAATATATTGTTCGATAATATTTGTTAAAAAAATTAAAAACAAATTTCTGTTTTTTGGTTATGTTCTGTTTTGTGGCATTTCAATCCTTGTAAGTTATTTAATGTCAAATTCTGTTTATACATATATATATATATTACATATATATGTTTGGTAAAAGAATTGTTAGTAGGAAACATAATTTTTAAAGGCGCCACAGCTCATTTGTTTGTGCACTGTTAAATGGTTTCAAGTATTGCTATCTAACACAGTTTTATTTGCACATGATTAAATTTCTTCAAGTATAGAAAATGATTAAACAGTTCTATTTGACCTATAGATGGGACCCTAACAGGTACTACAACTCCAGGTCAGAGTTGACCTGGAAGAAATGACAATGAAGGGGTACACTATATTTCCCAAGGCTTCAGAACTAGAGCCCCACCATCAAATGGGGGTGTGTCTTACCTCACTGCAGAGATGCAGTTGGCATTTTACTTGATAAACTAAAATGCTTATTCTTTAGATTATATGATTCTTGCTTTTGACTGATTGATTGATTTGAATGACATGACAACTCATCTTGAGTTATTTTATGCCTAGAGTTTAGGAAAATATGTTCATTGTATATTCATATTTACATTTTTTTTGTATAGTTTTTTCATGGGTGTTTTTTTCTTGGCACATAGTCTTATTGAAGATGAATAATTTTTAAACAGATCTATTTGAACTATAGAGAGAACCCTAACAGGTAGTACCACTTTGGGTTAGAGTGGACTTGGGAGTAATGATTATGAAGAGGTATTTCACACTTCCCAGAGCTGGTGCCTCACCACGAAATGTAGTTTAATGTCATACCCAGAACACCTCTTTCAGGTGGGGATCTTAACCCTCTGCAGAAGATACAGTCAGCATATTCTAAGTCATGCTGAAAAGGTAATTTTATTTTCAACTTCCCATTGACTTCTAATTTAGTTAAGAGTGTCACCCTCAGGAATAATCCTGTGTGGCAATGTTGCTTAGAAATCACAATGGATTCAATGGCAGCAAATATTTTAGCATGTCCAAGTCCATTTTTTTCTCTGTTCTTTAAAATTATTTTCTTTGTTAAAAGCTTTTTTCCCTCTTTATTCATTTTTATTTCAGGTTATTTTTCATTTTTACATTTAAATCAAACTTTATTCTTTTTCTGTCTCTCATTTACTTTTCTTCCTAAAATAATTTAGTCATAATGTGTTTATGATAAAGAGACCGATGTGATAAGGTTGAGCCTAGTGTGGTAGGGATTAAAAATCATTTTCCATATCCAATGCAAAAAAATAAAATGAGACTTAGATAAATTCTTATGCTTAAAGTGATGTGATATCTGATATAAAATATAATTAAAAGTATTTCAAAGTTTACTCAACAGGTACCCGTGAAGAGAATTTCTAATTTTCAAATAGTTGAAAAAGAACATGTTACTTGTATAGTTTGCCAAACGACAAAACATTAAATAAAATATATAAAAAAAGAGATACGTATATACATTTATTATATATTACTCTTGTAACAGCTATAAAAGTCTCTTGGGTTGTCCAAGGGTTGGCAATGATTCCTTTGAAAGGGAAAAAGCAGCAGTTAGGAGAATGGAATGGATAAAGAAAGAGGGTCACTAGCAACGGCAAGCTAGAGCTGGCTAGCAGTTCAAGAAGTGAACTAGAGCTTGAGGCAGGATGAGATAGGGAACTGACCAGTACCAAAGTCTTCATCTACTATCCACATCATGATAGTTAGGGTCTAACTTGACACATTGCCCCCAAGAGGAAATGTCAAAGATTTTGTGAAGTTTTACTGATTTATTTTATAGTTGATTATATATATGTATATAGAGAAAGACAAAGAGAGGGATACACATGTAGACACACAAGCATATATGCGAGGCAAGACAAAATACTATTGTGCAAACATTTATTAAGATTATCCTTTACCTTTACATTTGGCTATTGAAGATCTTTAACTTTATATTGACAAACATTAAAAGAAAATGCTTTCTCCTTCAACATTTTAAATAAGGGTGGTTATGTGATCATTCTGGTTAATGAAAACATACAAAGTTGGCCTTTGCATTCAAGTCTCTTCTCTTAAGATCCATAACAGATACATTTTCATTTTATAGCTTGAAATTATAGAAATATTCTATAAACAGTTAAGAATTATCTTCTTGGTAGTAGAATCCAGTATACCCAAAAGTCAACAGAAGCAATTTTTTCTTGTTCTAAGGCAGACAGCTTGTCAAAGAGTTCACAGGAAATTTTCCTATGAAATTTTTACATACACACACACAATTAGGCCTCTGCATACAGTTTGGAATGTGAACAGAAATAGATATATAAGCCTACATTTAATGGTTATCTGAGAGGAGGAACTTTATTTATAATTAAAATTTCATTTTTCCTCTAGCATTATTTCTCAAGAATCTTTGAATGCATTATAGCAAATATAAACTTATGATTTTGTAGTGAACAATACCAAAAGATTTGTTACTTTATCACGAACAAGGCTAAAAGACTTGTACTTTGTAGTAAACAATGCTGAGCGAATTGTTTCTTATGTCCTCTAACCAACAAAGAAAGATGGACTTTAGAATGGAAAGCTTATATAAAAAAAATGAGAAAAGAGATGGACTTTAGAAAGGAAAGCTCATATAAAAATAATAAGAAAAAAGATGGATTTCAGAAAGGAAAGCTCAAATAAAAATAATAAGAAAAAAGATGGACTTTAGAAAGGAAAGCTCAAATAAAAATATGAGAAAAGAAATGGACTTTAGAAAGGAAAGCTAAAAAAAAGGACTTTAGAAAGGAAAGCTTGTATAAAAGAGATAAGAAAAAATATGGACTTTAGAAAGGAAAGCTTGTATAGAAGTAATAAGAAAAAAGAATAGGCACATAGCTGAAGATGAGCAAACAGTGGCTGAAAGCATGAAACACAGTGACACTCACATTTCACATGCAAAGACAGATAGTGTATAATGCTAAACCTCAGGGATCATCTCAGCTGAGAGAACATGCCAGTATTCTGTCTTCTTGTCCGGGTTTCTCAGCATGTCATACCAATGCCGGAGGCGATCTCCTTTTGAGTGACATCCCAGCTGAACTCCACCTGTAACAAAATATCAATTTAAAACATTTTTGAGATGATGCCAAATGATTCTTGGAACTATGTCAAAGTTTTAAGTTCACATTAGAAGACTTCTAATTAACTACTAGAAATGTTAAATTCTTAAGATTGTTTCAGTTACCCTTGAAAGATTTTATGAATCAAGAAAATTTTGTTTTATTTTGAACTAGTTCAGAGGGACACAATTTCTGAAAGAAAATTCAAATTCAGATTTAACAGTGGTTCCACATGCCAGATTTGTTTTTTAGGGTACACTTTGTTGACTGTTTAAGGACAGTCAGGCCCAAATTGTAGCCTGGTGGGTCATTCTGAATGGTCTGCTTAAAACTTCAATTTTTTATAGAAAATATCTTTTTACCAAGGAGAAAAAGTCAACTTTTCTTATTTCTAAGACAGAAGCTTATACATATGGTCTTCTGTAGTGAAAACGGTTGAGGTACCTTTGACGTAAAGTTACCTAGAATATTTTTTAGCAGTGCAGTCCACTTGACGATAGACCATGTCTCACACAGTCTACTTCTCATAAAAGATTGTCCATGCCTGGTTAATGATTTCGTTAATCAAGAAAGACAGACCAGATCAAAAAGGCACTAAATTTTGACTGGTTATATCAAAGGAAGATTTGATTGAAAATTTCACATGAATTAATTAATTTTAATACCATGTCAACTTGTCTAAGTTCATTTTATGCCTAGTGGTTAGGGAATTGTATTCATCGTACATTTATATTTTCTTGTGTAGTTTTTTCTTAAGAGTTTTTTTTTCACACAGCCTTATTGAATATGATTAATTTTTAAACAGATCTGTTTGACTCATAGATGAGACCCTAACAAGTAGTAAAACTTTGAGTAAGAATAGACCAGGGAGTAATGATAATGAAAGAGTACTTCACAGATCTCAAGAACTGAAACCTCACCATCAATGCAATTTAGTCACATATTCAGGACACCCCTTTTTTAGGGGGTGGGGTTTTACCCCTCTGTAGGGAATACAGACAGTGTATTCTAAGCTCTGCTAATAGAGTGGGTATCAAGAGAAGATTTTATAGAAAATTTCATAGAAATCTGTACATTAGTTTTGAAGCTATAGAGAATTGACTCTTCTAGTACTTAGCAGGAACTATTTGTAGGGCAGACTAGGTTCTTCAGCCTTGGTGAGGCAACTAGTCTAGGAGAAGGAAAACTGAATTCAAACCTGTTAAACGTTGCTTAAAAATTGACTTTGTGTCATATCCTGCCTGAGCAGAGGGGTTGGGTAAATATGAGTACGTAGCAGGAACTAATGGTTTCAAGCATCTTTATGGGTTATGCTTCTTGTGGTGTTGAAAGAAAGATTCGACCTTTATATCTCCAGGACAATACTCATTTTTTGTCTAGTCCATCATTGTTTCTTTGCATTGCATCAGAAGCTGAGCTGTTTTGATAGAAAAATTGCTATTCTGGGCAATATTCAGAATAAAAGTCCTGAATTGCTCCTCACTATCTCTAGGCTTAAGACTGATTGTCTCATGCTTCTTGATTTTTTTCTAAGATAATTCAGTAATTTTCTGTCCAGTCTCAGATGTCCCTTGATACCAAAAAGTGTGAAAACTTTTCAGACCAATCAGATTTAGCAATAAAAGTTTTAGCCAATAAAAATCAGTTTTCAGAAAAAGAAGGTTGTTCAGGTTCAGCAAAAAGCGTAATTAGGAAGTGGAATCACGATTAAGTGAAAAACAATTTCTGTGTGAGATTTTTTTAGTTGGTTGTTATTTAAACCTCTTGTTTTTCCTAAGTATTTTTATCGGTTCAAGATGAAAATATATTTTGAGCAAAAGTTAAAATTATGACCTAATGAAAATAAATTATTTATTTTTATAACATTTCAAATTAGTCAAAAGTTTTTAGATTTTCAAATGTCTTTATCTGAAATTGCAAGTTTTAAAGTCTTGGAGGTCTGCTTAGTGTAATGTTCATCATCATTGGAGATGAAATTAACTACCCAAGTTCTAATCCTGAATGAGACTATTTGCATTCCATTTTGGAAAGGCATGAATCCACCTATTCTTTTCCCAGCTTCATTTCACTCAAAAATTGATCTGTTGCATCACACCCACAGCAGAGAGGTTGGGTAAATACATTCTTCTTTGTCTTGTTTGAATGGTCAGTATGTTTTATTCTATTGATATTTTAAATAAGCACTGAATCAAATGGATGGGGTACATTCAGGCATGAAGCCATCAAAACTGCTTCTGCAAGTTATATAGAGTGAGTTTGCAATTGGAAAACATTCATCTGGGGACCCAAAACATCACGATAAAGACCAGTTCAAGTACACAGTAAAAGACTTGGGAAATGAAGGTGATAGACAGAGTTGTGGAGAGTCATTACCCATATGGTTGCTGAGCTTTTTTAAAGGTAGAGAACAGCAGCCAGGGATAGAGCAAACAAGAAAGGGACTGAGCTACCTCAAACCCTCGTGTTGATTCTGTGTCTGCACAGTCCATAAAGTTCCCACAAAAAGATTGGCTTTGTGAGCTATCTGAAAACAATCCATGTTCATATTCATTCATGAATGGAAGTAAAAAATGATGACAATGACAATACAACAAATAAGTAAAGCAAAACTTATAGAATTTCTAATCACTTACCGATAAAGTCATTAGATTTTCCAATATCTTTATCCCAAACTGTTACTTCTAAGGTCTTCTTTGAAAGTTCAGTATGTTTTATTTCATAATTAAACTCCTAAAATAGAAAATCAATTTGAAATAAATAAATTCCTGAAAAAAACACTCCAGTGAAATAAACTAATTTTACATCTGACTGAAATGTGAATATCAAAAAAGCAAGACAAAAGTAGCTTTACCAGAGAGATTAATCAGAATTAAAAAACAAAAATACTTGTTCAGCAGAACCAGGTTGTTGTAAGAAACAATTGTAATGAGGATGCATTTGGAGCCTGGGGAGTAAGAATATGTGACTTCCAACAAAATGAAAACTGTGTGTGGCCCAAGTAATGGAGGTGTCATTTGCATAGGAATGGCAGTAGTTGGTCACTGACCAATCATAAGTTTTCTATCTTCTCAATAAAAACTGTTGTTCTTTGAACAATGAGCATCGTGAATTTTGTTTTTTGACTGAGTGTGAGGTCGCTCTGTGTGAGTTTAAAAGTAAGATTTTTGACACTCATTTTTCTTTACATATCTGATGTTAGACATGCAAGTTTGGATTTCTGAACTTGGAAATAAACATTGTCCAATCAGGTGCTACCACTCCAGGCCAGAGTGGATCTGGGAGTGATGGCAATGAAGAGGTACTCCACATTCCTCAAATCTCCAGCATTACTGGAACCACAATATCAGATTGTTTAGTGTCATATTTAGGACACTCATTGGGGGAGTCTTACACCTTTGCAGAGGTGCAGTTGGTGAATTCTACAGCCCCAGCTGACTGGGCAATATTAGTATTAGATAGGAATACTTGATACCATATAATTGTGTGCAAACAAATGAGTATTATAAATAAATGTGATTTTAAAATGATTACAATGGAATATTGAAAATTAAGTAAAGTTGGCAACCGTAGTCGAGGGTGACCAGAAGGCTCCCTTTTCAATAGCTACTTCACCGAGGTGTAGGGGAGGGTGCTACTCCTTTCCCTGGATTGCTCCACTTTACCCTTGATACGTACCTTATATTGCTGAGTGTTAAGCAAGGACATATCAAGTACCATTTTTAAAGTCTTTGGTATGACGCAACCTGGTATTGAACCCAGGTCTCCCAGACCATTGGCGAACACTCTATCCATTAGGCCAATGAGCTAGACTGATTGAAAATATAATTAGTCATGATTATAATCAAACGTTTAAAACTGAATCAAATTTATGCATTAAATAACCCATAAGAAGTTGATATGCCATTAAATAAATCAACCCCAACAATATACATAAACAATATTGAATACCAACAAGCATAAAAGCCCTATCAGCAGGGTCTACAGAATACACTGACTGCATCTCTACTGAGGGGTAAAACCCCAATCCCAACAAGTGTCCTGGGTATGATATTAAACCATCTGATGGTGAGGCTTCAGTAATGCTGGAGCTTTGGGGAATATGGGGTACCCTTTCATTACCACTGTTTCAAGGTTCACTCTGACACAGGGTAGTAGCACCTGATAGGGTCCTATCTATAGGTCAAATAGAACTGTTTGATAATTTAACTGTGTGTCAACAAATAACTGATGTTTAATTGAATTGTTAGTGATTTGTAGCAATACCTGGAAACTACTTAACTTTGTTGATTAAATTATTAGAAATATAACTATTGGATCATTTAACTGTGTATCTAGAAAATGTGTTTACAAATCATATATCTAATATATATGTAAAGATAGGATTTGGCATTAAATGGCCAACAATGGTAGTTATACCATAAAACTTGTAGAAATTTTGGTAAGGAACTGGTGATCCTGTTTCACCGATCAGCAGCAGCCCCTTGGGGTCACGTGGCGTCCATTATAAAAAAGATTCTCTCTCTATTGGTTCCACTACCAACAACTGTTAGCATCAGGTCTATTGTAGCAGCCCTTGACGGCATACGTATTTTGGTACCTTCCACCACCCGGGATCCAAGAGCGATGAATGCACGTGCAGAGTTAAAAGGAACAGGACACACACAGTTAAGTTCCAGCAGGCATTTTATCTGCAAACCAACTAGTTTACCTTATCAAACCTACTTTACCTTCAACCTTACAACCTTCACAACAAACCTAACCATATTTTACATCTTGAACTCTTCCTTGAACTCTCTTTTGTGAACTCTTACACATTCGTTGTTTATTCCATTTGGTGTAAAAACCCCTGTTTATTGTTGTTGTTGTATATAAATTTTGTTGCATGTATAAGTCGTTCGTCCCTTTCTTCAAAAGCTCTCACCCTAATCTCCACTGCTGTTTAAGTACGGTTTATTCTTTTACAAAACATAGGAATAAAACGGGCTTTTCGGGGTATATAAAAATCCCCATAAACTCAATCCACCAACCAACAAACATAAATGTTAGTATTACCTTCATCCTGAAGAATTAAATTTTATAATGTTAAACAATCATATTTCAGTTTGATTTATTTTCCCTTTCTCTCTCTCTCTCTCTCTCTCTCTATATATATATATATATATATATATATTGTATGATCTGCTGGGTATAAGAAACTAATGCTGCTGTTTTTAAGTAATGTTAAAATAGCTTTCTTGATATCAGCATGTGATTATTTGAAAGTTCATGCCTTTTGTTTCATAATTCTTCAACATATTAAAATATCATTATGGGAAATATTTGTCAATGTCTTCTTACAACTTGTTCTAATTTCTTGTGGATAAAGAACAATTTTAGAGAAATATTTCTATGAAGTTAGGTAGGGTTATTCTTGAAACAATGCATATAAAATATAGATCATCATCTTCAGTGATGAATTTCAGATGTTTTCTTTGGAGATAAATCTGATTCCTGTATACAGTAAGTAATTCTATGGTATTTATCTATTTTGGTTCAATTGGATCAGCTTCCATTCTATTTTCTTTATTTTAGTACTGTGTTTCAGTCACTATACCTTTCAACTTTTTTTTAACAATTTTTTTGTCTTTTAAAATATCAAACCATGTTCTAAGAGGGCATTCAATTTCTCTTAACAAGTTGCACGTCTGTTAGTGTAGACAATGAAGAGAAGTATCCATTTTTTTTTTGAGAGACAAAGGTTTTTGTATTTCACAAGAAAGAGAAGGAGAATCCTTTTCTGAAAGCTGGATTATGAGGTAACTGAGTAAAAAGGATTTCTATTATATATATATATATATATATATATATATATATATATATGATTTTCATATATACATATAACATTAAATATACATTAATAATACATTATATATATATATATATATATACAATTATATATCATATAAATATTACATATATACCTATAATCATATATCATATTAACATATGACATATATAGATATATATTATATAGAAACATAATCATATGTTACATATATACATACAATTATATATACATTACATATAAACATATATATATATATATATATATATATATTACTTATAAAATTATATCTTGAATTAGAAAAGTACTTAAATACTGGCCTGTAGAGCAAGAGAAAACCTAAAATAAATTGTTATCTCCCCTCCTTATCAGTAAAATTTTCATTTATTTGAAAAGAAATACAGCTGTCAGATGAATAGATTCTATATATATTCATATATATTAGGTTCAGTCATAAATGATTTATATTTTTTAAAAGCAAGTTGTGCATAGCATTCCAGACTTCCAATGTTTTAAACACAACTGGAAATTTACCTGATTAAAGTGTGTCTCCATTGGTCATTCTTATTTCAGTAGTGAAGCAATGTGCATCATAATTTAATTTATGATGTTATGCCCCTAAAATGGAGTAACTGAAAGGACATATTCTACATGTAAAGTTGCGGGAATTTAAGAATAACCAAAATACTGCAGAAACTAAGAAAATTTCTTATGTTTATGGCCAAAGTGACTGTCAAGTCCAAAACTGGTTTTAAAAGTTTTGTTCTGGCAATATATCATTGAGAGGTGAACGCAGACCAGTATACTCATCAGACCTTGATCAAGATGATTTAAAAGAATCAGTGGAATCCAATCCTTGAAAAAATACTTGAGAATTAGCACTTGACCTCAACACATCCCAATTCATAATCTTGAAAAAGATAGGACAAGTGAGCATGAAAATCTTTTAAAAAAATGCCTTACACTCATCAATAGGAGAAATATAGTGCTCCTCCATGATAATGCAAAGCTGCATTCTGCAAGAATCATACAGGATAAAATATTGGGATTAAACTGGCCTATTCTACCCCATCCATTATATTTACTCAATGCTGACTTAAACTCTTAACAGCTACAATATGTGTATGAAAATCTTTTAAGAAAATGCCCAGCACTCATCAATAGGACAAACAATGTGCTCCTCCATGATAATGCAAAGTTGCATTCAGCAAGAATCACACAGGATAAAATATTGGATTTAAGCTGGTTTGTTCAACCCCATTCACTATATTCATCAGACTTGATATCTTGCGATTTCCATTGTTTTTGTTCCCTACAAAATGACAAAAATTTTCTCAAGATGAAGAAGTAAAAATATTTGTTGAAAACTTCTTGAGCTGGAAATCAGCTGAATTTTACTTGAGAAGAATCAACAAATTAACTGATAAATGGAAAGATGTGATTCAAAATAATGGGAAATATACTATTCATTGAAATTAATTCATTGATAAATTATTCATGAATGATTTATATTTCAATTAAACAGAAATTATTTATGATTCAACTGAATATATAAAACATATATATTTAATATATATTTCTTATATATGAGTGTGAGTGTATTTTATTTATATATATATGTGTGTGTATCTTACATAATTATTTTTTTTTAATGATTGGAACATCCATCATTAATTTACTCAAAAATAGCATTAAAAAATAATGGTACCATCACCCACACTCTCCTAAACTCATCTGGTGTCTGCCAATTTTGGAACTGTCTTTTCATAACTAATAAGTTGAACTAATGACCCACTAGGGACATTGGTGAATTTCAACAATGTACTAATTTTGGTTGGTTGGTTGGGTTTTATGGCATATCAACCTTTGTAGGTTATTTAATGCCAAATCCATTTTTATGAAAACAGTCGGTTCTATTTCAAACAATTCAGTTTAGCATGAATACACAGTTTAATTGTCAAAAACATTTCTATTTCAAGCTATTCAGTTTATTCAAACAGAGCTAATTCAGTTTAGTATAAGTACAGATTTTGTTTACACACAGTTAAATGTCAAAACAGTTCTATACTAAACAATTCAGTTTAGTGTAAGTACAGTTACAATGTCAAAAACAGTTCCATTTCAAATAATTCAGTTTAGCATAAGCACGCAGTTTAAATGTAAGTACAGTTTAATTGTCAAAAATATTTCTATTTCAAGCTATTCAGTTTAGTCAAACAGTTCTAATTCAAACCATTCAGTTTATCATATGTATGCAGTTAGTTCTATTTAACCCATAGATAGGGCCCTATCAGGTGCTACCCTTCTGGGTCAGAGTGAACCTGGGAGCAATGGCAATGAACGGGTGCTCCGCATTCCCCAAAGCTCCAGCATCAGTGGAACCTCACCATTAAATTGTTTACTGTCATATCAGGACACTCATTGGGGGGAGGTCTTAACCCTCTGCAGAGGTGTAGTCGGTATATTCTACAGCCCCAGCCGATTGGGCAAGCACTAATTTTGTGTGTGGGGGGGTTAAGTTTTTGGATTAGTGGCTCTCAGAGGTTATTGATGCCTGTGCTGGACTTACTTATTGAATGATTTGTTCAAAGCAATAGAGGCTGGTTCTTTTATTTGGTCGTCTTGTTTATGAAAAATTCCCGTTATTTACTTTTTTACTTTATAACAGAAAATCAGACACACTAAAACATCTTTTAATGTAAAATATCTCAGCAAATATAGGGTGAGTTTTACTGTTATTTGATTATCTTTTAATACTTTATTACTCCCCTTCCCCCAAATATTTCAGCTGGATAATTCTCCATTTTTTTAATGAATGGCAAAGAGTATTATGCCAAATGAAGCTTTGCTGCTTAGTGTACCATAGAATCAGACTTATGAGAAACTTAGTGAGAATCAAACTTATAGATAAAGGTCAGTTAAAAAAAGCTTGTTAACCTCTAAATGATATGAAATACTCTAAATTGTTATTTATTAACATTAGTTGTTGTACAAGGCAGTTGAATGTGGTTCCCAGAGAAGAATGAACACATGAATAGTTTAAGAGCCTATTTTATGAACTATTACATCATGAGAGGTGCCTTGAATAGCTTTTTACTCTGTGTATTTGTTGCACAGAATCAGAAGTATAGGACACCCAGTAAGAAAAGAATTGACAAGATTATAGTGAGCTAGACTATCTTGCTAACCATTATATCATGCAAAGTGCTTCAAGTTATCTAGTAATCTTAGTTTAGTTGTGGCCCAAGGCCAGAATTTTAAATAACTTATGACATGAAATACCAAGAAACTTGTTATTTCTCCCAGCATAAGTCTCATCTATCTGAATGTTGTCAAAATGGCATTTCAAAGTAAAGGTTGTTTTTCATTTCCTCTCATTGACAAAAATGGATGAAAGTTATTTTTTAAAATCTGTTTTTTTCTCTCTTAAAAAGGTCCATTCTATATGCTTCTACTAAGTGTCACTCTCATTCTGATTCTCTTTCAACAGTCATTGAAAAAACTGTTCTGGGATGCTTTGGAAGAATTCTTATATAGATAACTCATACATATTCATAAGAGATAGACATATAAGGACCCATGGTGTAATGGTTATCGTCGTAGGAAATGGACACAGCGATGTGAGTTCAAATCCTGGACGAGGCTGATTGCATTTCACATAGCACTAATAACCTTGGGAAAGGTATGAATCCAATTATTCTCCCTCCAGCTCTGGGTAAATAGTAGGGCAGACTAGGTTCTTCAGCCTTGATGAGGCAACTAGTCTAGGAGAAGGAAAACTCTGAATTCAAACCTGTTAAACTCTGCTTAAAAATTGACCTTGTGTCATATCCTGCCCGAGCGGAGGGGTTGGTAAATATGGGTATCAGGACTCAAACCTACACATGTACATAAATTACATTAGCTGCCTCCATGAGGGACATGTGAAGCAGCATATACTTTTTATTTCAGGTAAACGAATTTTGTTACATACTTAGTGAGAATCAAACTTACTTGTAATGGCTTGCTAGCTTTGTTCACTAAGAATAAAGCACAACTTAGATTTGGTACAAGGCAATAAAAATGAAGAATTTAGCAAATAATATTATATAAGTTATTTCAAGACTATTCTACAGATGACATGTTTTCGTGACAATAGAAAGTTAGAAAATTAACTGGATTAATTAAAAAACTAAAAAATTAAGACGAGTTAAAAAAAAAGTGAATTATAGTAAATATTTAAAATTTTTAACCATTTAAGTAAGGTCCCTTTGTTTAAAGGCATATCAACTTTCATTGGTTATTCAATGCCAAATTCATCCTTGTAGAAAAACAATAGAATCCCTTATCTCCCAGCTATGGGTTAAATTGCTATTTAACCTATAGCTGTAGGAATAAGGGGTTAAATGAGTCAAGTATTCAGCAATGGTCTGGGAGATCGGGTTCAATCCCAGGTCGAGTCATACCAAAGACTCAAAAAATGGTATTTGATGCCACTTTGCTTAACACTCAGCATTATAAGGTAAGGATCAAGGGTAAAGTGGAGCAATCCAGGGAATGGAGTAGTGCCCTCCCCTACACCTTGGTGAGGTAGCTATCAAAAAAGGAGCCTTTGGGTCACCCTCGACTAAAGGGAGACAACTTTACTTAACTTTCTGAAAATGAAAGTAATGGTGTGACTGGAGTTCAAACTTGTTTTACTACAATGTTACAGTCAAGAATATTAACCTCTATGCCATGGAAACTCCTCCTTTAAATCCTTTTATCAAAGAGCAAAATTAGACAAATCTCAAGACACAAACCTCATGGTACACGGGATTTAGGGTCTTCTTCTTGACAACAGTCTTAAATTTAGATTTCTTGTTCTTGTCTGGCTTCAGGTAGCTAGAGAAAAGAAAGTCATATATCATTTATATATTTTACTTGTATAGTATCTGTAAAAGAAAGAGAGGGGGAGAGAGAGAGATTGGATTATGTTTTCATATGTGTAAATGATCTCGCCCATATAACAAAACATTAGCTAAAATCATTGAAAACAGTTCAAAAAACTTTTTGTGGGCTTGTTCATAAAAATAGTATTTATAAGTGTCAGAATAAATACAAAATTGAGTTTATATTCTACAAATTATTACATGTTAAAAGAGAATAAAATATTGGAATGAATTCATTAAAAAAGTCTGTTTAGACAGTCAATAAGTTTTGAATTGTTTGAATTAGGAAGATCTTTGAATTACATATTTTATTTATAAAAAGTCAATGATAGGTAACTTCAATAAATAAGGGGAGGTGAGTAGATTTGGTTTCTTTGTTTAATGGCATATCAACTTTTGTGGGTAATTCAATGCTAGAGCCCTCTTTGTAGAAGAAAAGTAGTGTTACTATTTAACCCAGAGCCTGGGTGGGGGAATAATGTAGTACATGCCTCTTCAATGGTATTAGTCTGAAAATGATAATAATAGCACAAATGGGAAATGTATGAATCCAATTATTCTCCCTAGGGCAGACTAGGTTCTTCAGCCTTGGTGAGGCAACTAGTCTAGGAGAAGGAAAACTCTGAATTCAAACCTGTTAAACTTTGCTTAAAAATTGACCTTGTATCATATCCTGCCCGAGTGGAGGGGTTGGCAAATATGAATAATAGTACGAATGAAGTTGAAACTCGTTTATATCAACACTTTTGCCAATATATCGCAGGGACTTCCCTGTAGGTGAGTAAAGAAAACACACTTGCCATTTCTTCCCTAGAAAACAAAGATTTGGTGCTGATTCAATTACTTACGAGTATTATCCTACAGAAAGTATTGGTCATAAGTATTTGAACAAATATTAAGTATTTCTTTTTCTTTTTCATTCTTTTTTTTATTGCATAAGATTGCAGGCACCATGAAAGAGTTTGAACAGAGGAAGATTCAAATTAGCTTACTAGTCTGGCAACCTCTTCCAAATTGCAAAAGGAGTTTACCTTTTCAAGTGATTGGATTCAAACAAGATTTTAAAAGGATAGAAATAAAAATGGAATTTCATTTAGAAATTTAATTCTCTTAAAAAAATTATTTAGATAATTATCATAGATAATGTTTTTAAAAAACATTTTATTTTATTTTATTTTTATTCATTTACCTTAAATCTCAATTTAATCCTATGTTTTTTTAAAAACATTATCTATGATAATTTTTCTACAGTTTAAATTTAGTCCTATGTCTACATCTAGCTCTTATTTAACAATTTTTCAGGTTCTGGGTATATGGAGTTTTAAGTTGAAAATTAATTAGAATTTAAAAAAATAAAAAACTAATTTACTATAATTCCAACCAGCAATAAAATTAAAAAAAACAAAACGGAAGTGGGCTAAATGAGGAAAAGCTCTTCACCCCTTTTCTATCCCCTCCCACCCTTCTTTCCTGTGTCTATTCTGAATTTTTTTATCCGTAAGATCTGAAGAAGTCCTGTTAATTTTTTTTGTGTTTTTGATTTATATAAAAAACATATAACAGGATGGAAATAAATTTATAATCCTAATGTGACCGGTTTTGTTTTTTTCTTAAAGAAATTATTGCTCTGTAGTGTCAGTTACATTGAGCTCTTTACCAGGAAAATTTAATTGTTCATTGTCGAATTTTTTTTTTTTGTCCTGATAGAATTATTCCCAACTCCAGTTTAACTGGACCGAATAATACTATATATATATATATATATATATATATTGTCATCCACAGAGAGACTGTTTCATTCTATCAGAACTCTTCAGTGTGGCTAGACACGCTGGACGCTCAAAGCCGGGATCGAAACCTGTCCAACTTTACGTTAGACTAAGTTTCAGACCTCTCGGCCACAAAGCGAACCACGTTGGCTTAGGGAATTTTTAAGGTATTTATTTTAGCAACAGCAGCAGCAGCCTTTGTTTACATTTTTTATACCCTATCGGCTACCAGAGTGCTGAATTCTTTTGAAGAGCTTTGCATTACGCTAGCGGCGGCCGAAAATTCCTTCGCCAGAGTGCTCAACCCCGATGGGGGAGTGTATCTACGCACACATATGTATCTGTGTATATGTATATACAGAGAGAGAGAGAAAGGAAAAAGCTTATATATATATATATATATATATATATATATATATATATATATATATATATATATATAATTTTATTTTACACAAAAATGCAGGTACAAGGAACCATTGATGAAATGTTGTATTCTCAATCATAAAATGTCCACCAGTAATTGAAGAGCTCCTGTTGATCTTGACACATGAGGATAGTCCATGAAATACATATATATATATAAATAAATATTTGTTTTTATATATATTTGATAGTATGGATGGTTATCTGCAACTAGTGGTTTCATGCCATCTTTACATGGCAATCATCAATACCTGATGATTGCCATGTAAAGACAGCATGAAACCACTGGTTGCAGATAGGCATCAATGTTATTATATATGTATATATATATAAACTAATATTTATTTATTCATCTTGATATAATAGCTCTATTACAGATATTGAGCACTCTCCAAATTATACTGCATTTGGTCTACCACTAATCCACCAAGTGATATAGTGACAACCATAAACTATATATATCTTGTGTGTGTGTGTGCGTGTGTGTGTGTGTGTGTGTGTATCATATTCATTTAGCTTTTCAATATATATATATATATACATATTAACATGGACAATACAGTTTGCTATATTTATAAATAAATAGGGCTCAATATCATTGATTGAGTGATCATATTGAAGTTAGGACATAGAGTCAACAGTGTTTGTTAATTGTCAGTTTTTCACCAATGTATTCATCAAACTAAGTCTTAGTATGATGAATTGATAGTTGAGAAATTGACAGTTATCAAGTATCATTAATTTTATGTCTACACTATCTTAACATTATATATATATATATACAGAGAGAGAGAGAGAGAGAGAGACAAAGGTTATTCAGTAAATTCGAAGCATCACAAAGATTTTAGATTTAGGCTTTGGATTGCTTAGAGCACCTACTTTTCCAAAGTGGTCAGCCATCTAAGTTCTGATCTGGTTCATCAAGGATCTAGTGGGAACCTGCCTTTTTAGCATCACGTAGGCCAAAGTCACTCCCATGAATATCATGATCAATAATATTTCATAACTGTAATCATTAAAGACTTTTCCTTGGAGCTAAGACAGAACTGTCTTCATTTTATTGGCAAAATTTTCCTCAAAGCTCTTGCATTTAGACATTTTTCTTTTTTCTTTTTAGAGATACTTCAAATTGTTCACATCAGAAGATAAAAAATGTTCTGTGCTGCAAGGGACTTGCACAATTAAAAAAAACAAGTTTTTGGATCTTCAGCATTTACATGAGTCATTAAATTCCAAGTCAAAAGAATAATTTGTAATCACCATGATTTTCCTTAATTCTTAGTGTAATGTTTTTGAGGTCTTGAAGGTAAAAAAAAAGTTGTTATTTGACACACACACACACACATATTTATTTATTCAAGCATGTTTGATTTAATAATGACTCATTTTGTCAATATAATTTTATTGGGATCCTCTCAAGCTTCCTGACAAGTTAGGGTCTTTATTTTTTCTTTATTGTAGGTAATTTATCTTTTACAAGACTACACCAATACTTTTGTGTGTCAGTATAATCATGAGCAGCAGGATCATGCATTTTAAAACATGTGTACTTGGGCAGCAGTCCTTCATTTAAGCATGCTTGATTAAATAATAAAGACATTTTGTTTATATAATTTTATTAGGATTCTTTCAAGTTTCCTGTAAAAAGACAAATCAACTATGATAAAGAAAAAATAAATACCCTAAATTGTCAGCAAACTTGAAAGGATCCCAATAAAATTATATAGACAAAATATGTCTTTATTATTTAATTAAGCATGCTTAAATGAAGGACTGCTGTCCAACTACACACACGCATATATATATATATATATATATATATATACACAAAGTTCGTTCAATAAAAAATGTCAATTTTGTCAAAGGACTTGCAGTAGGAAGCCCTGTTTACAGTTTTAACTGTTTTAAGGAAATCAATAATCATAGATCCTTTCATATCCAAGAGAACTGTCAGTATGACCTTTATTACTGACTGCTGTGCCTGAAACTTTTTCTTTACCAGAAAGTCAGTGTGTTTCCACTCCATGGACTGTTTTTTCAATTGAGGTCATAGTGGCAAATCCATTTCTAAACAGTTTTTGACTAAAATATATTTCTCTGTAAATATCACACATTCTTCTGTATTTACATGATTCACACATCTCAGCCACCAGAAATTTGATGACAGATCTCTGTTCAAGCCAAGAGCACTCTGATTTGCTGCCATTTTGCATAGCCTCAAAACAAGTATTAAAGTATTTTTTGCAATAAACCAATTCCAAACAATGCAGAGTTTACGTTTATGGAAAAAAAATTCTGAAAAAAACATTTATTTTGTTTATTACAAAAATATTCCTCTAACTTATTGAATGACTCTTGATTATATAAAATGGATAGAAGTGATTAAATTTGTACTGTGATTATTTGTACATAATACTATTTTTCCAGATTTTTCATCCTATGAGTTAGGGGTGCATATTATACATGACAATTAGATATTAACTTTTTTTTCAGGATAGATGTAATGCCATATTCAGGACATGATTGTTTAAAATTAGTTTCTTCTACTGTCAACTTATATTTATTGAAAGTTTGTTACATGTTTGTGTGAACATGTTCTGCCTTATCGTTACATACCATGTAAATTTTGGGTTTTGAACCATTATACAAACTACATAAATTCTTATTTGTAGTTGATAGAAAACGTAAAAAGTTTAGCAAATGTTGATTCTAGTTTAAATCTAGTTGCTATAAATTCCACAAAGTTAATGTGTGTTATACATGAGAGATGTTTTTTTTCCAGAATTTTGGAGTTGAAAGTTGGGATGCCTATTATATATGAATGTGTATTATATACAACTAGTAATCGTAATTACTTATCAATTTTTACCTTTTTAGTTGTTCTGAACTAACTTTGGCCTTAGGTTATCATCAGAGGATTACTTTTTCAAAGACTTTTTAAAGTCTTTTTTAAAAAAAACGAATCTATATGTCACAAAAGAAATGATGAAAAATGAACAAGTATTGTAACGTGCATTCATTAGATATGGATTATTTTGTATCCAAGTTTTTTGAACTGATTGTTTTATAAACTTTGTATACCATGATCATATAAAGCATTGAGCCACACATGGACACAATCCCTGAAGTAACAACTGATTTGGTTTGGTGTATAGTTTCAAATTTGCTATTTCTATTTTAATTAAATATTTAGATTAGACATTTTTTTATTTTGTGTTTATGTGGCAACCCATCAATTATATTACAAAGTAGTCTTTTGAGAATTGTTTAGTTTGATGTTAAAGTAATTTAGAGTCAGTCTTTGGAGATTTTTTTTTTTTTGTCTTTGTGTGTTCTACAATTGTTGTGAGATTTTCCAATGCATTTTTCATGTTTTTTCTCACATTTATTTCCAGTTGTTAAATTTTTCTTTGGACCACTGACAAAAAGGAAAACATGTAGTTTTGCCAAGTCAGTGGATGTATTAATTCTAGAGAAGATACTTTGTCAAGTCTCCACTAATAAAGGTCCAATATTATTCTAATATTATATTCATGATACACAAATCCTGAATAAATGGAAGCAAAGACAAGATAAGCTCATTTACACATATAGAAACATTTATTACATACATAATGTACATACAAGATATACTGACAAGAATACACAAATGTATCCCACAGACAAAATATGCATATATTGTTCAATGAACAAGCAGTATATGAGAGGGGTACAAAAACAGTAAAAATCTTACTTGATGTAGATGAACAGTACAACAGCCATGACCAAGAGAAGAGATAATGTCTTCACTGTTCAAAGAACAGTGACAAAAATGAGACTGAGATTGATTCTGGGCTTCTCGTGAGACCCCAAGTTGTCCAAAGGACATGCCCACTTCTCAATGGGGACAATAAATAATTACCTATCTTCAGAGGAAATGAGTCAACATTTTATAAATTGTGACATTTCCAAGGGAGTTGGAGGAGGTTCCCTTCAGCCCCAAATTATATGAATTTACTTTTTGTTGTCTCAATCCCAATCACTTTTTGAATCTAACTAAATCTCTCAAATCCTATATGAACCCTTATAGCCAATCCACAAGCACCTATTAGATTTTAACTCTTTCCTACAGTTTCTCAAGCCAGCAGATTTAAACTTTGACCTGGCACCTGCCAATCATATCTCAGCAAATACCCTGCACATCCACTATCATGAGTGAGGAGGATACTGATGGGGCCATTATATAACATCAGGATCAGAATGACTGAAAGTGAACAAAAATAAACAGGTTTTCTGGAATTTCAATGAATCTCCTAACTGCCAATAAGTGATTATTCACATCACACTGACTCCTTTTTTGTCTATTGACTGGTCAACATCTTATAGTTGTCTGTCTACTATTGTAAATGTAAAATTAAAAAAGAAAAGGACTTAGTATTTTTCTTTCAGGCTAAAACAATACTTAAAAATCTCCTGAAAGTTACTGAACACGTTACCTACATCTGCTAAAGACAGGAAGTCATCAAAAATTCTCACTTCTATAAGCTAAAGAATGCTTTGTTTATAAATATTAGTTGATAGAGAATTGTAATAAAATAATACTATTCTGGCAAAAACTATGGAATTAGTTCATTTAGGTTTTTATTTAATCATGTATTGCTTTCTTGAATGTGTTTCATGATCTTTTTCATAATTACAATTGACAGTTTCTTTTGCTGGAGTCATGTTTCCTAAATTTTATTTTCCGAATGAAGAAGCTATGTAATAGAAATGTTTAATAAAAGATCTAATTTTCATAATCTAATGGTGTAATGAATCTTCAACACAGGAGAGACGTTACAATATTTCAGATTTAAGCCAGAATCATTTATTTAGTGAAGTTATAAGAAAAAATTTAATTTCGACTCACACTTTCACATATGGATCAGAGTAGCCATTTGTATCCATTGAAGCAAGACTGGCACAGCGGACAATTCCAACAACTAAGACTTGTTTAGAGACGACATAGGTCAGAGTTAAAAGCACTTTTCCTCGCTCAGTCAGCATAAGATCATCATCTTTTTCAAGCTGCAAATAGAGAATAATATTAAAGGTTAAATTAATCATGAAAATAAACTAGAATTTAAAGAAGAAATAATTGGATGAAGGAAGAACTTCAACAAATGGACCAGAACAAGAAAACTCATGACGATGTATAAAGTCTTACATCCCAGAAATGATATAGACAGACTATATGTGTCAAGAAAAGTAGTAAGACTTGCTGGTATTGAAAATAGCATCAATACCTTAGATAAGAAGTCTTGAAGACTACATAAAAAGAGCAAAGAAAGACTGATTACAGCAACCAGAAACAACACAAGGATCAACAAAATAAAATAACCAGAAAACAAAAATGGGAAGAAAAACAACTGTATGGATATTTCAAGTAACAAACAAGTGAAATCTCACATGAGAAGACACGGACATAGCTAAGAGAGGGAAACTTTGAGAGAGAAACTGAATCTCTTCTGATAAACAACGCCATAAGGACAAACTATATTAAAGCAAAAATAGATAAGATGCAACAAAATAACAAGTGTAGATTATGTAGTAGCGAAATGATCAATTTTATAATAAGTAAGTAAAAGTAAACTTGGTGACCATAGTCGAGGGTGACCCAAATGCTCCCTTTTTAATAGCTACTACACCAAAGTGTAAGTAAGGGTGCTACTCGTTTCCCTATTATAATTGTGCAAAGAATTTAAACTTGACCAGATGAACAAGTGGTACATGCACAACCCAGAATCTGTCCTGGAGAATGAGACGCATAAACTTCTCTGGGATTTTGAGGTACAAACAGATCACCTAATCTCGGCCAGATGACCAGACCTGGTGATTTTCAACAAAAAAAGAGAACCTGTCATATAGTGGACTTTGCTTTCCTGGCAGACTACCGAGTGAAAATAAAAGAAAGTGAAAAGAGAGATAAGTACCTAGACCTTGCTAGAGAACTAAAAAATCTATGGAAAGTGATGGTGATATCAGTTGTAATTGGTGCTCTTGGTACAATCCCCAAAGGATTGATAAAGAGACTGGAAGACTTAGAAATAAGAGGACAAGTAGAGACCATCCAGACTACAGCATTATTAAGATCAGACAGAATACTGAGAAGAGTCCTGGAGAGACTTGCTTTCACTATACACTCCAGTAAGAAACCATCAGCTAACACTGGTGTGAAAAACTCTTAAAAGAGTAAAATAATTATACATATATTCATACGTAGAAAAACTGATAACAACGATCCAAGAGGAGGGAATGATTTATTAACGGGTCAACACTATAGCGTTTCGGTTCTACTGAACCATCATCAGGACCATGAGGGGTGATATTAATAATTTTAAGTTAACGATGGATGATTAGAAATGTGAAATACAAAAACCTACGGGAAAATATGTATAGTGAGAAAAAGTTAGCCGTTTAACTGGCAAATCAGTGTTTGATGTTTAAATTACGTCATTTGACTTATTAGGAATATTGTATAGAATTATGTACGTTGTTTAACGAGAAAGATTACGAGACAGAAAGAAGAAAAGAAAGAAAGAACAAAAGAAGAATAAAAAGCATGGAAATTATGAGATATACGGAAAATATTAACTAAGGATGGAATATATTGTAGCTGTTTAAAATGTGTTTGCTTAAGTAAGGAGAAATATATTCATATATAGAAGAATAGCAAGTCTAAGTTATGTGGTGACAGAGATGTAACAAATAATCATATAATGATTGATTGATTGATTCAATGATTTTGATGCCAACCAATGTAGGATTATTTTAATGCCTATAGGTTAAGTAATCACATCCATTGTCTGTTTATATTTACATTTTTAGTGTATTTGTTTCTTAAGAAGTTTTTTTGTGCACAGTCGTATCAAAGACAAATAATTTTTAAACTGATCTTTTGGAGCCATAGATGAGACTCTAACAAAGAATAAATTTGTATTCAACATTTCCCAGATCACCAGAACTGGAGCCTCACCATCAGATGTGGTTTAGTATCATACTCAGGACACCTTTTTTTTTTTGACAAGGCAGAACTTATATATATATATATATATATATAAGTAAAGTCTGAATGAACATGGAAATGCCTGCTCATCTGCACACATAGAATGAGTCAGTGTCTGTAAAAGAATTATGCACGAAAATTCTAAAAGATTTTGAAGTTTTCTATGCGGCTACCTCTTTCTTTGTGTGTGTATATATATATTGAGAAATGTGTTTTTAGAAGTTTCTTGGGGATTGTTCATTTACATTGATTTAATTCAGTCTATAGTTTTCAAAAAAGACGATGCTGCAAAATTCTCCACATCCTTAAAACACAGAAACTATATATATATATATATTGTGAAAAATGCATATACATACACAAAGAAAGAAATAGCTACATAGAAAACTTCAAAATCTTTGTGCATATTTTTTTTACAGATGCTGACTCATTCTATGTGTGTGGATAAGCAGACATATCCATGTTCATTAGAACTTTACTTTTTTTGACCTTATGCCAATGTCCCACAAGTTTTTGAATTCCATCTTGATAAAACGATTTTGGCTTTAATGCAATAAAGTTGTCAGTGAAATTTTGAACATTGATGGTATCTTTGAATATTTGATCAGATAAAAAATGCTGCATTGATTGAAACAAATTATAATCTGATAGCGCCAAGTCTGGTAAATATGCAGCATTGTGGTCTTTTTTAGGGTCAACAAATCAATGTATGGACAAGTGCTGTCCTGCAGTAGTTTGATATTTCTCCTTCAATATCCTGTAAATCAGTGCTTCCTTCTCAAACAATCTGAGGTGGCATATTGGCAGGAGATTTTTCCAGTATTATACTTATGCCATATCATTATTTGATAATAATCATAGAATATATATTGTTTGAATATCTCTAGTGATGTTAATTTATACTGGAAAATATAAAAATAGAATGAATATGATAAAAGTAGACAGATTTTTATACACATTTTGTTAATAAGTAGTTTAAAACTTGCCGTATCACAGCAGTAAATATTTTGTGTATCAACTCTGAGTAGTGCTGCAGTGAACGATATTTTTTTCTTCAATTGCAGAGCTTAAAGTTCAAAAGTAATGATTGTTACATGTTACTTTAATAGTTTCATCAGGTTTTAGTAATTCATTATGCAGTATGCCTTTCATATCCCATCAGAGAGAGAGAGAGAGAGAGTGATAACTTTTTTCCTAAAAGGTTGGGCTTTGCTGTTGATGGTGCAGATGGTTCTGGATGTATCCAAGATGTTAGATACCTCAGATTAAGGACCCCATCCTATCACACGGGACACAGAGAGGCTTGGCAATGGGCCCCATCAAGAAGGTGCTTGCTGCATAATGCTTATCGTTATTGAAAATGCACTTTTATTTTGCACTAATTCCTTTGGGGAAGGTATGAATCCATCTCTTCTCTTGCTAGAAGTATAGCAGAATCAGTTCTTTAGATTTTGTTTTGGAATCAGGGTAGGAGAAGAAAAACTCTGGATTTAAACCAACTTTACTCCACTTAAAAAAGTGTCGAGTCATAACAGTTATCATCTTCAGAAATGGAATTGGTGACTTGAGTTGAAAAACTGAACAAATCCGTGTTTCACATTGTGCTAATGTCCTTTGGAAAGGCATGAATCCATTTCTTCTCTATCAAGCTATGTGTAAGATAGTAGGGCAGACTGGATTCCTTAGTATTAGTAAGTCAACCAATCTAGGAAAAGGAAAACTCTAAATTTAAGATTGACCTTGTGTCACATCCTGCCTGCAGTAGAGTGGTTGAATGAATAAAATATTCTGCTTAAAAACTGATCTTGTGTCACATCCAGCCTGTGGTTAGGGGGTTGAGTAAATATATACTTTGCAAGTATCTTACAGCTGTTGACTGATTCAGCCATTTCTAACATTGATTGAGTGGGGTCACCAACTAAAAGAGCATGCAAATCATTACTTCCAAATTCTTGTAGTCCACCAGTTGTTAGTTTGTCCTTCAATTCAAATTCATTTCTTTGCTTCCAAACAAACTATCTCTATTATAGGCTTCATCAATCATTATCTTTGTCTCTGTTGCTGTCTTACTGAATACGAACAATATGCAATGAGGCATGTGTATCCTCCGCCATTTTCCCCCTTAATATAGAATAAATATAGAACACTCAAAATTAGTTATCTGATTCAATATCCAGGTCTCAAAGAAGAGCGGGGAGTCACTGTGCCTTAATGGCTAAAGTGCTGAACCATGAGATCGTAGTATGTGAGTTCAAACTCCAGTTGTGCTATTAGGTTCACTTTCAGACTTATACCCTTGGGAAAGATATGAACCTCTTTATCCCCCGAGATATGGATTAAATAGTACTATTACTGTTCTTTTAAAAAGATGGCTTTGGTGTTGAATAACTCATGAAGGTTGATATATCATTAAAAACAAAGAAAAAAAAGAGGATGTGGGTAATTTCTGTACACACCTAATAAAATAAAAGTAACTTGACACTTTTTGGAAATCAATAGTTGATTGACAAAATCAAGTAGGTGTGTTTTATAGACTTCCTCAGATGCACAAAGATGCTGTTTGTACTTCCGATTGGCTTAGGCATGGTTGATTTGTTTAATGACATATCAACTCCTTCAGGGTTCACGTTAGATGGGACCCTATCAGAGTGGATCTGGGTGCAATGGTGATGAAGGAGTACTCCGAAAGCACCAAAGCTAAAGCATCACTTTCAGATAGTTTAGTGTCATATACAGGACATTTGTTGGTGGGATCTTACCCCTCTGTAGAGATATAGTTGGTGTATTCTACCATTCTAGTTAACTGGGCTGCCCCAGCAGTTCATTTGGCATTAGAGGAAATAATGTTGATTTGATTCCAGGGAGCCTTCACTCCAGACTGACTCTGCTTTGTAGGGTTAATTGCATGGTGCTTGAGGTGCCCCTTAAGAGGAATACTATCAGGAGCAAACATTTTTTGGATTAGCTATATGGCTCCTACTATAAAATGGCCTTGTGTCAAATTCCAACTTGATGAGAAGTTGGCTAAACACCTTCATCCCTTCATCTCAGCACAAGCTCATGGTTGTTTGTTCTGCTGTCGGTTACTTGTTTGTTTCCTGTTGCTGTGTCCATTGTGCATGCCCATTGGGTAATATTCATCTCCCACTTCAACACAACCTTAACTTTTTATCCCCTACTGACAAGCACTGCTGTCAGTAAACAAAACACTTCAGGCTGATGAATTTCAATACTAAAAAGAATGGCTTCACTGACCATGTGATACCTTCCATCAGTTACATGAAATATATACCGACATTCTTACAACTAAGCTGGAAAAAACAACATTTTCAAAATGCAGTGTCCATTTTTTTCAATTTTCCACCAGATTCACAAAGAAATGTTATGCAGGCCATATGAGAAAAAAAATCACAAATAAATGCTACTTAAAGCCAAAAGAAGTCAATTTTTCAATTTTCTCCAATACAAAAAAAAGAAAAAAGAAAACTGCACAATCATAGACAAAAAAACAATATTACTTGTCAATCTAATTCCCAATTTTAATCCTAACTGAGAAATATATAATAAGGGTTTAAAGAGTAGATAAACCAAAAAGATTTTTAAAAAATAATGAAAAATACTCAGTGAATAAATTCAATTAGTGTCAATTCACTGACATCTCAAACAAAATTTAAACTATAAAGACATTTGAAAGCTTGATTAAATGACACTGAAGATAAAAAAAATCCTTCAAAATTGACACTACTACCTCAAGCATACCAGAAATTTTAACTGCACAACTGATTCAGTTTTTATGATACTTCAGACAAGCATTTTTCCTTGTCAATATGTTCATTCAGTATGCTACAAAAAACAGCAAAACTTTAAAACATATTGTCAGCATAAAATGTCTCTAATCTGGAGAGGGTGAGTAATGTGGGATTATTTCTCTTGTCTGCCAAAAAGTACTACTAGAGAGTGCAAGATGGCACTAAAAGTCACTATATCTTTTGTCTGCCAAGAAGTTCCAGTAATAGCCACTAGATGGTGTGGTCAAACCTGGTATGTATGCTTGGCCACTTGGATAAGCAACATGTGATGTCGGCCTCTTCTTACCACATGCATTATGCTTTGAAAAGACCAGACTCTTGTCCTCCGAGACAAGGGACTTTTTGCCCCTAGTGAACCTTGTCATACATTGAACATGACAGATTGGAAAAATACACATCTTAAATATGAGTTTCTTTTTCTTCCTCCTTTTGATTTGAAATCTTTCTTGATAAACTAGCGGAACATAAATTCTACACAATATTCCTATTAAGTCAAGTGACGTAATTTAAAACAACAAAAGCTGATTCACTAATTAAACGGCCAACTTTTTTTTGTTATACAAACCCTCCTTTTCCTCCTTCCTCTCCTCACAGCTCCCTCTTCCTCCAGGAGGAGATAATTGCTCGTCCCATAAGCCAAGATAGAATTGTTAGAAATAGAACTGTTTAATCATTTAACTGTGTGAAAACGAATGATTGATGTTTAATTGAATTGTTAGTGATACACAGCAATACTTTGAATCATTTAACTTTGTTGACTTGTGCTAAATCGAATTGTTAGAAATAGAACTGTTTATCATTTAACTGTGTGCATCAACAAAATCATATATTTAATATATATGTATAAACAGGATTTGGGATTAAATAACCAACAATGGTTAAGATATGCCATGAAACCAAACCAAAGTGAGAAATATATGAAGGCAACCTTCTGTCGTCATCATTATAGTTCCAGTTATAGACCTATAGATAAGATCTTAAGAAGAACTATTACTTGATGACAGGACTCGGAAGTAATGGCAATAAAAGGTTACTCTACAATCCCCAGAAATTCAGAACAGGAGCCTTATCACCAGATGCAGTTCAATGTCATACATAGAACACCTTTCTTTTGGTGAGGTCTTATTCTTAATCAGGGGCATTTGAGAAGGAAGTGTATCTCTTATTGTCATATCGCTATAAATCTATCTAAACTTATGAATGCTATCCTTGCATCCATTTGTTCATTTATTCATATTGTAAAGTAATTTCTCTTGTTTACTATATTTGTTTATTTTCTAAATCCTTGTCTATGTAAGGTAGTAAGTAATTACAGAAAGTGCTTTACCAAATAAACAACAGATATATTAAGAGATTGCACAGTGCATTTGGGTGTATAGAGACAGATAAATACAAAATTTATAAATACACATATAAAAACAATAGATAAATATTAAAAGAAAAAAAAAACATTAAATCTGTCATATATCACATGTGCTTCTTTTTGTATGTATACTTTGCATAATAAAATGGTTTATAAGGTGAGTGCAAAAGTTTCCAGTGCTCTTTTTTGAAAACTAGAGGCTGAAAACAGAGTTTGTAAACTATTTATTTGCTAGGAACTTCTGTACAGAGTTAATATATATATATACATATATATTGCTGCAATGTAATAAGTAAGATTGAACCCTAGTCCTGCTATTACATTTACTTTTGGACATGTATGAATTCCCTTATTCCTCCAAGTTATTGGTTAAATAGTACCACTATTGTTCATTTACAAGAATGGCTTTGAAATTAAATAACTATTGTGGACCAGTAAAGGGTCCGGAAGAAAGATGCAAACTCAGGTTTATGTGGAACAAAGTATATTAACGAAAGTACAATACAACATAGATAAAAAAAGGTGTTGAACGTCAGTCTGACTGCCAAAGTGTTTGGCTGGAGAGAACTTCACCACTGAGATGAATATTCTCCCGATATTAATAGCAACAGGAAGAGTTCATTATAGTCCGCAGGTTGGGTACCAAAACAATACCCATTGAAGGTTGATATGCCATTAAACAAAGAAACCAAATTACACCACACACACACACACACATATATATATATAATGTAACTGGAAGAAAACTTGACCACAGTTAAATTGTCATCATAAATTTATTTCAGCAAAGAATAAAAATCTTCAACTCTTCAGATGACATATACGCATATATATATATATATATATATATATATATATATATATATATATATATATATATATATATATATCAGGCACTCCTACTAGTGTGTGTATGCATATATATATATTCACACTAGTAGGAGTGTCTGATATTTTTGGGGAAAAAGATAAGTGTTCAAATGTTTTGAGAAAATAATTCTGAGATATATTTTAGTAAGATTCTATGGATACAGAGATATGAAAGATGATAGAAAATACACAACAGAAAGAATTTCAAATAAAGCAAAGATCTCATTCATTTCTAAACAGCATTTCTTGTTCTTCCATCTTTTGAAAATATGTAGAGTTTATTTTTACTACTTGTAAACACATTCAACATATAGCTGGCAACCATGAGTAAATAAGACTTTTTTATGAATTATATATCAAAGACTCTATTTTATATAGTTTGCTCAGAAATGTCATAGTTTGATATCTGATGAACTCCATCCATCTGAAATTACCTCAAAAGTCAACCTCACAGAGTTTGCCAATATCCATGCAAGAAATCAAGAGCTGAGGGCTTTCTATTTGGCTGTGATCCTTTGACAGATGATTGTAAAAATCTTTGTCATAGTAGTAAAGATAATAAAATGATACTTTATATATTCTCAGAAGACCATATTTATATCATAGTATATACATATGTGGAGACACTTATAGTGTAATGGTTATCATCATAGGAAAATGGATATGGTAACCTGAGTTCAAATCCTTGTTAAGGCTGTTTGCATTTTACATAATGCTACATACATCCAACTATTCTCCTTCCAGTTATGGGTAAACAGTAGGGCAGACTAAGCTCTTTAACCTTCGTATAGTAAATGGCCAAGAAGGAAAACACTGAATCCAAACCTGTTAAACTTGGCTTAAAAATTGACCTTGTGTCCACATCCTCCTTATGTGAAGGGGTTGGTAAATACATATATATATATATATATATATATACTCCCCTACCCCTCGTTCTCTAGCGAAGAAGTAATCGTGTTGCCATTAGCGTCTATTGCAAGCCTCTTCGTAGATGAATTGAGGTCTCGGCAACCGTTGAACGGATGTATGTAAACAATAGTAATTGTGATTCATAACTGTTTAAAATTTACAGCTAATGTCTCCTCGTGGCTGAATGGTTAGAAACCTTGGCTTGGCGTTTGAGTCAACCGGGTTTCGATCCCAGCTACGGGAAGATACTGTCTAGCTACACTGATGAGTTTCTGATAGAATGAAACAGATCTGTCTGTGGATGACTATATATATATATATATATATAAATGAATATTCCTTTTCCATCATACTTGATGGGGAGTCTCCTTAGCGTAATGGCTAAGTAAGTGAATTTGAACACCACTCATGCTAATATGTTAAATTTTAGACTAAACTAAGGTGAAAATTAAAAAAAAAAAAAAAAATAGGAGGTGCCCGTGATGTAATGGTTATCGTCGCAGGAACTGGACACGGCGACACGAGTTCAAATCCTGGACAGATTGCATTTCACATAGCACTAATAACCTTGGGAAAGGTATGAATCTAATTATTCTCCCTCCAGCTAAGGGTAAATAGTAGGAAAGACTAGGTTCTTCAGCTTGGTGAGGCAACTAGTCTAGGAGAAGGAAAACTCTGAATTCAAACCTGTTAAACTCCGCTTTAAAAAAAATTGACCATGTGTCATATCCTCCCGAGCGGAGGGGTTGGGTAAATATGCTAAGGTGAAAATTATGAACCCTCTTATCTCCTTAGCTCTGGGGTTAAATAACACTACAATTGTTCTTCTACAAGGATGGCTTTAGCTCTATATAACCTATGAAAGTTTATTTGTCATTAAAACAGAGAAATTAAACTGAACTCATTAGGCTTAAGAAAAAACTTTTATTATTTTGCATTTTATGTAAATTCTATGTATATTTTTTTTCTTGAAGCCTTGTATGTGTTTCTATGTCAATTCTATGTGTTTTTTCATCTTGAAACCTTGTATGCATTTTTATATTAATTCTATATATATATTTTTATCTTAAAGCCTTGTACATACATTTATGTCAATTCTATGTACATTGTTTTTTTTATCTTTAATCCTTTTATGCATTTTTATATCAATTCTATGCATATTTATTTATCTTAAAGCCTTTTATGTGTATTTGAATTAATTCTACGTATATTTTTTATCTAAAAGCCTGGTATGTATTTTTATACTAATTTTATATATATTTTTATCTTGAAAACTTGTATGTATTTTTACATTAATTCTATGTATATTTTTATCTCGAAGCCTGATACGTATTCTGTATTAATTCTATGTATATTTTTACTTGAAGCCATGTTTGTATTTTTATATTAATTCTATATATATCTTTATCTTGAAGCCTCGATAGTATTTTTATATCAATTCTATGCATATTTTTTTATCTTAAAGCCTTGTATGTATTTTTATATTAATTCTATGTATATTTTTATCTTGACACCTCTTATGTATTTTTATATCAATTCTATGCATATTCTTTTATTTTAAAGCCTTGTATGAGTATTTAAGTTAATTTTATGTGTATTTTTTTATGTAGAAGCCTTATGTGTATTTTTATAATAATTCTATATATATTTCTATCTTGAAACCTTGTTAATATTTTATATAAATTCTATATATATTTTTATCTTGAAGCCTTGTATTTATTTCTATATTAATTCTATGTATATTTTTATCTTGAAGCCTTTTATGTATTTTTATATTTATTCTTTGTATATTCTTATGTATTTACCTAACCACTACACCATAAACAGGATGTGAAATGAGGTCAATTTTAAGAAGGATATTAATGAATTAGAATTCAGAGTTTTCCTTCTCTTAGTTTAGTCGCTATACTAAGGTTAAAGAGCTCAGTCTGCTGTACAATTTTACTCATAGTGGAGTAGGTTGTTTTTTTTTTGGGGGGGGGGGTTCATGGCATATCAACCTTTGTAGGTTATTTAATGCCAAATTCTGTTTATATATATATATATATATATATATATATATATATATCCTCTCATAGTGGAGTGGATTAGAATAAAGAAAAGATGTATTCATGTCTTTTCCAAGTACATTCACATTAAGTGAAATGTAAACAGCTTTCTCTAGCTATTGAACTTGAATTGTTAATTCTATTTTCAATGACAATAAATGTTATACTAAGCACATGAACATCTTAAAACCTGATATGCTTATTTTATATAAAAAAAAGATATTAAGACTTAAGTTGTATTTACTGAGACAAAAATGAATAATGAATGAAATGTCAATTTTCTTCCCAAGCAGTCTCTTTGGCATGCAATTTACTTATTCCAGTGGGTATCCTATTGGTAAAAGCACCTGAAACTCTTTTTTTAATATGGTATGAATCTTTTAATTTTTTCTTTTAATTTCTCCACATACTCAAATCTTACCCATGGGATGAATTTTCAGTTCAGAAAATAAGAAAAAGTTGTATGGGGGTCGGTATAGTGAGTATTGAGGGTACAGCACTTGCACAATTCTGCTTTTTGCTAAAAACAGATGGATTATTTGAGTAAAGTGTGCTGATGCATTATGGTGAATTTGGCATTGATCCAGACAACACATGTCTGTTGTAAACAGACTGCACCATAGGAACTGTGCAAGACTTCCAAGTAATACTGTTGAATGACAATTTGATCTTCAGTAGCATATTAATGATGGACTACAACCTCTTTTCAAAAAAGACTATTAGCAATTTTTTAGTCTTTGTGATTTCCACACAGATGACAAAACCTTAGTTTCAGTATAGTAGTCATATATCCAAAATTTGTCATCTGGTATGATGGTTTTCAAAAGGTCTGTATCAGTTTCTGAATATTGAAAGATTGCTATTATACCAATTGGATCAGTCCATTTTGGCAAAACTATAAATACAGACAAAACTATTATCATCAATTAGAAGATACCACTCTAAAATGCACATTAAAAAATTAGCAACATTAAAGCTGCATTTAACAAAACAGAAACAAACAATAAATGAAATATTGTGTAGAATTACTCAGTGGAATGATAATGGCATGAGTAGCATCTGATTGTCCGCTCACTTTTTGGTGAGTATCAATTACTTATTAAGTAATTTTCTTCCTCGTCCATTGACTTTCAGGAATAGATTGAATGGCAACAGGGAACAGACCAGGAGACACTAGAAAAGACCAATGATCCCAATTGGCCAGCAACCCAGAGCTCGTTAAAATACAAGCTATAGACAGAAACAAAGGAAAATGTCCTCAGGATTCACCGAAAAGGTGGAAGGATGATGAATCCAAACAGAATGATTGACATTGATCCTGGACTGAAAAACAGACCACAATTAAAGAATACCCTACGGACTTCCCATGCGTCTGTAGTCAGAAATTTAGGTTCCTAAAAGGAGTGAAGATTCATCAGATAAAAATGGGTTGTGTTTCTCAGATATCATTTCAGGAACAGTGTTCTGCCAACACAGATAAGACAGTGGAAAAACAAAGCCATGGTGCGTACCTCAGTGTTGAGGATATCCGAACTGCTGAATCAAAGGATGAGACACAACGTGTTTTGGCAAGAATAAAATTTCCACTGGTATCCGATTTGGAAGCTCGGTGTATGCTTGATAACATCATAAGCAAGATTCGACATAAAGAACGGGAAAATAAAGAATACCAACCAGTGACTAAATGATATTAACCAAGTTATCTATCTATAAGGTCTGTAAGAGAATTTACGGGGTGAAAAAGGAAAATAATAAGCCACCTGTCAAAAAGAACAGACATCAAAGAATGATGCTGGATTTCATAATGTAGAAAAGAAATCTTAAAAAGCAAATCTGTTTTGCCAACGTGGATGAAAAAGAGGGTCTACTTAAATTTGGCAAGACCTTAAAGAAAAATACAATGCTTTTAGCAAGGCAGAAAATCTGAGGAAGAGATGAGTGAAATGAAGGAAAGAGCAAGAATGTTTTTTCCAGGAACCATACAAATATGCAAGGTACATATTTGATCAACCGAAATCAGGGGTGCTCAAAACAGAGTTCTGGAGCAATATATAAAAGATACATACTCTGATTCCAATCGATATATCTCTCTGGAACATAATAACAACTTGGTTTAGTCAGCTATCCCTAAGGTTAGGTTTGACATGAAACAACCCACATGTGAAGAAATAAGATGTATAGTCAGCAAAAGCAGGAATAAATCTACACATGGCCCTGATGGCATATCTTTTATAGAAAAAATGTTCTAAAGTTCTCAAATGGCTACATGCTAACCTAAAGCATGCATGGAAAAACTTTCATATCAGCAACCAGTAGATGATAGCTGATGGTGAAAACATCCCCAAAGAAAAGAATCTGAAGGACACAGGCTATTTTCATCCTATCTCTCTTCTTAATGTAGAAAGAAAGATATTTTTTGTGGTTTTGGTATTGAGATTAACCTTTTCATTTATGAGTATATCAATACTTTGGTGCAGAAGATTGAGAACCCATTCAAAAAAGCTGAAACCAACAAAAAGAATTTGTTTATCATTTGGTAAGATTTGGCTAATGCCAATGTATTAGTGCTCTATCAGATAATATTACTACCCTTACAGATGTATCATATTCCAGAGGATATATCCAAAATGCTAGGCACATACTCTGGTGGTTTTCTCATGTGGTTCACCACAAGGACAATACAACTAATTGGAACAGGTTTGAAGTTGGAATTGTGATGGGATGTTCTGTGTCACCAATACTTTTGTTCAAGCAATGCAGCTGCTTCTAAAACTGACAGAACAATACTGACATTGTTAAGCTGGGTGGAGGATTTCAAATGCCACTAGTGAAAACATTCAAGGATGATACTACAATCCTCTCATCCAAAGAATCTTCTAATTGCAAAATTCTAAACCTGGTGGACAAGCAGGTAATTTGATGTAGGATGAAATTCAAACCCCAAAAGTCTTTCTCTTAGAAAAGGAAAAGTTAATCAAAATATGAATTTTAAGGTAGGTGATCAAAGAATCCCCACTGTGTCAGAAGAACTAGTGAAAGTTTGGGACATTGGGTTGATGAGTCCTTGAAAGATATTAATCAAGTGAAAGAAACATCCAGAACATTACAAGAATGTCTCCATAAGATCAATCACTGTACATTACAAGGAAAATTCAAGGTTTAGTGCCTGCAACATATATTTATCCCAATTATGGTCGCTACTTGTATATGAAATTGCTACTAGTACAGTTGAGTTAATGGAGGCTGACACAAATAAATATACTTGAAAATGGTTGGGTTTACCTCAATGTTTTCTTGATGTTGCTTTGCACAGCAGACAAGCAAAATTAAAATTACCATTCAAATCAATTGTGAAGGAATTCAAATCTGGGAAAATTAAACTCCAAATGATGTTGGATGACTCAAAGGATAAAGTGATAAAATTACTAAATCTTACATTAAAAACAGGAAAGAATTGGAAAGTCAAGGAAGCCATAAGAAGTGCTAAGGTCAACCTAGCTTTCAAGGAAATCACAGGACACACTAAAACAGGGAAACAAGGGTTAGGAATGAATGAAAAGCAGCAGTAGGCAAAAATTGCCAAGATATGGTCATTCAGGATGTAAGGAACATGGTGAACAATAAAAGATTCCTAAAAGGAGTCTCAACTAGGCCAATGGACAAACTGGGAGGAGACTTTGAAAAAATCTATTACTTGGTAGATGGCTCTTCTCAGTTATTTGTCTCTACCTCCCACCAGACAGGACTTGACATAAGGTCAAATGACCCGAAGGTCAGATTATAGTGGGGGTTAGGAGAAGGGAAGGTTGGACCCAATCTGAGGCTCGAGCTCTGCTGGTCTATGCAGGTCATCAGCTCACTTAGTGCAATGTGACCTGATGAGCTTAGCTGGACATGGACTCAAACATGGGTACTGGCATGGATTCCTGATTTTAGCTTAAACTAGACAGTAAGGTCCAGTACTATACAAAGGTGACAAATATGTCAATGATCCAGCTCGTCATCTGAAGGTGGCCCAGCCGATGCCAGAAGCCTTCCGGCTTCAAATCTGCTTTTACTGGACAGTGCTTCAAAATGAAAGCTAGACAGTCCATCTAAAAAGCCAGCTAGAGTCAAAGTCAACATCAAATTAATGTTGCCAGCTTCATCCCTTGGAGGCAAAATAGTGTATGAGGTGAGATGGTCAGATTTATAAAGAATTATATCTGAACCAATTATTTCAACTCAGAAATTGGTTTCAGAGACGGGTAGAATATAGACTGGCTCTAAGCAAACAATGAAACATAGAGCTATACCTGGTCAAAACCTTCTTGGATCAAGTTGAAATTGGGAGATATCTGCTGACCTACCTGGATGGCATAATGATTACCCAAAAACAATATCTAGTAAAGGTCTGCAACCAGATATTGTTCTCCAGTCAAGAGTGAACCTTAAAATCATTGTGATAGAATTATCAATACCATATAAAAGCTGGATGGAGCAAAGACATGAGTATAAAACCAGCAAATATGAAGATCTTAAAAAAGAGTTGGAAAAGGAAGGGTATAGTATGATCGTGAAAGTTGTGGAAATAAAAGCAAGAGGTTTGTAGCAGGCATCCTGTACCAGTTTCTGGGTCAAATTGGAATCAAAGGGCATAATAGAGCCAAATATATAAGACGCCTCATAGAAATAACAGAAAATAGTTCCATGTGGATATGGAACACAAGAAATATCCAGTGGAATAATTCAAAATAGAGATTGTTAAACTAACACTTGATCGTGAATGCGTAATGAGATTCAGACAATATTTTCATAAAGCACGCAGATATTTTTTTCAGATCACATTTCACTGTTACGCTTCTGAGTCAACATAACAGGGCCTCAGAGATATATACATTTGTATTCAGTGAGGAGGGCCAGTGTGCAAATAAAACCATTGAAAAGAAGACCCCAAAATGGTGTAAATTCTGTCCTGATGACCCTAATACCATTTATCGAATAAGAAATAAGGTAAACCTTTCATTCAAAGAAAAAAATCCTATTGTATTGAATTACTCAGTGGAATGTTAATGGCATGAGTAGCATCTATCTACTCACTTTTTAGTGAGTATCAATTACTTAGTAAGTAAGTTCTTTCTTTAAAATACTCCCCTTTGCATTTAACTCCCTGACTCCAGTGAGTTATTCCTTGGTGGAATCATCTCTGAAACTCTTAATATGATGTAAAGCTGCTCTGTTACAGTTCATTTAATGTCCTTTACTTCCACAAAATCTTAATGTTGAGATAAATTTTCACTTCAGGAAACAAGAAAAAAGTCATACTGAGTTGAAGGTTTGATATGGAGTGAGCTGCACTTGCACAAACTTGTGTTTTGCCTAAACATGATGACAAAAAAGTATTAACTTCATTTTTTTTTCCAAATTAGCTCTAACTTATCAAAATACCTTGTCTTATAAAACAAGTTGTTCAGCTTGCACACATTAATTCAAATTTTAAAATCAAAACTATTTAAAGACTAAGTCTTGATACTTTTTGATCATATTTTATAAGTATCTGTCCAGACACACACTGATGTACTATATATATATATATATATATATACTAATAAAATATTGTTCTTCAAAATAAGAATGACTCACGTTTCACACATACATTTTAACTGCAGAAGGCTTGCTTAGAGTTACAATTTTGTCATAGAAATGGTTATGATGGCTAGAGTTTAAATCTTGGATGAGGTTGTTTGCATTTAACTTTTTGCTGATACTATTGGGTAAGACATGAATTTATCTCTTCTCCTATCTATATAGGTAAATAGTAGGGCAGACTGGGCTTTCTACTCTTGGTAAGATAACCAGTCTAAGATAAGGAAAACTATGAATTAAACCAAACTTTACTCTATGTAAAACTCGACCTTGTGTCATATCGCATGACAGAAGAGTCAGGTAAATACATACATCATCTACATTATGTGTGTTCATATGTGTCTGCAGAAATCAACTTGTATATATTGTATAATAAATTCTGATATTACTTACAGGAAGAGGTTTTTCCAAATAAACACTGAAATTTTTGGTTTCATTTTGTTTCAGTCTTTTTAGAGGTACACGATACTCTCCAATGAAATCATAACCAAAGGCATCTTCATCCAACACAGATAATCTAAGGGATACAAAACCAAAAAAAAAGAAGAAAAATCAAAGAGACATTCATTATCATCTATTTTGTAATTCATGGAATTTTTTTCATTAGCATCTAACTTGGTAGTCGTGATTCAGCCCCATGTTTTTGTATTTAATGTATTGTTTAAATTTGTAGCTTGGGTGTTGGTTTTATAAATTTTAGTCAAACACATTTGTATACACTGCTATGAAAAGTGTGCCAAAATTAACAAGGCAATACCCACATCCCTAAGTTTCTCTCAGTTCAATGTAGTAATTTACTAAGCTTTTTGCTTAGATGTGGCACAAGGCTGTATGAATGGGGCACTCAATGTGATTTGAATTCACTTGTGAAGGTTAGCTAGTCTAGTTTGCTAACCATTACACCACCCAAGGCACCCAGTGATGCCAATGTAGGGCTGAATGCTCTTCTGTGTCTAAATATCATAGTTCAATATAAGATTATAGTGTCAGGAAAATAATAGCATTGGGAAAGACATTACCATTTTAACTAATGTCTCTTATTTTGATAAATAGTAAATCTCTTAATCTTGAGATCAAAAATCCTTAATTTGTGAGAATGTCTTATTCCCAGTCTTGAATTACATAGCTCCAAATTTTAAAGGAAACAAAAAAAAAACAAACAAACTAACAAAAAAACAAACTCCAAAATACTAATTGTTTTATTTCATGAGTATAAACTCATCAATGAAATAAAATAATGAAACTATTTCTGATTAGGAAAAAATCTGGACAGTATATTTCATCTTTATGGTATTCCCAAAACTTTTGGGTACTACCTCATGCATGTGTATATGTGTGCATATATATATATATATATATATAATTGTGATATTGCTCTACATTTTTCTGTATTGAGCTCTGTAAAGATTTTACAATTTAGATGCACTTTCAGCATTAAATTATATGTATAAGTTAAAGTAAGGTTGGCGACTGTAGTCAAGGGTGACTCAAATGCTCCCTGTTCAATAGTTACAACACTGAGGTGTAGGCGAGGGTGCAACTCCTTTCCCTGGATTGCTCTAGTTTACCCTTGATATGTACTTTATAATGTTGAGTGTTAAGCAAGGAGATATCAAGTACCATTTTTTGAGTCTGAGGCATGACTCGACCTGTGCTTGAACCTGGGTCACCTAGGCTATTGGCGAACACACTATGCACTAGGCCAATGGGCCTGTGCATATATATATATATATATATATATATATATAGTTACAAATCTGCTACTAAGTACTATTCAAGTTTCATGAAGAATGCTTAGTGTAATGGTTATTGTTGTTGGAAATGGCAATCCAAGTTCAAATCCTGGACAAGGTTGTTGGCGTTTCACTTTACATTGATGCCCCTGGGAAAGGAATGAATCCATCTGTAACACCTCCAGATAAAGAGTAGGACAGACTGGGTTCTTTAGCCTTGGTAAGGCAACTGGAGGCAAAGTCTAAATTCAAACCAGATTTACTCTGTTTAAAAATTGACCTTGTGTAACATCTTGCCCATGTCAGAGGGATTGGGTAAATTCATTCTTGAGTTTGATGAGTGAACAATTGTTAGGTAAAGTGGAAGAATGAAAAGTATCAAAAATACCAAAATTGTTGGATGGACCTAATTTTAAATAACACCAATTTCTTGAACTGTTGTTATGACATTCTATAACAGCTGTTATTACAGATATCTGTGTTCCTAATTATTGTAGGATAAAAGTAAAAGTATAAAATTAAATAGTACAAGTTAATTAAAACAAAACAAGTTGATAAAATGAAATTAAATGAAATAAATGAATAAGAATAAATGAATCAAAAAATAATCTTACAAAGTAATAAAATAAATAGAAATAAAAAGATTTAATAAAACTTTCATTGCAAACCTATGTATCCCAATAAGAAAAAAGAATACTTACAAAAAACAAGAGTTCTATAGCTACTGCTACTATAGAAAAACTTGCTAAATGTATGCAAATATTTATCATATATAACAATTACTATTAATAATGAATAATCAACAATTTTAGAGTTGACTGACATTATTGAATACTTTCTCTAAGCATTTATTCTTAATTCTTATTGATAATGTGATTAATATTTACTAAATAATTCAGTTAAGTAAATGTTTGCAATTTATTTAGATCAACTTGAATTCTTTCAATTTACAATTCAAATTTGCTGCACTATATGAACAATGTACCTGAGAGTTTTTTTGAGGAAATCTTCTTCTGTGATTCCATAATAAGTCAGTGTCTCATTCCATTCAGGGTTGAGGGTTTTGTGAGTTGTTTTCGTTCTCAGTTTATTTGACTGTAAAATAAAACAAATCAATCATATTTTCTAAAAACGTCTTTTATGCCAAGGTCTCTTTTGAATATAATATCTATTCAGAAAATTTGGAAGAACTATGCCATATGATTTTTTTTCTAATTTCAAGCAGTTAATAGAATACAGGTTATAAAATATACATAAGTCTATATATATAAAAGATTTTGCCATAATATATAAGTTTATCAATATACATAAAAGATTTTGCCATAATATAAAGTCTATTAATATATATAAAAGATCTTGACATAATATACAAGTTAATATATATATATATATATATAAGATTTTGCCATAATATATGTCTTAATATATATAAAAAATTTTGCCATAATATGTAAGTCTATCAATATATATAAAAGATTTCACCATAATATATAAGTCTATTAATATATATAAAAGACTTCATCATAATATATATGACATAGCTTAATTGATTTTAGATAATTTTATGCACTATGAATTAAAAATCAATAAGAACTTCAATATGGAAACAATATCAACCAAGAAGAGACACATAATAGAAATGTTTATGCAATAATTCAGTAAAGATTATCTATAACTCCACAATAAATATATATAAGTCTATAAATGCATATAAGTTTGGATAGCATAGACACAGAGTTAACAGTGCTTAGTATTTGTCAGTTATGCAATCATCAGACCAAGACAATGTATATATATATATATATATATATATATATATATATATATATATATATATATAAGTATCACATGTTTCATCTGATAATTGTATTTTTAGTGATAAAGCCAAATCTAGGAGGTGATATAATAATTTATTTTAGATCTTATCCTGCTCTATTGCCCAATATTTGAGCAGTTTCTTGATTTAAGAATAATCTTTATATAACAATTTTTTCTTATCTGTCTGAATTTTTGCAATATGCAATATTTTGTGTGTGGTTTTTCAGATTGTTGTCTTCATCTTTATTGTTGTTAGTTGTAACATAATGTTTCAGACATTATATCCTCCGGCCTTCCTCAAGTATCCCTTGTTTATCTGGGCAGGGAAAGGATTTAAACAGGGTAATCATTTTTAAAGTTTGACTGTTTATCAAATAAGGTATTCAAGAAATATGAAGATGTTATTCTAATAATGACATTGGAAAAGAAGATGTCTCAAAGAGGCAGCACATATGTTGGGCCTTGTTGACCTCTTGAGTAGACCAAGTATAGAAATGAATACAATCTGGGAACCAATAATTGAAAAGGACAAATGAAATTGTTTTTAAAGAAAATTACTTTAAAGATATCATGAATAACTGAAACCATTGGATTTTATGTTTTGAATGTTAAGAAACTTCTTGTGATGCTTCTTGGATTGATGGACATGAAAAACAATGAGGTCATTATTTGAATCACATCTTTATATTTCTTGAATGCCTTGTTTGATAAACAGTTAAACTTTAAAAATGATTTCCCAGGTTGAATCATTTCCATGCCCAGATAAACAAGGGACACCTGAGGAAGGCCAGACGATATAGTTGCTGAAATGTTGTGTTACAACTAACAACAATAAAGATGAGGACAACAGTCTGAAAAATCACACACAAAACAATTTGTTCATTCACTTGTATTTAATCTTTAAAATGATAGCATGTATGCTTCATGATCCTGTGTCATTTCCTTCTTGTTTGGCACAAGAACCTTTCAGTACCCCATCATATATTATTTAACCATACAGATCCATTTGTACAAGGTAGGATCAATAAATCTGTAGCCTGACATATAGTTATGACATAAAAGTTTTACTGTATAATGTTAAAGCTTATGTGATTAATATTTACCACTGAATTCAGGAGGATATTATGTGGAAAAAAATTTGTTTCATCTTTAGGATGTGCTTTGGTTTGGTCTCTTTGTTTAATGGAATACCAACTTTAGTGTGTTATCTAATGCTAAAGCCAACCTTATAGAAAGATGGTAGTGATATGATTTAGCTCATAGCTGGGGTCATAAGGGTGTTCATGCCTTTCCCAAGGGTATTAGTCCAAAAGTGAATGTCATAACATAAGTTCAAACTCACCTACAGTCAAGCACAATAACCACCATACTATGGGGACTCCCCCTTAGGCTGTGAACTTATTGGTGTACCTATATACATTACATTATGATAATATCAGATTAAGTTAATATACTTTTCTTTAGAATGCACTCATTGGCAACACAGTTATTAAATTCAACAAATAATTCATTGTAATGATGTAACAATAATGACAAATCATGTTTAAAAGCTTGGCATGATAACAAGAAATAAAATGAAATATTTGATCAGGAAAAGATGCATGTGATAATACCACCAAGAAAGCAAATGTGGAAGATATTAACCAGTCACTTCTTTTTTGCAAAGATTCCAACATTCACTTTTCAAACATTAATTGGTTCTCTGATCAAAGAAAAGAAAAGGCAAAGAAGGAAGATGAACTGAAATAAAGAGCTACACTACAGAGTAAATTTTCTTTTGATTTTACAAAAGATCTTCAGGCTAGTAGCTCTTCAATGAAAAAGGAGGAAAAAGAGAGAAATTAAAGGGGTTAGTGGAAGATATATTAGAATATAACAAGAGAAAGTAGGGTGAGGGAGATAAAAGTGGAAAATGGTTGAAATTAGTGAGAGAGATAGAGAGAGGGGAAGAAATTGGTGGGAGAGAGAGAATGTGAGATAGAAACAGAAAAGAGAATACTAAGAGAATAGAGAGAGGGAGATGAAAGGTGAAAATAGAAGAAATTGGTGAGAGAAAGAGGAGTGGAAGTAGTGAAAAAAAAAAGGAAAAGAAAGATGAAGAAAAAGAGAAGACAATTAAAACAGAAGGAGAAAGGACAGAGAAAAAGAAAAATCAAAAAAAAAAAAAGAGAAAAAGAATGAGTAGAACAAATACTGTTTCTAAATTAGAAGAGTTTTTTCCCATCTACATGCAATATTCAATGTATTTGCTATGTCATTAACAATTTGTGCATGATAAAATGCTGTAAGAAAACAAAAGCAATAATATGCCTGATAGGAGTAATGGTGTTCTTGGTAACATTGGTGCCACGCTGTGTGCATGGCGATGCATGTACTCTAAGACATAAACAAAAAAAGAATAAAATAAATATATATGTAGAAAAGAGGGTGTCTTTTGGCATGCAAATGAGAATTACAGAATGATTACCAGTCAAAATTCTAGGGCAGTAGAATTGGTAATTGCATGAATTAGGCTTGTGCATTTCATTTTGAAAGAATCCATCCAAGACAGCATCATTTTCATACAAATGTCTTTGAATATTTGAAAATGGCTGAGTGAAGATTAAAGAGAAATAGAGAGAGGAATAAAGAGTGAAGCATCATTAGTAAGGGAGAAAAGAAAACTTGAGGTTGTGAATCTAACAAAGAAAAAAACAAAATGATGGAAAAAGAGAGAAGAAAGAGAGAGAGTGAAAATTAAGGAGTGATTTTTATAAGAGAAACAAAAACAAAAGAGAGATTATTAAAGAGGGGACATGTTTGAGAAAATAATAGACTGAGAAAGAGAGTGAAATGAGTGGTGCATATGGATATATAGAGACAAGTAACAGAGAGAGAGAGAGAGAGAGAGAGAGAGAGGATTTAGATGAAGAAAGCATTTGAATTTAAAATGAGAGCAAATAGAAACTGAGAAAAAGTTTAGGGAAAATTGAAATTGAACTGAAAAACAAAATGAAAATGAAGAAATAAAACAGAGAGAAAAAATATTAAGAACAAAATATATAAGAGAGAGAGAGAGACAGACAGACTATGTGTGTATGAGAAAACAGATTATAAATGAGTGAAAAAAAAAAAGCATAAGAAAAAGAACAGACATCATATATATATATATATATATATATATATATATATTTGTGAACCCCACTAACGATGGCCAATGAAGGGTTCTAAAGCACTTGGGTAAATTTTGGTGAATTTATCTGCCAACTTCAACCTAAAATTAAAACACTTGTCAGGAAACTGGAAAGGATCCTACTAAAGTTGTAAAGATAACATGTATCTTTATCATTTAATCAAACATATTTAAACCAGGGACTGTCTATATATATATATATATGTATGTTCTTTTAATTTTAAAGTTTTTAATGATTGAAAAGTGGAAACCATAAAACATACTGTCAAAAGCAAAACTATAAAAATAATTTGAATTATATTATGAAACACAATATATTGGGTTTTTCAGAAAATACTGTTTGATTTTATCATAAACTGTTCAAATTCTGTTCTAACATTATTTCAATAGTATAAAACATCCAGATTTATAATGATCAAAGTGTCCTCTTTGTTAATTTTCTATTACTTCTTTCAGAATATAATTTGAAAGTTATATGTCCCTAATCATGAATATGAAAAAGAAAAATTATGCATTTATATCTTTTTGCCTGAGTTCAAGTTTGGTGATAATTTTGCTTCTTGACAATGTTTGGTCACTGGCTGCCATTCAGAAGGTCAACTGACTTGGGATATGAGACTTCGCTCCATCCACCATATTCTCCTGATATCTCATCCACTGTCTAGCATTTTCTTAAACATCTAAGCAGTTTTTTTTACACCAAAAATATTCCATTCTAAAGGAGAAGGAGAAACTGCTTTTAAAAATTTCTTGTCATCAAAACCTTTTGAGTTTTATTGTACAGGCATAAATAACTTAGTTAATCAATGGACTGATTAAAGCACTGTTAAAATTTATCAATTCAAGAATAAAAGTGTATTTTAAAATCAAACATTATTTTCCATTAACTAACCTACAAAGGTTGATATGCCATTAAACCAAAACATAGTTGAAGGTGACCTGAAGGTTCCCTTTTCATTAGCTATCACTTTCAAGGTGTAGGGGAGGGTGCTACTCCTTTCTCTGGATTGGTCCATTTTATCTTTGATATATACTTTATAATGCTGAGTGTTAAGAAAGAAAGAATCAAGTACCATTTTTTTAGTCTTTGGTATGACTAGACATGGGATTGAACCTTGGTCTCCTGGGCTATTGGCAAATCAATAGATAATGTTGTTTGTATAAACAAAGAGTGATCAATGTTGTCATCAGATTAAAACTTTAATGATCACATATGCAAGAAACTGACAGCCATCAATTGCTGTTGACTTTGTGTCTATGCTATCCTAACTTATATATATATATATATATATACAACTACTATGAGTAAAATAATAGGGTAGATTGGGACCTCTAGTTTTGATGAGGCAACCAGGCTAGGAAAAGGAAAATCTCTGAATTCAAAACCTGAGGAGTGTTTTTTAGAAGACTCAGTGGCATATAGGTTCACAATTCCTATGTTATCAGCTTATCCTAAAAGCATGGCTGGTTCTACACAAGTTTTTACCATTATAAACAAATCGCCTGTCTAGGTAATCTCATATGCTGATATTGAAGAGAGATTCCATTATATATATAAATAGAGAGAGAGAGAGTAAGGTATTTAACTAAATTTGCTCAGTTAAAGTATGCAGCATATAGGTTTTTTAACAAGAACTCCCATGCATGTATGTAAGGGTGAGGGTGAGGGTGAGGGCAAAAATAGCCCTGATTACTGGAACCACTATAATGGAATCTCCAGGATCAAAGTAGCCTTATATTGTGTGAAGACATGAATATGAGTGAGGGAGATAATACCCACTCAACATCGCACTGTATTATGTTCTAATTGATTGATGGATAAAGAATATTGGAAAGGAAAATGATTATGTTGAAAAATATTTGTTATGTGAAATAAATGCTTTTTTTTCATCATTAGACTGCAGTGTTACTCATAAGTATTTGAACAAAAATGATCTTTGTTCCTTGTCTCTATTTACACTGAGTGTGTATAGAAACAACTAGGATTAAAATCTAATGCCAAAAACATTTTTGATTGATAAAATCTTTACAATGATCAATGCATGAAAAGGCAGAGCAAAATATTTTTAAATAAGATGATGATAAAACAAGATAAAAACTCAAAAAAACTCTGAGTTTCACATTGTTGATTCTCAGATGAGTTGGTATTCAACATGCCTAATAAAACCAAATATGTTGAATTCTAACTCACCTGAGGGTTGCCAACATGAAACTTAGAGTCATGAGTTTTTATCTTGTTTTATTATTATTATTATTATTATTATTATTATTATTATTATCTGATTTTATTCTTGTCTTCTTAACAAACACAAATTTAAGGCTTTTTAACTAGTTTCAGAACTCTTCCAAATAATAAGATTCATTATACTATTTGACTGTTCAATCTCCTTGCTGAGTGATTCGAAATAGAATTTCAGCAGAACAAAAAATTAATTAGTTTAATTCATTAAAGAAATTAATTCAGTGTTAAAAAAAATTCTCTGAAATTTAACATTGAGCTTCATAAAACAATTCAAGTAATATTGAGTAATATAAAAAAATTCTCTGAAATTTAGTACTGAGTATCATAAAAACTTACCAAGATGCAAATAATTATTTATAGAAGAAAGAATTAGGATAAAACAATTATATGATGCTGATTGGACCAATAGAAAAAAATGCAAAAGATATTTACTGTTCCTTGGGTGCTGTAAAATATACTCTGGATTGAATAAAATCAACTTGTAAAATTTCAAAATAGAGCCAGAGAAAGACTATTTCTTAAACTAAGTCAATCATATGGAAAATATCTTAAAGTACAGAGCCTATGAGATAGAAGAAAATGTGCTTATAATCTCGCTTGTATTAGGAACTTATTTATCAGACCATTAAACAATTTCCAAGCTAACCACCTTTAGGATACTTGAAGTTTTCATTATCTGGCAGAGTTGCAATGAAAAAAAAATGATTTTCAAAAGAAACAAAATATAAATCAATGGCTTTAGTTTGTTAAAAGGTAGCAAAAGTGGACCATCCATTGACCAATGGAAGAAATTTATTTTAATAGACAAGGCCTAATTGTTTTATAATACCTGAAGGCAATGGGAGGTTTTCAACTTTTAAAACCAAGATACGCATACAGAATTTCTTTTCGTTCAAATATTTATGAGTAGTTTCTTTTACTTTGTATATATAATACAGGATCTGCATGTTAAAAAATCAGGATTTTGAATTGATTTTTAAGCAAGGCCTCTCTGGAAAAATTGACATAATCTTTTAACTTGCCATTTTGCTTTGTGATGAACTAATCTTAGTAAATTAATCTTTTCATATGAGGTGATTAATAATTATATGTACTTTTGCTATATTAAAGCAACATTACTTAGATATAATAAATGTGTTGATAATTATTGACTCACCCTTATGTATGTGTGTGTGTGTGTGTGTATATATATATATATATATATATATATATATATCATGGATTTCAATGAGTAAAGCACAACACCTTCTGTCAGTAGTGATGTTTATGTCATTTATGAAATTTGAAACCAGCCAAAGATTTATGTACAATTCTCTCTCTCTCTCTCTCTCTCTCTATATATATATATATATATATATATATATATATATATATATGAACACTCCCATGAATTTCTATGTATGAAAGTCTAACAGGTCTGTTAAAAATATGTAAACTGTAAGACTACCAAGATAGGTGATTTGTTTATAATGGTAAATGCATGTGTAGAACCAGTCACACATTTTAGATAAGCTGACGTGACAGGTGGAAGAGAGGGAACAATTTGGGTCCTTTCAGGAGTTGACAGTAACATGTAAGAAGGTGAAGATGTCAGTAGAAAAAGAGTCATGAAGATGTAAGAAGAAAGTTTATGAGTTCTAAATTCTGGGGCACCCCATAGAGGGGGTGTTCAATCCAGCGAACAAATATGTTAGAACCAAGAAAAAATCCAAGGTCTGTGTCTGCTCATCTTTTTCTCACTAAGATATGTTGCTTATGATTGTCTAGTAGAAGTGGTCATCTCATGTTTTGATACTCCCTTTCTATTTGCTATCTAGTAGTAAATAAACCTTGGTATATGTTTAACAGAGATTCACATTCGTCAACTTGTCATCATGGAGAGGTTACAATGGAGGTCCAAAGATTCTTTAGTATGGCTATGGAACATAAATGTATTTTTGGTGCTGTATCAGTTCATTCACTCAGAGTGGGGTTACAACAGAGGAAAAATAACAGAAAAGAAAGAAACAAAGATGAAGTAAAAAGATAAAAGAAATAGGGAGAGAAAAGAAAACACATGAAAACACACACAAAAAAGAAAAGGAAAGAAGAACAGAGGAAAAACCGACAGAAAACGAAGAAAATAGAAAAAAATAAATTGAGGAAAACCAATAGAGGAAAAAAAAAAAAAACAGGAGAAGAAAAACGAAGTAAAACGATAGTAGAAAAAGAAAGTGAAAAGAAATCTCAGGAGAAGAAAAAAAAAAAAAAAAAAAGAAAGGAAAGACAGCAAGAAAATACATGGAAGAAGAGAAAAACACAAGATGAAGAAAAATGAGAAATATATAGACAGTCAGACGACTAAGAAATATTATATAAACAATACGTAGGTTCCTAGGAGAAATAAAAGCAGAAAGAAGAGAGAGATAACTGCATCAAAATGAACAAAAATAAGAACATGAAACAGTAACAAGATGGAGGTGAGAAATAACAGAAAAGCAGAAAGAGAAAAAAATGAGGAAGTAACTTGAAAGGTGAAAACAAGAAGAAAGATACAAGACCACGTGTTGAAAAAGAGACCCCCCCCAAAGCAGGACAAGATGAAAAGAAAAAATACAAAACCATTTGTTGAAGAAAGAAAAAAAAAAGAAAAGAAAAAACAAAATGAAAAAAAAAAAATACAAGACCATGAGTTGAAGAATCGCCCCCCCCCCAAAAAAAAGAGGATGAAAAGAAAAAATACAAAACCACATGTTGAAGAAAGGAAAAAAAAATAAAGAAAAACAGAATGAAAAGAGAGAAATACAAGACCATGTGTTGAAGAAAAAAACCAAAAACAAAAAACGAGGTTGAAAAGAAAAAATACAAAACCACATACTGAGGACAGGATAAGGAAAAAAGAACAAAAGGACAAGAAAGAAATACAAGACTATGTGTCAAAAAAAAAAGGACAAAGCTAAGACACCACCAATTAGATTTAGGTAAGTGCTTCTCTAAGTTTATTTTTTTCCTAGTTTAATTCAAGCTTTGTTGTCCATGCCTGTGATTTTAAATAAGAAAAGCTAAATGAAGTGAGAAGTAGAGTGGAAAATTACAGACGACAAGAAAAAAGGTAGGAAATGTAATATTTTTTTTTTATGTATTGGTCACCTTGTTGTTTCCTCATTCAGTTCAGCCTAATTTCGAGCTTGACTGTCTAAGATTTCATCCATGTTGTTTAGGTGATTGTTTCGGACATACGGTAAAGAAGTGGTCTTATAGGAAGACTCGTCATTTCATATTTGAAAACCCCAATGGAAGTATCTCATAGAAATTGAGCAAGACGATGGTTTTCATAAGGCTTTGAAGCCTGCATTTTCTGAGTTCCGACAAAGTAAAGAGATAAATAACGCCTGCTCTGCTTGTTTAAAGAGAGTGATTTTCTTTTTGGGGGGAAGTTAAAGCTGTAGGTGATTTCTCTGGGTATTTTGGTCTTGAGTGAAGTCTTGGGTTTGTGCGTTGGCAATTAGATGAACAAAAAGATTTAGGAAAATAGAGACGTCAGTACCGACAGGGAAAGGTCCCTCAAAGAATTACCTCATTAATTGGTGAGTAGATAGACGGTTGTTGAAGGACAAACCAAGAAAAAAAAAAGACCATTTTAGAAAGAAAACTCTCAGTTCTGGAGGTGGACTGAAATTTGTGTTTATATGGATAACTGTTAGGGTGTATTATAAATTTACAGCACGAAAATGTGAGCTTGAAGAAACGGAGAAGGAAAGAGAAGATGAAAAGAGATAGAAAAAGAAAAAAATGTGAGAGGAAGTAATTTATGGGCACTGAGAAAAAGAAAAAAGAAAGATATCTAATGAAGTAAAAAAGACATTGAAAAAAAATGACGTAGTTTTGGAAAAAAAGAAAAAAAAAAGGAAAATTGTATTGATTTTGGAGACAGGAAGAAAAAAAAAAGAACAAACATGAATGAAGTGGGAACTATTCAACATGTTGTGCTTTCCTTTTGTCCATTTTGCTCTATTGAATCGTATTGCATTTTTTATTTTGGCATGTTGTTTTTTAATGTATTCTTGTGGTCCTCATGGAGAAATGATGGAAGTATCTGTAAGGTAGGATTGCTGAGATGAGTCCAAATTAAAAACAGAGGATAAATGGTTAAGATTAAATAATTACTTATATTGGTGAGACAACAAGGCTAGGAAATTAGTTTTTAAAATTTTTACAGCTAAAGATTTTAGAATTGTTGTGAGGAAGGTATGTAATGTAATTGAATGGCTAATAGGAAGTTGACTGAATAGATAAATAAATAAAGCAGACAGTAGTTGCTGAATATCAAGGCCAAAAATTACCAAGGAAAACTGGAGGTTTGAAATCTTGTATGCATGCACCAGCAAAAGTTGATGTTTCTGCTCCTGATCCAACAGGTGGAAGTGAGGGAACAACTTGTGTCCTTTAGGGAGTCAGCGGCAAGACACGAGAAAGTGAAGACGTCAGTAGAAAATGAGCTATGAAGATGTAAGAAGAAAGTTTATGAACTCTAAATTCTGGGGCACTCCAAAGTGGGGCGTTAGATCCAGCGAACAAGCATGTTAGGACTGGGAAAAATTCAAGTTCTGTGTCTGCTCATCTTTTTCTCAATAGGATATGTTGCTTATGATTGTCTAGTAGAAGTGGTCATCTCATGTTTTGATACTCCCATTCCTTCTCCCGGCGGCTACTTGCAACCTAGTAGTAAATAAACCTTGGTGTATGTTTAACAGAGATTTGCGTTCATCAACTTGTTACCATAGTGAGGTCACAACGGTGGTCCAAAGTCTCTTTAGTACCATGATGGTACACTCATAGACTAGTTGCCTTATATATATATATATATTGTCCATAAATAAGTATAACCCTTGACATTTTTTTATAAAAAATTAACTTTCTTCTAAAGCAAAGATTCCAGGATTTTATTTTGAAGGTGTTGTGGACCAGTAAAGGGTCTGGAAGAATAACACAACTCGGGTTTAAATGGAACAAAGTATGTTAATGAAGTATAATACAACATATGTACAAAAGTGTAAGATGTCAGTCCGACTGCCAAGTATTAGCGGGAATAAGTACAGCTCCACCAAGATGACTGTTCTCCCGGTATTAATAATCATGGAAGAGTTCATTATCATCCGCAGGTTGGGTACCATAACAGAAGGGAACATTATACAGTCAAAAGCAATATTTTCAAGTAGTATTTTTTACCAACTCTAGAAACAAAAATGTTAATATATAACAGTCCCCAAATAAGCATACTCTTAATACATATTTATACAATTTTATTTTTTGCTACAGAGTTTTAATGCTGTAGAGTTTGATAATAAATAATAGCTAATGATATCCATTTTGCTATAGAAGAAAATTAACTTTTTATTTAAATTTGTCAAAGAAAGATATAATTTTGGGAACTTACCTTACTGGCTCCTGGCAAGAGGTGTAATTTCACATAAGGATCAGACAGACCATTGGAATCCATTGCTTTTAAACCCTGAAGTTTGATAAGGATTATAACAATTAAATGTGTTAGATACAACATGAATTATGTAGATGTGCTGTTATTAGAGTAACACATATCTCTCAGCTATTTTCAGTATATTCTAATTAAAGATTAAAACATGAAAATGATTTACTATTGTTTTTATGGGGGAAGAAATTTTTGTTTTTTCTTTGGTATTTGGCAAGTTGGACTGTTTTCTGTTTCTACTTTTATATTTTCTTAACATTAATAAGAAATACTAATCGTTCATTTTTAACCATTTAAGTAATTGCCATATTTTCCATCATGAAATACAGTGGATTTTCTTTTTAACCCAATAGTTGCCATTGTCAACTATATGAGACATTTACAAAAGCTGACATATTTTTGATGTCCCATGAGTCAAACAGAACTTTTGAAAAATAATGTTAACCAAAGTTAAATTGTGTACACTGTATTTTTAGGTTTAGGCTTTTTTACTTTAATGGCCTATCAACCTTAGAGGAGTATTTGATACCAAAGCCATCAATACAGAAGAACAGTAGTGGTACTATTTAACCCTTAGCTGTAGGGATAAGGGAGCTCATATTTTTCCCATAGGTATTAGTCTGAAAGGGAATGTTATAGTGCCAATGGAGTTTAAAGTCACTATAATATCGTAGTCCAGCACATTAGCCACAACAACATAGAGACTCTCTGAAGTGTATTTCCAGACATATTTCAAGTCATGAAATCACCACACAAGACGAAATTAAATTAGTGAAAACGACAGATAAACAACCACAACATGGCCGCTTACTGCATGTTTATTTTCTAGGAAAAATACAGCAAAAGGGGTCAGAACCCTGAGAGTGCCCTCTCTTTACCAGGGACTGTAATCTGTATATATCTATTGTAATATCTAACACTCTCCTTGTTAATTTGTGAGGATTTCTATCAAATTACAATAGGTTGCATAAGAATATTTTGTCTGAATCCTTTTGGTAGACTATAGAACTTATATTTTGGATAGCATTCTATCAAGTTTGACATAGTTTTGTCATAATTCTTTATGAGTCTCAGCAAAAAAATGTTAATTCCTCTTTGAAGAACAATTAGACCTTCACACATTAAAATTTTGGAAATCTTAGAAGCAAAATAAAAAACATACATGTGAAAAATAAATATATTGCAAGTTTAGATATTAATTTCTTGTATACTAATATACTAGATGATGAACGTTTTAATCTAACCAAAAAAAAAAGAATGTCATATAAAATATCAAATAAACCTCTCCTTACCAATCAATAAAGTTATAAAATCTACTGACAAACTACAAACTAATGCTTTTCTATTTTAAATAATATAAAACACAAATAATAAAACAAGGAAAATTAAGATCACTCATGACTCTGAGTTTCATGCACACAATTTTCAGGAGAGCTCATATTCTTTTATTTTATAGCTGAAATATTTTAATATTGCTCTGCATTCCTGTGTATAGAGCACTACACTTTATTGATTTTTGACTGTTTTTCTTCATATGATTACTTGCATTGAATAAGAGCTAAACTTTCATTTGATCTCAGGGTCACCACACATCACTCAAATCCAACAGTCTTTTCCACATAATTTGAAATTAATTTACACTTCATACTAAACAAAAGATTATATCAATCTATTATTCAACAATTATGTTAGACATAACATAAGCCATATCACCTACATAATAATTAAGAGATGTAAAATCAATGAATTTTTACTTAAAAATATATAAAAAATAAATACTTAAAAATTAACAATAAGAGAAGCTAAGAATAATCTAAAATATAATGAAAATATAAAAAATGTATTACAGAGCAATAAAATATTAACCTTAAGAATTATGAACAAATGTTTTATTCTTTACATGAAAAACATAATTCTAATGTGTTCATTATTCTTTAAAAAATATAGAAATGTGTCCATCTTATTTTTTAAGGTTTAGCAATTGTTATATACTTCTGCAAGTTATTTATGCTAATTTTACAGTGTTTGTTTTCAGACTGGCCCATTGGCCAAGTGGTAGAGTGTTTGCTAATGGCCCAGGAGACTGAGGTTCAATTTCAGGTTGAGTCATACCAAAGACTCAAAAAAAAATGGTACTTGATACCACCTTGCTTAACACTCAGCATTATAAGGTATGTTTCAAGGGTAAAGTAGAGCAATCCAGGGTAAAGAGTAGTGCCCTCCCTAACACCTCAGTATAGTAGCTATTGAAAAGGGAGCTACCTAGTAACCCTTGACCACGGTTGCCAACTTAGACATCAAAAACCAGGTTACATTATGATTTTTGGAATCAATTAATGACTGTATGACTGTATTTTGAGTTGTAAGTTTTAGATATTAAACACTAAAATTTTTTACTTCTCTTTTCGTGTTAGCTGTTCATTTCCTGTTGTAATAGTGGTCCATGATGATATTGAGGCTTTAGCATCAATATCTTATCTACTGAAAGTAATGCCAACATATGCCTAGTGAAGGCATAGGCTGCTATTGACAGGTTATTGATCTCAAAGAATAAAACAAGATTTCTTTCTAGCTGTAACTGTGTCAACACTATTGTATGGATACATCACATGGACACAAACAAAAAGCTAGACTGGAACTATACAAGAATACTATGGGCTGTTTTGAACCAATTATGGAAACAGCACTTCACAAAACAGTAGTTTTAGAGCCACCTACCTCCTATCTCACAAAGTAAGACAAACAAGACATGCAAAGCACTGCTGGAGAAGTAAGGACAAACTCATAAGTAATGTTCTCCTATGAATTCTTATAGATGGACACATAAGTGTTGACTGACCAACGAAGACTGAAATATATCAGCTCTGCCCTTGTGGTGTAATGGTAATCATCATAGAAAGTAGACAGAGCAAACCAAGTTCAAATCCTAGATAAGGCTGTTTCCATTTCACATCATCACTTCCAGCTATGGAAAAATAGTAGGGCAGACTGAGCTGTTTAACTTTGAAATGGCAACTTATCTAGGAGATATTTATATTCAAATTCAAATTCTAGACGAGACTGATGGCATTTCACATAGCACTAATACCCTTGGGAAAGGTATGAATCCAATTATTCTCCCTCCAGCTATGGGTAAATAGTAGTGCAGACTTGGTTCTTCAGCCTTGTTGAGGCAACTAGTCTAGGAGAAGGAAAACTATGAATTCAAACCTGTTAAACTCCGCTTAAAAATTGACCTTGTATCATATCCTGCTCGAGCGGAGGGGTTGGTAAATATGTATCTAGGAGAAGGAAAACTCTGAATTGAAATATATTAAACTTCACATAAAAACTGACCTTTTGTCACATCCTGTTTGTGTGGAGGGGTTAGTAAATACATACAACCAGCTGTGTGGAGGGGTTAGTAAATACATACAACAAGCTATGTGCCGACGATGGATGCAGTCTAGAAGAGCTACTAGGAGAGATGGATGATAGGGATGGATGGTGAGAGAGAGAGAGTCAAGAATCTCTGTAATGTTGGTGCGACTTGATGGTGATGATTTGGTAAGAAGTGAAGGATTCTAATTCGCATTTCATTGCTACCTTCATTATATTAAGAATTTTGGTGATTAAAAAATGTCATTCAATATCAATGCAGACCCTACAAAATCATCATTTAGTTGCAGATTGGACTAGAAATTGCTTTAAAGTGCATTACTCTAATAAAAACCTACCATTTTTGCTGCATTATAGTCACAAATACAAATAACACAAAGAAATATACCTATTTGTCTTAACAATTTTGTTCATCTTTTATATTTATATATATATGTACAGTGGCATTTTGACTTTAATTGCTTCTATCATTTTTTTCAAGTTATATTGCCAGTTTGAAGCAATTATCTTAATTTTCTTTTATTGCACAGGCTAGGAACAAATTAACTGAAATTAAATTAATTTAAATGGGAAAGACTGACATGATTTGTGTCAGTTTTGATTAACAGTGTAACCCCTCCAGGAACCAATTTGTAATCTAAGTGAAGGTGTTACCACTACACACACACACACACACACACACACACACACACATATATATGTACAGGGTAGCCCAAAATTGATTGACACATTTTAAAAAGTCATAATTTTCTTATTTTTAATCTAATTTTTTTATATCATTTGTCAAATATTATAAGTAATCTTAGGAAATGGAAAAAGTCAAGTTGCAATGTGAAAGAATAAACTAAATTAATAAAATTCTACTATTCAACTGACAGATGTAGAATTTCAACAGAAAGAAAATAATCCATTTTAATGTGAAGAGTCCACAAAGTACACCATGATAAAGAGCTTCATGTACAGATTTAAAACTTGTGGCACAGTGACAGACCACCCAAAAAGTAGTCATTGCAAAAGTGTTTGTACAGAGGTAGCAGTGAAAGCAGTTTTTGTCATGACTCAGTCTCTGTACATAGAGAGTGTATTAGAAAAATTGACATAATTTTATACTCAAATAATTTGACCAGTTCTCTGTTTGCCAATGGTCCGGGAGACCTGGGTTCAATCCCAAGTCATATCATACCAAAGTCTTTAAAAATGGTACTTGATACCTCCTTGCTTAACACTCAGTAATATAAGGTATGTATCAAGGGTAAAGTGGAGCAATCCTGGGAAGTAGTAGCTATTGAAAAGGAGCCTTCTGGTCCCCCCCCGACTACGGTTGCCAACTTTACTTTTACTCATAGAAACAACTCAAAATTCTATGTTTAACATTGTATGTTTTTTCTTTTGGTTTGGTTTCTTTGTTTAATGCCATAACACCCTTCTTAGTTTATTCAATGCCGTAATCATTTTTACAGTACAACAGTAGTATTACTATTTAACCCAGAGCTAGATTTTTTTTTTCTTTTTAGGTATAAAAACATCATTCACAGGCAAAAAAAGGGATTTAAACATTAATATAGAATTTCAAGTTGTTTCAACACATATTAAAATTTGGGATCATTTGAATGAGAATTAGTCAAGTAACTAGAATTTTTCACCCTGGATATTTCAAATGATATAAAAATCTTTTAAACATCCTGTGCATATATATATATATATATATATATATATGTGTGTGTGTGTGTGTGTGTGTGTGTGTGTGTTTGTTTTTATGCATACATACACATCAGAATTTTAGCAATATTTACATGATTTATTATCTGGAATGTAAGCAGGAAAATTGATAATTTAAAACTATCAATAAAAGACAATGATTTTATGAGCCATTTTAAACCTCAGCAATGGTTTAATTTATTTTAAGTAATCTTCATACATATATTCTTAAACTTGCTACTCGCTCAAGATAAAACTTTGTCAAGATAAAGCAGACACACAAACCTATCAAAAGTTTTTAAAAGTTTTAATCTCTCTTTCAAATCTTCCAGTCAAGAATATAATCCAACTACTAGCCAATCTCTAATAATGTATCTGACATTCATAGCTCCATTTCTCTTTTAGCACCTGTCTGGTGATTAAACCCATCTGGAGACCTTTAAATCATTAAAGAGTGAGAGCCAGGGTAAGCAGGAAGCATCCAGCCATGACAGTCTTGTCTGGTAGCCATCTTCAAAGGCTTTATCTCTTTAATGTCCTACCTGACGTTTATGATGTATGAAAGCCACTCAGAAACCTCCACCTGGCTTTAGCCAGAGGTAAGAATTTTACACAGTTTGACTTTGAATCAATAACAGGATTTTTATGTCAGATGTGTGCTATATTCGAATGGAAATATGCACAAGAGAATGTTAGAATACTAAGTTTTGAATAAATGATATTGAAAGAAATTGGTTAGCTTATTAACTCTTTAGTTTCAATAATCCAAGTTGGAGACATTACAGGGTTATAATAATACTTATTCATTTACAGAGAACAAAATTTTGGATTGAAATTCACAATTCATCAAAACAGACTTTATTTTTCAGCCAAGACAAGAACTCATTTTGTGACAATTTTTATTGCACGAAATAGACAGTGACTCAAATTCAAATCCTCGATGAGGCTCTTTGCTGTTCATATGACACTAATACCCTTGAGAAAGGTATGAATACAACTATTCTTATCCCTGCTATGGGTAAATAGTAGGGTAGACTAAAATTTAAAAGTATTAAGTATGTGTTTGGCATGTAGAAAGATATTTGAAAATGTTGGATTTTTTCAAGAGACGAGAAAAATCCTCCTGTCTTTTAAAGAAATACACAAAGATATGTAAGTTTTCGTACATACAGATTGTTTTGAATTCATTCTTGTTAGATGTTGTGTTTTAAATTAAGAATGCTATGTGCACATTTGTATCTTTTCATTGTATACATTTTATTTGCTCCTGTTATTTTGACCAGCATCCATTGATGTGTGAACAATTTTCCTGATATCAAAGTCCTGATGATGGTTATCGAAACCGAAACGTTTAATATCAAATTTACATCACAATAAATTCACCTATTTGGATTTTTCTGTTTTTCTGTTTTCTTCTCAATCACTCATATTCGAAGATCATTTTATTTGCTTTTATCATTCATTTATTGCAGGTTGCTACCACAGTTTCCACCAAGTATGGCTTACAAAAGATGGCTTTGGTTTTGTTCAGAGATCTCAGATACGATTGAAAACCCTTAAAAATTAATAGAATATAAAAGTGTCCTGATTATGACACTAAATTGTCTGATGGTGAGGTCCCAGTAATGCTGGGGCTTTGAGGAATATAGAGCACCCCTTCATTGCCATTGCTCCCAGGTCCACTCTGGCCTGGTGTGGTAGCACCTGATAGGGCCCTGTCAATGGGTTAAATAGAACTAACAGCATACTTATGCTAAACTGAATTGTTTGATTAAACTGAATAGCTTGAAATAGAAATGTTTTTGACAATTAAACTGTACTTACATTGAAACTGTGTACTTAAGTTAAACTGAATTATTTGAAATTGAACTGTTTTTGACATTGAAACTGTACTTACACTAAACTGAATTGTTATATATAACTGCTTGAATAGTTTGAAATAGAAATGTTTTTGACAGTTAAACTGTGTACTCATACTAAACTGAATTGTTTTAAATGGAACTGATTATTTACATAAAAATGGATTTGGCATTAAATAACCAACAAAGGTTGATATGCCATCAAATCAAACCAAACCAGAATATAAGAATATTCGCATTCATAGCTTTCCCTCGGGTATCAGTGCTATCTGAAATGCAATCAGCCTCACTCAGGGTTTGAACTCAGGTAGCCAAATCCACTTACAATAATGATAACCATTACACTATGAGCAATGTTACAATCAGTAAGATTAACACAAATTTCAATTGTTGAATTGTCAACATGACTAAGCAAATTATTTACTGCCTTAAAAAAGACTTTTAGGATTGTTCCCAAATACAAAAAGAAGTTTTTCTATCTTCAAACATCAAAGCAGATAACTTACCCTTGCACGAACCACTGTACAGTTGAGAGCATTGTTATTATTGTCATAAAGTAAAGAAAACTCCAACACTCCCAGAGTCACTGAAATTGGATGAAAAGAGATTAAGATTAGGATTTAGCACATTAATCTACAGGGAGACAGATTGAGAGATATGCAAACATAGTAACAAGATAAAACTTTAAATAACATACAAGTCCTCTGATAAGAGCAGATGGCATTACGGACGAAAATTAAATTCAGAAGGATATACAGATAACAATAAAAAAAAATAAAAAAATAAAACATTATCAGTTTTATGGTGATTTAATTTTGGTGAGTGCAGAGAATAGTAAACAGGGTTAGGATTCCTGGTATTTTTCTTCACCAAATAACTAAAAATCCCAATGCTTCTCTCTGATGAGAAAGATACATCAATACAATCAAATAACATAATTTAGCTTGTTATAAATTTTCTTTTTTACAAAAAAATGGTTTTCAGGAAAATTTAAAAAAAAAGTAAAAATAATAATTATAATAATAAATCAATAAAAGGAAGAAATTAAAATGATTAAAATAATAATCAGCTCATTGGCCTAGTGTGTAGAGTGTTCGCCAATGGTCCTGGAGACCTGGGTTTAATCCTAGGTTGCGTCATACCAAAGACTTTAAAAATGGTACTTGATACCTCCTTGCTTAACACTCAGCAACATAAGGTACATATCGAGGGTAAAGTGGAGCAATCCAGGGAAAGGAGTAGCGCCCTCCCCTACACCTCGGTGTAGTAGCTATTGAAAAGGGAGCCTTCTGGTCACCCTCGACTATGGTTGCCAACTTTTAAAATAATAATAGATAAATGATAAAAAAGAAATTAAATTAAAATAAATTATAAATGCTATGGCAGTAATACTAATAATAAATAAATAGATAATAAAGAATATGGTAAAATACAAGAAAGTGAAAAGAGAGATAAGTATACAGACCTTAGTAGAGAACTAAAAAAGCTATGGAACATAAAGTGACGGTGATACCAATTGTAATTCGTACACTTGGAACAATCCCCAAAGGCTTGTTAGAGGGACTGGAAGATTTAGAAATCAGAGGACGAGTGGAGATCATCCAGACTACAGCATTATTAAGATTGACCAGAATACTGAGAAAAATCCTGGAGACTTGGAAAGACTTGCTGTCACTCAGACTCCAGTGAAAGACTATCAGGTAATACTGGTATGAAAAAATTGTAAGGAGTAACATAATAATCAATTACTGATTTCATTTGAAACTCAATAAAATAAAAAAAAAATGAATATGATAATCATCATCATCACCATCAAGACATACTGATAGCATGCATTTCCTTGTTCCTATTGGCCATCATTCTTGGTAAGTTTTCTAGACAGCATCCAGTGTTTACTCAGAGTTGTGGATAAAAGTTTTTGGTGGTCGATCAAAATTGGTGTGTCCATGTGTAGGAGTCCATAAGAGAACACAATTCATAGATTTGTCTTTACTTCTCCAACAGTTGTCAGCATGTGTTATGCACATATTACTTGGATGTGTTTTGAGATGGAAGGTAAGTAGACATATAGTTGCTTTTTTTTGGGGTGCTGCTTTCAGGATTTATTTTAAAACAGAATCCTTTTGAAGTTCCCATTGAGCTTTTTCTCCAGGTGTTTTGTTCAAGTCCAAGTGGACCAACCATAGACTAGTACTGACACAGATGAATTCCCGTTGTATTTTATTAGGGATCAGACATATCTTGGTAGCAATATCCTATCTACTGAAAGCAATGTCAACACATACTTAGGTAAAGCATGGATTGCTACTGACTAGTTAAGATTCTAATTATACATAATAATATGATGACGATAATAACAAATAAATGATAAAAATAAAGAAATCAAAATAGATAATAAATACTATAATAATAATACAGAAAATCAGAATTAATTAACAAGAAGAAAAGAATTTATCAACTTTTTCAATTAGGAGATTTTACTGTTCCAACTGACCTTAGTGTGAAAATAAAAGAAAGCAAAAAATAAGCAAATATTTGGATCTTGTTAGAGGATACAAAAAGCTGCGGAATGTGACAGTGACACTAATTTTAGTTTTGGAGCTCTTGGAACAGTTCTCAAGTGCCTGGAAAAGATACAGGGAGAACTGGAGATCAAAGGTAGAATTGAGACCATCCAGATGACAACACTGTTAAAATCTGCTAGAATACAGAGAAGAGTTCTGGAAACCTGATGAGACTTGCTCCAGTGAAAATCACCAGTCACAGATGGTGTGAAGAACTTGCATTGAGCAAACAATAATAATACAACTACTAATAGTAATAACATCAATTAAAAATGACAAAATAACTTAATGCTAATAAAATTGACAAACTACATTGCAGAAGATCTTCTACAAGACTTTAAACCAAATCTTAAGCTTTTAAATGAAATAATATATGCAACTGCTACAGTAATAAATCCAGTAATCATAACACAAAGAAAATAACCTTAAGAAACCCAAATGAAAATTTCAGGATGCAAAAAGAAATTGAAGAATACAAAGATTTGGCTTGGTTTGGTTGTTTAATGGTATATCAACCCTTGTAGGTTATTAAATGCCAAAGCCATTCTCAGAGAAAAACAGTAGTGGTACTATTTAACCCATAGCTGGGAGGACAAGGGGGTTCATACCTTTCCCAAGGGTATTTATCCAAAAGTGAACATAATAGCATGACTGGAGTTCCAACTTGCTTACTATGATTCCACAGTCCATCACTTTAACCCTTACACCACGAGGACACCCTCAAGAATACAGATGAGAAATATCCATACTTAATGAAATGAATACGGGTGTCAAAGTGAAAACTTGTAAAACAAGAAATATTAAAATATGAGATAGCATCAATCGATTAGACCATGATAATAGAAGATCTGAAACAAAAAATCCAATTAAAGGCCCAGCATATCTGAAGATATGAAAAACAAAGAAAATTCTTTAGACACAACAAAATATTTTAAGAACTTCCCCCACCAATTCTATTGAGAAATTGAAAAAGAGACAATAGATGTAAAGGAAACCTCCACAATTGAAGAATTGGAATCCTTTTGGAGTAATATATGGTGCCATAAGTGATCATCTAATAAAAAGCAAAGTGGAGTGAAAATATAAAAGACACTTATAAAAATAATGAACCACAAATTTACAAAGATATTACAAGTGGAGTGATTATAAATAAATTTAAACAGACATATAAATGTAAATCCCCTGCAATAGATATAATAACAAACTTTTGGTTCCATCACCTATCCTTCACATATCAACAAATGACAAAACTTATTTCAGTAATCATTAAAGAGTCTGATTGGCTCATATGAATAACATACCTTCTACCAAAAACAAAAGACATAACAAATGCAAAATATTACAGACCAATCACAAACCTTCCTACAACCTATAAAATGATAACATCAATTCTATTGGAGAAAATAGTCAAATTCTAGAATGTAAAGATGTCTTCCCTTTAAAACAAAAATGATGCAAAAAATAATCACATGGCTTCAAAGATCAGCTTCATAAACAAGATGATCATGGAGAATAGTCGATCCAAACAGAAACATTTAAGCATGACTTGGATTGACTTCAAAATTGCTTTTGATAGCAAATCCCATGAATGGATTCTTAAAGTTCTAAGCATTTTAAAGATATCCCTAGTCATAATAAGATTTCTAAAATACAATATGGAATGGTGGCATACTAACCTCAAACTAATCCTTGAAAAAGGCATGCTTAAAACTAATAATCTGAACATTAACAATGGAATCCTTCAAGGAGACACACTTTCTCGTCTTTTTTTTGTGTAGCTCTAATATTTCTCTCTATAAAACTTGAAAACACAGTCAATGGATATAAAACTACCTCTAAAAAATAAACCACTTATTCTATATGAACAATTTAAAGTTATATGGAGAAAAAACAATGACAATTTAGAAAGTCTATTAAGCAATGAAAAATATTTAGTGATGACATAGGGATACAATTTATAATGGAAAAATATGTGAAAGTCATATTCAAGAAAGGTGTACAAGTAAAGTCTTTAAAAATCACTCAAGATATAAACACGGAAATTACAGAGTTAGCACACAATAAAACCTATAAATATTTAGGAATTAATGAACCAAAAGGCATCAATCAATTTCTAGTATATGAATAAAGAAAAAATAAGAAAAGAATTCTATAGGAAAATAAGAGCCACATTAAGAACAGAAACAAATGCAAAGAATAAAGTTATTACATTTAACACCCTGGCAAAACCAGTAGGGGCATACAGTTCGAAAATAATAAACTGGACATTAACTGAAATAAAAAAGATGGATACTAAAGTTAGGAAACTAACAACCTGCCATAGAATGCATCACCCAAGAGCAAATATAGAATGTTTCTATGTCAGGAGAGAAAATTAAAAGATGGAAGAAAATACGAGTCAAAATTAATAAAAATAAATGTTGACAATGCTTCATTAAAAAAATGCTATTAATCCTACAAGTTTAAAAAAATATTTAACAAATATGATGCTAAGAGAGAATAAGAAATAGAATAGGAAACAAGTTGATGCAAATAATGACTTTTTGTTGCTTGGTTGGTTGAGCAGCTGGTGTGTTTAATTATGTTTCCCCAAAACATAGGGTAAGTGAACTTTAATCTCTCTGAGAGCTTATTCTTTATTGTTCTGATCTTCAAATTTGTGGATTCTTCTTTTTTAAATGAGTTATTTTCAATAATTATAATTATTGGCCTAATGAGTAAAGTGTTCGCCAATGGTCTGGGAGACTGAGGTTCCATCCCAGGTTGAGTCATACCAAAGACTCAAAAATGGTACTTGATGCTGCCTTGCTTAACACTCAGTACTATAAGGTAAGGATCAAGGATAAAATGGAGAAATCCAGGGAATGGAGTAGCACCCTCCCCTACACCTTGGTGTAGTAGCTATTGAAAAAGGAGCCCTCGGGTCACCTTCGACTAAGGTCATCAACTTTACTTACTTTATTATTATTATAATTATTATTAACTTTAACTAGAATTTTCTTTTATCATTTTTTAAATTTACAAAATTAAAAAATAGGATAGAAATTTCTATTAGTATTAGTAGTATAAAAAACAATAGCAACAAATATGATGTTGAGAGAGGTTGAGAAACAGAACAGGGGGATGAGTTTATAGATTTGATTAGAACTTCAACAAACCAATAGCTTTTTGTAGCTCAGCTGGTATAGCAGCTGGTGCTTTTAAGCAGGGTTCTCCGAGACAAAACTTTTCTTTTATTATTGTTTCTGATAGGCAGTGTTTATCACTGTTGTTGAATAATGACCTGAGTGAGTTGCAATAAAAATCAACTAAAAATTAAAACATTAAATGAAATATTAGACACAATTGATAATAGTAAGGACAATATGTTGAAATTTGTGTGTGTACTTATGCAAGAATCTCAACCAAACAGAAAGTCAGAGTGATCTGATTTTTATGTTTTATTACATCGATATTCGATTGATTTCTGGCTCCAACTTAGTGAGGTTATTTTCTAAAGTCATTAAAATTTATTGTTGGTCATTAGAAGAAAAAATATGCAATTTCTGGCCCAAAAGAATGAGAAACTTTTAAATGAAGTAGAAAAGAGGTTTTGATCTAGTAAATGGTTCAAGAGATAAGGTCAAATATCTTTCACATGGTCAGCTATATGTTGAACATTTACAAGGAAGTAGTGAAAAAAGACAAAGTAGTCAAGATGGGTTTCTGCAACTGTCATATGATACCCAACAAAGCAACTCATGAACATGCCAATTTCTAAAAAAAAAAAAGTAACTATTTATTGTCTTCATAAAATCACATAGTTTGGGAATTCTGTTTTAAACAACTGATGAAAAATTAATCTGTTGAAATAAAAAAAACCCCAAAAAACAATCAAAAAGTTTTAAAACAGCTAAAAAGAAAATAAGGATATAAGTTTGAATCAGTCATGAAGCAAAAATATCTAAAGTTATTTGGGAAAAAGGATAATAAAGTGTTTTGATTAAATAATTCTTGTAGATATTTTTTCTGAAGATTCTATGGATACAGAAATATGAATATGAGAAATACATTACAAATAGAGTTTTAAGCAAAGAAAAATTCTTTTTAGTTTTTTTTTCTACACAATATTTCTTGTTTCTCTTTTATTGAGTTTAAGAGGTTTAAATTCATTTTTAACAGGTTGCTGTACCAAGGTTACAGAACTCAGTCTGCCCTACAATTTACCCATAGCTTAGGGAGAATAGTTGGATTCCTATCTTTTTCAATGAAATGCAAACAGACTCATCTGGGATTTGAACGTAGGTCGCTGTGTTCATTTCCTACAACAATAACATTTACACCACAATCTGTTGGTTATATTGTTCTCATTCCTATCCCTTTCAAATTTGATCTTTCAATGGAATGGTAGACAGAACCAAAAAGTAGACAGTTTTGTTGCTACTTTCTGTGCATTGTGAGTAAGCGAGAAAACAGTCCAAGAATAATAATCCAAAGGAAAATAAACATTACAATATGAGCACCTCCTAAAGCTTCCCTCATAGTATTTAATCATAACATACAATTCAATACATCTTATTTTTCTTAATCTTTATTTCTGAGACAAGGGGATATGACTATCATACACTGATTTTTTACACCATTTCCTTCAACTTTGTTGTTTTTATCTCATTGATTTAGACAATGTACCCACTAACCTTTTTGCCCAGTTGTTGGGGCTATAGAATACACCGACTGCACCTCTGCAGATGGGTACACCTCCAACGAGTGTCCTGGATATGAACACTAAACAATCTAATGGTGAGGTTCTAGTGGTGCTAGGGCTTTGGGGAATGCGGATCACCCCTTGATTGCCATTGCTCCCAGATCCACTCTGGCCCAGAATGGTAGCACCTGATAGGGCCCTATCTATGATAGTTAAATAGAACTAGACTGCATACTTATGCTAAACTGAATTGTTTGAATTATAACTGTTTGACGAAACTGAATAGCTCGAAATAGAAATGTTTTTGACATTGAAACTGTACTTAGGCTAAACTGAATTGTCTAATATAGAACTGTTTTGACATTTAACTGTGTGTAAATAAAATCTATACTTACAGTAAACTGAATTGGCTGAATTAGAACTGTTTGACAAAATTGAATAACTTGAAATAGAAATGTTTTTGACAAACTGTGTACTCATGCTAAACCAAATTGTTTGAAATAGAACTGATTATTTGTATAAAAATGGATTTGGCATTAAATAACCTACAATGGTTGATATGTCATAAAAACCAACCAGCCAACTAACCAACCACAAACCTTCCTCAGCTTAGTTAAGTTTAGCACAAATTAGTATAGAATACTCAATAACAATAGTCTAACTTGTTAATCATTAAACCATGAAAGCTGCCCAATCAGCCTTCAACAACGTGTTCTATTCAAAAACATGAAGTTATTTACTAAGCTTAGCTTAGTTGTGGTACAAAGCCAGCAGTATGGGACACCCAGTGAGAAACCAACATACTGGTCTGCTAATCGATCTTGTTAATACACAATATAAGGTGCCTAATCAGCCTTCAAGTATGTATACTGTGCAAGAAACCTTCCATGATGTTAAACTGAACTCTTTACATGATCTGTTGGTTAGGTTGTTCTCATTTCTATCCTTTTCAAATTTGATCTTCTTTCTTGGAAATGTTAAAGAGAGAGAGAGTTTTGTTGCCCTTGAGTCAGTGAGTAAACAGTCTAAGAGTTATAATTTAAAGGAAAATGGTACTAAATAAGTATAAAGCTGAGTAATTGATTTTCATGGTTAAATTGCATAAACTTTTGGGTAGCACTTTCTATGTTGTATTTCCATTATGAGTGTGTACTGAAAAGTTCTTGGTTCAACCAGTGTTTCAAAAATATTTTCATTAAGAGATAAGGACCTTTTTTTTCTGTAAAATTAAGGTCAGTATTATTACTTCTGATCAAACCTGTATTATGGATATTGGATATGGTATTTAAAAAGAGTTTCAATATTGATGAATGAAATAATAATAATATATTATAGTTAAAATTCTTTCTGGATATTCAATAATGCAGATTGTATTGTAGACAAAGCACAAAAGAGAAAGAAGAAGAAATGCTTTAGGGAACTAAAAAGAAATATATATATATATATATATATATATATATATATAACTCTATTTCTCTTTTGAGTAAGAGTTTCCCTGTGCTTTTATTAAGTTCTCTAATAAGAAAATATCATTTACCAAAATAAACTGTAACTTAAACTCTTAAATTTGGAACATGATATTTTTTGTAACGGAAAAAAACCTCTCAAGTTAGTTGAATGATGGATATTTCTTTACTGAGAGTAAAAGTTTTTTTCAAAGGGAAACAGAAACTTTTAATATAATGACAAAATTAAAAAAAAAAAGAGAAGGGGACAGTCATTTCCAATCCACAATTCCACATGAAAGAATTGAAAATGAATTGCCCTAAAGAATGGCAAGGGAAATGCTTTGAAACAACCATTCAGTTTCTCGATACTCATTCTTAACACCAAACAGAGTCTTTAAGCTAATTTGTTGGAATAGAGAGGCTGTTCAAGGACATTTTAACCACAATAGGTACAAAAAAAATATCTGTCCAAAAGCACAGAATAAGCCTAAAGGAATTTCAAATTGATTAAATCTGAAGAATTAACAAATAAAGATGAACCTTGGATTTTTTGGTGCTTGTACAGAATACACTACCCAAGAAAAGTTAATTGTTTTAGTGTATAAAATTAATCTACAGATATATAATACTTGTAATCACTGTTTAAATAAAAGAAAGTTCCAGTCATTTCCTTCATTTTTGGACTGAGCAGTTACAGATAAGTTAAAAAATTACAAATTAACCTGTAGCCATAAGTTAACTTCTTATTAGTGATTGAGGTGGGAAAGACTAAATAAATATGGCTGATGGCTAAAGTGTCAGTAGTTGAAGATATAATTTTGGGACTTGACTATTCTGTTAAAAAAGAAAAGTTATCTGTTGTTTTAGCATATCAGAATTGTCTTAGAATGGCAAGAGAAACTCTGAAACAACCTTTCAGTCTCTTGGCACTTATTTCTTAGGTCAGCAGTCTTTGAACCAATCGGGCAGAGTAGGGAGAATGTTGCATAGTCTTATAAGTGGTTTGTTTAATTAAAATAAAGTGCACAGTCAGAAGAAATACAGTCAGCTTTTAAAATTAAGAGAATGCTAAGGAGTGTTTATATAATACAACTGTTCCTGCATCATCAAATTTTTAATTGATTCCAGTTTGCTCAAAAGTAGAAGTGAGAGAATAGTTTACTAAGCCACAATTAAATACCTCCCCAAAAAACAACTTTTAGGCATTAGACACAGACTAGATTCAAGTGTTGCTATATAACAGTCCCAATTCAACATCAGTCATTTGTTAGCACACGTATTTTGTTCTACTTGACCCATAGATAGGACCTTATCAGGTGCTACCACTCCGGGTCAGAGTGGACTTGGGAGTGAAGGCAATGAAGGGGTACTCCACATTCCCCAAATCTCCAAGGCTGGAGCCTCACCATCAGATGGTTTAATGTCATATCCAGGACACTCATTGGGAGGAGTCTTATCCCTCTGCAGAGATGCGGTTAATGTATTCTATAGCCCCAGCAGACTGTTTAAGAATTTGTCTTTTTTTGTACACAAGCCTACTGAATATGAATAGCCTTTAAACAGATCTATTTTAACCAAAGAAGAGACATGAACAGGCACTATCACTCCAGGTAAGAGAAGACTTGGAAGTAACGGCAATGAAGGGCTATCCAAACAACTCAGATATTCAGAACTGGAACCTCACCATCAGATCCAGTTTACCATCATACCTAAGACACCCAATGATACAGTCAGTGCATTCTGAGCTCTGTTACAACAGGGTGAAAAATAAGACAGAATTTAAGCTTAAAATATGTTATGCTTTTGTAGTAAATCTTTACGATAATATTATTAAATTCAAGAAAGTGCTGAAAAACCAAGAAAGAAGGAAACATATATGTTATTCCCTATATTAATCCCCTTAGTACATAGTTTCTCAAGTTTCTTTAACTCTTACATAAATTCAATAAAGAAATCATTCTCTTCTTGGTTGGGCTGAGAACTTTCCAGTACTCCCTACTCTATGTGTGTACGTATTTCAGTTACACAATATGCTTTCATTACAGAAAAGGTGAAGATAGAGAAGAAGCTGGAGAAAAAGGTAGGCATAAAGAGGAGGAGGAGAAAAGTGAAGGTAAAAAAAAAGTTGGAGATAGAGGAAGAGGTGGAAAGGTGAGGGTGAAAAAGGAGAGCAAGAGGAAATGAAGGAGCAATAGGAAAGGAAATAATTCATATTGTGATCCTCCTGGTAGCCTTTGAATACATAATGAGGAGATGATGAAAAGTTCTGGGCCTGACTGAGAAGGGAAAGACCTGAAGCCAAAAAACATACATTCAATACAACATATTCATCCTGATATTTAACAAACTTGCCACATTGTTTCTCTGTGGCAGGGACAATGTCACCCCGAAATAATGATGATGATAATACTATTTATAAAGGTAGATATGCCATAAAACAAAAAACACCAAGTGAAAGAGAGGTGTCTTCAAATAACTAAGATGTTGATATGCCATAAAAACTTTGAGATATTGATGTTACAGATTTTAATTAGAAAACAAAATACAATCTTTTGTAAGTGTACAAAAGATATCAGATTATTAACAGAAAATAGAATTAAGAATGTTTTGATTTAAAGGTTAATTTCATCGATAAACAAGATAACACAAATCTATGAAAAGTTTACCAAAATTGCTCAGATCTATTAATAGATAAATTTTGAACAATGACAATATGGTCAGGGTACTGAAAGGTGAAACAAGTGTGAAGTTTTTGTATTTTAGAAGTGTGTTGGGAAATAGGTAGACACTGTTCCTAATAAAAAGAGCAAGCGGGCAGTTAAGTTGAGTGGAGCTTGAGACAGTTGGAGAGTTGAATTGGAAACTCGGCAGCCGGGCTTAGCCCAGAGGAGAGGAATCTGTTACCTCTCCCAGGAGCATGGGGTCTGCATCCTCACCACCAAAACAAGCTGCTAAATGTACGTCAGAGGTTGGAACAAAGTGTTAGCTATAATGTGCTGTTGATATAAGTATGAAGAAGTGAATTACTTCCTCCAACAGCTAAGATGACTATTATTACAACTATTACTACTACTGAGAATGGAAACACCAAAAAAGCTACAGTAATCAAAAAGGGTTAAAATAAAGTCACTTCTCTCCTTTAACGAAATTATACAAAGTATTTTTTTTGTTTTGTTGATTATCGTTCAAATACAACAAACATTCAACTTTTTGCCACAAGAATTGTATTTATTATATGTACTGTTGATGTTATATATATAAAAACTTTTGTTCCTCTAAAATCGGATCGACTTGGTCATATCTATTTTCTGTTAACCTGATTGCAGGTGGACCAATGGAGAGCTTTTGGAATTCTACGACCTGATAACTACTCACCAGGATCAAAAATCACAATATGGCTGATGAGTGAAATTGAATCAACATTTGAAACCGGAGACTTAGGTCTAAACTGTAATACTGGACCATAGAGGACAAATAGCCGGTCTTGTGGATGATGTTGGCCTCATGGGGTTAGGATATGATGTCCCATGGATGCCTTGACCAGAGTTACAATTGACACTGTGCAAGAGGATTGGTGTTACACACCAGTTTCTTTAACTCTTAATAAAAACAAAAATAGAAATAAAAAGATATTTCCTCTCTTGTTTAAGCCAAGAATTTTTCATTTGGTTTAACAGCAAATCAACTCCTTATGGGTTATTTAATGCCCAAATTTGTTTAATATTGCATGTGTAATTACAATCATAACTTTCTTTTCAATATTCCACTGAATTTCATTAAACTGCACCTTTTATTAGTCTATAATCAATTTTCTTCCCACAATTATTTGGTTTCAAGTATTCCTATCTAATACAAATAATTTGCATGCAGTTGTATTGTTTCAAGTATTCTTATCAAATATACATGATTATATGGTTTCAAGTGATTATTTCTATTTAATAATAATCATTTGTTTGCATACAGTTAAATGATTTATAGTAATGTTATATAGCAGGATTCAGATCTCTCCCGATTTACGATTTCATTCAAAAACATACACGTGGCTGGAGAAGGGTAGCATTCGACTGGATATTAGCCTGACAGCTGCTGCCAAGACAATTAATAAAATGTGTCTTTGCGTAAGAGGCTCCGTGCAGGGCTTCCGGGCATGAATGCAAGAAATTAATTCACATTAACAAAATACCCTTTTTCAGCCAATCATAAATCTTCCCCCTAAAAAATTTCCCAGAAACAACTTGATCTAAAGGGTAGCTATTTAAGCAGCAAAAATCTTTAAAGATATCAGACTGGCCTATCGAGGGTTGAAGGGAAGAACACGCTACGGCCATAAGAACCCATCTGAACTCTGATGGATTTTAGACACACCGCCTGCTGTGACAACTGCTGACTGAGCAACAACACCACCCCGTCCACGACTACTACTACCACCAAGATCATCTGATACCCTTACCACCCTTATACCACCATACCCACCAAGTGAGTTTCTTAACTTATAACATACGTGACCGTACATGAACTCTGGCTTCACACACACACCTCGATTCACTCTTTCACTTGATATTGTACAAATCTGTACAGTTGATTCTTCGCTTTATCGCCTTGTTTTTCCTTCCGTTAATATAATTGTTTAAAACTTTCAACCTGTGTTAGTCTTTTCCTTGCTACCATACACTAAATATAACAGTAACTAATTATAATCTTTAGTAAACAATTATAGTTTTTTGTTGGGGGAGTCCCTGTGATGATGTAAGTAAAGTACTGGACTATGACTTTGCAGTAAATGAGCTTGAACTCTAGTTGCACTTTTACACTTTCGGACTAATACCTTTATCTGCCCCTAGTTGTGGGTTAAGTTGTACTACTACTGTTCTTTTACAAGAATTGCTTTGGCATTAAATATCTTAAGAAAGTAGATATGTCATTAAACAAAGAAACCAAATCAAACCAATTATTGTAAGGATGTACCACAAAGACGCTAAAAAGATTCATTGAGAAAAAGCCAGACAGAAACTATACAAGAATGCTACAAGGTATCTTGAACAAATCCAAGAAGCAACACCTCACAAAACAACAGCTGTACAGTCACTTACCTCCCATCTCAAAAACAATCCAAGTAAGATGAACAAGACATGTGGGAGACTGCTGGAGAAGCAAGAGAGAACTCATGAGTGATGTTCTTCTATGGACCCCACACATGGACTGGCCAGTGTTGCCTGACCAGCAAGAACTTACTTACATCAGCTCTGTGTGAACACAGGATGTAATTTGGAAGATATACCATGAGTAATGAATGATAGGGATGGATGGAGTGGGAGAGTCAGGAAAATCCATGCTGTCAGCACCACTTGATGATGATGAATATAGAATCAAATATTTCTATCTCATAAAAATTACTTACAAATGATCTATTTAACTCATAGATGGGAGCCTGACAGATTCTATCACTCTTGGTCAGTATGGATCTGGAAGAAATGGTAATGAAGAATTGACTCCACATAACTCAGGGCCCAAGAATTGGAGCCTCGCTACAGGATACAGTTTAGTGTCATACCCAAAATAAACCTTTTCTTTGGGAGTGGGCAGTCTTACTCCTCTGCAGAGGATACAGGTGACATTAGTCTAAGCCCTACCAACAGGACTAAAAACTTTTCAGCAACCTTCATAACTCATCACTCAATAAGTCCAGAGCCTGACATATAGATAGTGCCACTAATAAAAAGTCCATGTGATTTTTATAAAGAACTAACCTTCAAATGGCATGTGTCAAAATTTGAGCCCAATCAGATTATTAGTTTATAAATTACAGTTATTTAAGTGAAGCTACTGTTGCAAATTTTTAAAACAATAGAAAAATCTGAATTTCATGTGTTGATAAAGCATTGCTTTCTGATGAGAAAAAATACTGTTCAAGCAAAGCAATGGCTTGATAAGTGTTATTCAGACACTGTTCCATTGGAAACAATGGTTATGAGGTGATATGCTGACTTTAAGCGTGGTTGTACAGACACAAATGATGCTGAGTGCTCAAGTTGCCTAAATTCAACAGCTGTCCCCGAAAACACCAAAAAAAAAAAAACCCCCGCAAACTCGTTTCGGCCAATTGTAAATTGTAGTTGGGTGTGATAGTAGAGGAGTTGAAGATATCAGATGGCAATGTATTCACCATTTTGCATGAACATTTGTCAATGAGAAAGCTGTGTTGAAAGTGTAGAATAAACAAAAGAACTGTAGAAGGCAACAACACACAACAGCAATAATAGTGATAATGATAACAGCAACATTTACCAGCGGTCCAGCTTATTCACAAGACAAATAGCTGAGCTGGACTGAGGGCTGGTATTTATGAACAAGCATATCCAATGAGATGATCCAGCCAATCACAACCTAAGGAATAGACTGGCCCATGTGTGCACAATGGAATCTCCCAATGTGCCATAAATAGTTCTCCTCTTTCATGGAGGAATCATTTATTCTTGGTCTTAGTTAAGCTATTGACTACAAGTGTATTTCGTGATTCAACAGAAAGTAGGTGCTGTGTTTGCTCACAGTCGATCGAAAACAACATGTCGACGATTCAGAGTGTTGTTAGCAACAAAAAGGAGTTTTTGAATAAATATGTGACAATGGATGAAACATAGATCCACCACTTCACTCTGGAGTCAAATCAGCCATCAGCTGAGTGGACAGTAGCAGGTGAAAGCTGTTCAAAGCGATCAAAGATGCAAACATCAGCAGGCAAGGTTTTGGCCTCCGTATTTTGGGATGCGCAAGGTATTTTGTTCATCGATTACCTTGAGTAAAGAAGAACCATCAATAGCAAATATTATATAGCATTATTGGTGCGTTTGAAGGAAGAAATTGCTTAAAAATGGCCACAAATGAAGAAGGAAAACATGCTCGTTCACTAAGACAATGGACCGTGTCACAAATCGATCACAATGAGGGCAAAACTATGAATTGCAGTTCAAATTGCTTCTTCACCCCCACCCTATTCTCCACCTCTGGCCCCCAGTGATTACTGGCTGTTTGCAGACCTCAAAAGAATGCTCCAGGGAAAGAGATTTGGCTCCAATGAAGAAGTGATATCAGAAACTGAGATGTATTTTGAGGACAAATGCAAATTGTTCTACAAAAAAGGCATTGAATTGTAAGAGAAGTATTAGAATCAGCGTATCCCCCGAAAAGGAGACTATGTTGATGAATCAAGTCAAATTTTGCCAAAAAGTTGTTGTTTTATTAGTTAGGCCCGGGACTTATTAAGTGATGTGTTATTTACAACCAAAAGCTTTACACATATTTATATAATAAAATTTTTTTCCTATATTAAATATTAGACCCTTAAGTAAAATATTGAGAAGTCTATATACATATTTATATACATTGTCATTTACAAAGCTTAGTTTGGTACAAGGCGTGATGTGTAGGGCACCAAGTGAGAATAAAACTCAATAACAATGCTTTGCTAACCATTACACCACATGAGATACTCATTAATAACTAAGCATAGCTTAGATTTTGACACAAAACCAAAAGTACGGGGCATCCAGTAAGGATCAAACTCACCATTCAATAGCAGTGAACTTCTAAAACAAGCTTGTTGACCAGTACAGCATCATGGCATGTCTGTTAATTGTGCTCAAATATTTATACACCTTTTGTCTACACATTACCCTGTAATTAAAATTTTTAGAAATGGATGCATTTATATCTGATCTATTCTTCAACATTTTTTATTAAAGTGTGCGAACAATGAAAATTCCTTATAAATTGCCAAATTTGCATAATCATTGCATTAATTCTGCTTGTGATTGTCTGCTAAAAACTATATTCATGCATACAGAATAGTTAAACACTTTTGGCTTCAAAACAGATTTTAATTTTAATAATGAAATGATGATCAATCAAAAATCAAAATTAAATTATATATATTTATGAGCCAATCAATTTAATAACACAACTTTTTTAAAAAGTATATTGGAAAGAATGTCTGCCTGGATCCAATGAAAGTAAATATTTACCAAACATTTTCAATTTGGCACTTTCAACCTTACTTCTATTCATTATGAAGATCAAGGAAAATTGAATGTTATTCATTAAAAATAAAAATCAATATATACAAGTATAATTGTTGCAACAATTTTCTTAAACTCTTTCTTTCTTTCTTTAATGGCATATCAACCATTGTGGGTTACTCAATGCCAAAGCAAGCTTCGTAGAAAAACCACAGTGATACTATTTAATCCATAGCAGATGGATAAGTGGGTTCATGCCTGTTCCAAGGGTATTAGTCCAAAAGCAAATATAACAGCACCACTGGAATTTGAACTCACTTACTTCAAGGCTGTAGTCCTATACTTAATTGGGACTCACCCCTTTTATTAAAGTGATTCATGATCTGTTGAAAATACATATTCCTGTGCACAGAAGACTTAAACATTTTTGGCCCTACAACAGATTTTAATTATAAGTATGAAATTGATTGATTGATTAATGTTAATGGTATGTCAACTTGTCTGAGGTTATTTTATACCTAGAGGTTAGGGAATTGCATACATTGTATGTTCACATTTACATTTTTTGTGTAGTTTCTTAAGATTTTTTTGCACATGGTTATATATCAACTACTTCTATCGAATAAAAATAATCTATATATAGATCTATTTGACCTACGAGGTGCATACAATAAGTTTCCAGACTTTTTTCGTATGGCCATTGAAAATTCAGTAGATTATTGCTATACATCTTATGAGATGACTGACCAATTTTTAGGATTTCAGGTTCAAATGAACAGCTACAGCAGCAATTGGAATACACCCTACTAACGCCTGATTGTCACAGCTGGTGAATTTTAAAAATGCAATCTGACACTTTAGAACAATATGCAATAAAATTGTGTTTTAAACTTGGAAAAAATGCCACAGAAACGTATGGAATGCTTCAGACTACTTTTCGACCATCTTGCATGAATCAAGCATGAGTTTTTGAGTTGCATAAGAGATTCAAGGAAGGCATGGAGTCTGTGAGGAATGATGAGAGTAGTGGGAGGAGTAAGGAACTCAATACACTAGAGTTGATTGGCCAAAAGGTTAGGGTTAGGGTTACTATGTTGATGTTTTAAGGGAGTTCAGGAAGAGATTCCACCGGAAGAGGCCAGCACTCTTCAAATCAGGTCAGTGGCATTTCCACCAGGACAATACACCATTCCACAACTCCATCATTGTCACAGACTATTTGACCAAGATGGGCATCAAGACAGTTCCTTACCATCCCTATAGTCCAGACCTTGCTCTCTGTGATTTTTGATTATTCCCTAAGTTCAAAGGCTGTCGTTATGAGATGATTGAGAAGATGAAAGAGGCTGTGACGAAGGTCATTGACATGCTCATATAATTTTAATCTCTCCTTAAAAACATCATTTTTAACAATTTGAATGATTTTATTGCAAAAAATAAATCTAAATCCTAACTTAAATTGAATATTCTATTTATTTTTTTTTTTTATTCATTTCATGAAACTGCAAAGAGTAAGATTTGAACCAGTAACTCTCTCTATGTGGAAGGTATTAATTTACCACTGAATGACTGTAATATATAGATATGTAAATATAAATACTGTGAATATTAAAGTATTCTATCACCCATTTGGTAAAAGTCAGAAAATGCAATGAAAGGTATTAGACGTCATCCTTATTAATTATTTACTGAAAGCCCTCTTTTCAAAAGGGATGTCTTAGGTATGACGCAAGACTGCATCTAATGGTGAGGCTCCAGTTCTGAAGATCTGAAAGTGTGTCATACCCTGCTTCATGGTATTTAACTGACTTCTCACAGAGTCAGGATTTGACACAATGTCTATTTTATTGTGGGTAACCATGTACAAATTAAAACTCATGTATGGCTTTTATAAAAAAAATACTTGGTCCTATTAGCATTCCACCTTTTAGGGCATTTCAGGCACTAAGTGATGATCTCAGCCCTGGTAAGTAGGTATTGCCTGGTGGGAAGACACCTCGGGACCAGGCAATCAGCATAATAACACCCATTTGGTATGAACACCAGTTGATCCTCTGAAAAATGGAGTGGGGTCAAGCTCATGGTAAACAGACCCCTTTATTTTCATTACTCCCAGGTCCACTCTGAATCAGAGTGATATTACCAACTACATTTCCATCTATGGGTAAAAAAGGGCCTGTTAAAAAAATTATTTGTGCTTGATTGGACCATGAGGGAAAAAATACCACTGAAAAAACAACTGCACAAAAATGTAACTTGAACATTCAATGAACATGATTTCCTAACTTCAAGGCATGAAATAACCTTAGATGGGTTGACATGCTCTCAAAATCAATCTCTGAATCAAGCATGTATTTCCTTGATAACCTGCGGGTACCTGCTTAAATACAACTTTTACACTATGCTCCCAAAAGTTAAAAAAGGAAATAGAGTAGGGATGATAACATGCATGTGTTCTCTGGGTATTTGAAGAATAACACATCTAAAAAGAAGACAGAGGAAAAGGGAGTTTGAGTGTTGCATACTTGGTTATGCTATTAATCTCTTACTTTCTGATCTAGATGTAAAATCCTTAATCAACGATTAGGCAGCTACCATCCCTTCACTTTGTTCTTCATTTGTCTCGTGACTTCTTGTCACTCTGTCTCTTTTATATTCATTGTACTCTGTTATCATCTCACATTATTCTAAGTTCTTCTCAGCTGAGATGATGAATGACAATGTGACCATTATAGTTTTAATGCACATTTACTTTTCTTTTTTAGAGATAACATTTTCATTACCCAACTGACTAAATGGGGCATCAGCAAGCAAGATAAAGGATTTCAACTGCTCAGATCATGGTTACTGGCTAACTTATTCCAAACTCTAGAGCTGTTTTGGTCACCTGATTGAAACCTCAAGTTCAGTAGCTGCCAATCTTGCTGGTTAACTGGTTGTGTTTTTCCACATGTCTAACAGCTCATGACTTAATTTGAATGCTATACTACATGTGAACAATAGATCTTACCAATCAATTATGAAACAAGAAATCAAAAAATTCGCAGAAAAAAAAAAACAGATTTTGAAGAAAGGCTTATCTTTTTTTTGATTTTGAACTGATGAAAAACAGCAAATAAGTCAGCTGGCAAGAATGATATTTAGATGAGGAACTTGCAACAGAAAACTTACAGATAATTCACACTGAAAGCACCAGTTCTTGCTAGATCACTGAAGCAGTGATGAGGCTATTCAATAATTAGATGGGTGACCACTTAAGCAACAGCAGGGAATGTAAACAACCTGAGTCCTGTATGTCATATCTAAGCCAAAGTTTAGTAAATTACTTGTCAAAGAAAATATACAGGAAAAAAAGGGGGAATGATAAAACAGGTGGAATAATTCAACCAATCCTCCTCAACATTTTGACTGAAAATTTAACCAAAGAATAAAGCACAGAATAGATAATATAAAGAAAATAATTTTTCAGAAGACAGATAGGCGCTACCATCTCTTAGGAACACAGTCTGGAAAAAACACAAATGTTGAAACTTATAAAGTGAATAAACTGTTGTAATACATTCAAATTGAATCACTTAGTCCATGTGGGAACAAAGTTAGAGAAAATTTTGATGTTACAAAAAATAACTTGAAAACTGACAAAAATAGAGAAACTGATTGGGAGTTGAAAATAGAACAACAAATAGAATTTTTTTTAAAGCAGAAAGGAAAAATGACTAAAAATAAAGAACAAAATATTTGAGGATCCAACCAATGAAAAGAAAAGAAAAAAACAACACACACACACACATACATAGAGAGAGAAAAGAAACAGAAAATCCCAGCATCAGTAATAGAGTAAATAAACTAAGAAAAATCTTTGCAAGGAAAGACATATAACAGATACCAACACAAAGTAAGCCACCAAAACAGTCAAAATAGAATAAAAAAGAAAAAAAAAGACAATGCCACAGGCATTTCAGGAAGCAAACTTACAAAATTGCAGATGAAATAACATGGATATAGTTGCAAAGAGGAAATCTGAAGAGAAAAACTAAATCCATATTTAAATGGAAGCTCGATGTCATAAGAACAATACATATAAAGGCCAAAATAGACAAGACACTAGAAAATAGCAAATGAAGATTATAATTCAATATATATTAAGATAATTCTGTAAGAAAGAATATAAAAATAATCATGACTGAGAGGGAATGATGATCCATTGGAAACAGTGCAAGCAACTATTCTTGATAAAAATAATTTGCACAGTTATAAGGTTTCAAGTATTCCTGTCTAACACAAGTAATTTTCAAACAGATCTATTTGACCCAGAGATGGGCTCCTAACAGGTGATACTATTCTAGGCCAGAAAGATTATAATTCAATATATATCAAGATATATAAGAAAGAAAGAAATATAAAAATATAAGAAAGAAAGAATATAAAAATAATGATGACTGAGAGGGAATGATGATCCATTGGAAACAGTGCAAACAACTAGAATGTGACCATACAAACTTATAATATATATACATACTAGTAACAGTCCATTGTATCCAGTGATGATGAATAGAGAAAAAATATATACTAACTCAGGCAAAAATTATGAAATTACCAAATTTAGAAGATTTTCTTAGGTTTTTTATTTTGCAGAAAATAAACTAATCACAAATAAAACACAAAACATTTCTTCTTTAATTCTGTCTTCATAAAATAATTCACAAAGAAACTAGATTAATTTATTCAAATTAATGGTATGATTCTTTCCCAAGCCATTCAAAGGAAATGATTATGGAATAACTCTATATAGGAATAATAATATTCTCTAAAATAGATAACCCAAGGGGGGATCATAAGATTAGATCAAGTTATGAATAATAACAAGAAAATATATCAGCAAATTTTCAATAAAATTAAACAATTCAATTTGAATATATAATTACAACCGTGTGAATACCAATTATCCATTTATCTATTTAAAGTTGTGTTCTGATCTTGTTTGTTATAAAGAAAATGTTTTGGCCATTGTATCCTCTAGACTTCTTCAGATGTCTCTGGTATTTGGTAACCTGAGAATTTTTTTTTAAAACCATGAATTCAATTTAAAAGGGTTAATTGTTCTCATTCTACAATTCATGCCAAGAAGGGATATATTTTATTTGTTCATTCTTTTAAGCTATTTCACCCTGATAATGTTATTTTTGCTTTTTCAACCCAAAGAGAGTGTATGACTTTCAGTAAATTACTCAAGGATTGAACATATATCAGCTAACCAACACTTATTTAGGTCATTATATATACTAGGGTGAATCAAAAGTTTTGCAATATTTTAGTAATCCGAGGTACAATTTGTTAGCTTTGGATGCTTTTTGAAGGCGATGAACCACACTGGACAGTGAGATTCTGAGCTTTCCTGATACTCTGTAAGCACTATTCATGAGATTTGCCTCTATAGCGTTGTTGTGTCATGAGTAAGTAAGGGTTGACACACATATAAGATAAGAGATATTTTGTTTTGGAGAGAAATAGTAAGTAAAGTTGACAACCTTTGTCGAGGGTAACCTAAAGGTGTAGGGGAGGGCGCTACTCCATTCTCTGGATAGCTCCACTTTACTCTTGATCCTTACCTTATAGTGATAAGTGTTAAGCAAGGAAGAATCAAGTACCATTTTTTGAGTCTTTGGTATGACTCAACCTGGGATTGAACCCTGGTCTCCCGGACCATTGGCGAACACACTACTCATTAGGCTAATGTATGGTAAGCCAACTAATGTAAACAAACTTAGTCATTTTGTTATCAGACAGACAATCTAGAGCAAACATTGTTCTAAATAGTCTTCAGACCAGTCCACCCTAGAGGCAGTTTCAGTCACTCTACAACAGGCTTGGAGCATGACCTTGGAATCTATGGTTTTAGGCTGAACTGACTTTGCCTAATGGTCAAGCTTCTTAAAACCAGACCAAAATTTCTTGAACCATCTGTTTCCTGTGCTGTGATCAACTTCACCTTCATCTTTTTCACAACAAATCTATTTGTTTACTTCCACAGAGTTACAGGTGACTTCAAACTCTTACAGCATAAGTTCTCAGATTAGTTTATCTGTGTGGCTTTCAAATCACACACAGAGCAAAGCAATACACAATATGTCAGTGCACCAACTACCATGATGCTACCAACCACAGTGAGTACCTGCCACAACTTGAACTGGTTTGGTCATGTGATATACATACCACAAACTAGCACCTACGAAAATATCGCAAAACTTTTGACTCACCTAAGTTTTGGCACAGAGAGTGTATACATTGATACATATATCAGAAAAATGGACACAGCAACCTGACTTCAAATCCTGGAAAAGACTGTTTGTATTTCATGTAGCACTAATATCCTTGGGAAAGGTATAAATCCAATTATTTTCCTTCCAGCTATGGATAAATAGTAGGGCAGACTAGGTTCTTTAGCTTTTGTTTGGCAACCAGTCAAGAAGAAGGAAAACTCTGAATTTAAACCTGTTAAACTCCAGTTAAAAAACTGACCTTGTGTCACATCTTATCCATGAAGAGGGTTTAGTAAATACATGCATGTACCAATAACTGATGATATATCCTCTAAGCGCCCTTCCTTCCACCTTGGTGTAGTAGATATTGAAAAAAGAGCCTTCAGGTCACCCTTGACTATGGTCACCAACTTTACTTATTGATAGTTGAATAGAAACACTCTATGCTCTGTGAATTGAATAAATGATTCAGTCAAAAATTTCCAGAAATTTATAAAATATGCAAGACAAATGAAGAAGGCTTGGTTTGGTTGGTTTGATTAATGGTATATTAACCACTTATGGGTCATTTAATGCCAAAATTTGATATAAGTAGTTTGTAGACAGTTTTATGATTTCAAGTATTCTTTCCTAATGTCAAACCTTGTTGGCTTATTGAAAGCCATTGATTTTTTTTTCAAGCAATTACATAATTTTAAGTAACTGATGATGATAATCATTTGTAAACAATTATTGTTTTAATAACGTTTCTTAATACTGATAATTTATGTACAGTTTCAAGTTACTATTCCTCTTTAATAATGATCCTTTGTATGCTCATAGGTATATGGTTTCAAGTATTCCAATCTAATACAAATAACTCGAATCCAATCATATGGTTTCAGGTATTTCAAGCAGTTATATGGTTTATAATCTTTTGTAAACAATTATAGTTTCAAGCAACTATTCTTGATAAAAATAATTTGCAGGTTTCCAGTATTCCTGTCTAACACGAGTAATTTTCAAATAGATCTATTTGACCCAGACATGGGGTCCCAACAGGTGCTACCATTCTAGGCCAGAAAGGTCTTGAAAGTAATGGCAATAAACAAGTACTGCACACCCAAGAGTACTAAAATCGGAGCTTTGCCACCAGATGCAGTTTAGTGTCACATATTCAGAATACACTGAAGGCTGCCAAAATCCAAACTTGGTCTAATCAGAACTTTATTAAGCATTGATTCAACATACAAAACACCCCAAAACAAAACAAAGAATATTACCATAAATAAACAGGATCTGTTCAATTCTGGGCATAAAGTAGTTTTTAATAGTAACTTTTTATCAAACTAATCTCAATAGATCAACGCATAAATTAAAAGTAAGTAAAGTTGTCGACCATAGTCGAGGGTGACCCGAACACTCCCTTTTCGATAGCTTACTACACCAAGGTGTAGGGGAGGGCGCTACTCCTTTCCCTGGATTGCTCCACTTTACCCTTGATCCATACCTTATAATGCTGAGTGTTAAGCAAGGAGGCATCAAGTACAATTTTTTGAGTCTTTGGTATGACTCGACCTGGGATTGAACCCAGGTCTCCCAGGCCATTGGCGAACACTCTAACCGCTTGGCCAATGTCTGGTTAAAACGCATAAATACTGTACTCTTAAAAAGATACTATTATTGTTAAGAGAAAAGATTTAATTTTTTGATTTGGCAGGGGATAGTTTAGTATTTCTTATTGATTCAGTGTCCAAAAATCAACAATATAAGACTGAAAGACAATTACGAATGAATAATGCAACAATATTCAATAAATATATATTTTTTTTATATACATATACCAATATTAAAAGATGAACAAAAAGTGATGAGACAAATTGGAATATTTCTTTCTGTTTTATTCCTTTTTTGATTGTTCCTATTTAGTTTTAACTTGAGGTCACCATCAGGAGAAAAGTTTTTTGGGGAAGAAAAGGGTTCTTAAAAATTCTTTAAAAAGAGTTGATTTGCAATGAGAGAAGAAACAAAAAATGTGCTGGTGACATAGCCTATTCGTTTGTTGAAAGAAAATTATTTTCTGTTGTACGAGTATCTTCAACTGACCTTTTTATATCTGTAGTAAGGATACCTAGCTAATGAGATTTTCATTTGGAAGGTATATATTAAACTTGGGAGAAGTGTTTCAAATTAGTTATGACTGTATTACAAAGCAATCCCTGCTTCTTGTTATTGCATGAATTGGATGTTGGTATAATGGTTAGAGTGTTTGCCAGTGGCCTGGAAGATATGGGTTCAATCCCAGGTCGAGTCATACCAAAGACTCAAAAAATAGTACTTGATGCCTCCTTGCTAAACACTCAGCATTATAAGGTATGGATCAAAGGTAAAGTGTAGCAATTCAGGGAAAGGAGTAGTGCCCTTCCTTACACCTCAGTGTAATAGCTATTGGGTCGCCCTTGACTAAGGTCGCCATCTTTACTTACTTTACTGGAGGCAGTAAATAAATAAATACTATAAATGTACTAATACCATTTATAGTAAATACTATAAATGTACTTTAAGATGGATTTTGGAAGTATACAAATTATTGCAATGATTTATTTATGTAAAATAAAGTTTTTGTTTTTTGTTAAAAATAAAAGGGTGTTTTGAAATGAAATAAAAATTTAGATTTGACTGATGCATTTTCTGCCAGTGGGTAGATGTAGAGAATTCAAAGTGCAAACATTTTATTGTTTGTGCACTGAGATGACCTCCAGCAAGCTAAAGTGTCTGTTTGAAGTGTTTTTTTTTTTTTTTAAACTCAAAGGCATGGAAAATATTTCAATTCAAATACTATTGATTAAAATTCTAAGAAATAACTTTTTGATCCCAACAATTTTGAATCAGAACAAGAAATTATTTCAACTCAAATTTAAGGTGGACATTTTAGGAAATGGTTTTCTGACCCTGGCTGGGATTTGTGTGTTATGTGATATCATGATCAGGACTAGATTTGTTAGATTTACCTGGGCTAAATTTGGCATATCACCTGATCTAGCTTTCAAGAGAGTCAGCAAGAAGTAGGTGAAGGGAAGGGTTGTTAGAATTCTTTGTTGTCATAATCAAAGATGGAAATTTGCTAAAGTCTTAGTTTAATTCTGATCCACTGCCTTTCATCATTCTAAATCATATTGTGTAACCTTTTTTAAATTTTGTGCACATATATTCTTTATCAGCATTAAAGTCTATTATTAAGTTAATTACTGGTATTCTTCATTTTTCTGGCAAATAAAATTCTCTTCTTCAACTTTGATTATAGATTTCAAAATACCATGGCTTGCTGAAAATCAAAGAAATGTCCACTTCTCTTTTTCAGCGAGAACGCAACAAATACCAAAATCCACTGGAAAACATGATAAATAGATTGGGCATTGATATCATTAGTCCAGTTCATTATTATAACCAATGCAAATAGAAAAGGTGACTCAAAACAAAGAACACATTGGGGTTGTGTAGTGGAGAGAATGGAAAAGGTAGCAAGTGGGTTCATACAAGGGCTACTGGCTATATTTGTGCCATGACTGCTATTGGTTATTTAGGGAATTTATGTATCATCATAAGTCTGTCCTGCCTATTTCAAGAAAAGGATATTAAGTTTCATGTTAACTCCATTTGGTGCCAATAGTAGTAGGCATTTTATGCTGTCATCTTTGTGTGTTTCTATTATTCTTGTAATGTTGTCAGTATTTTTCACTTCTTTCTATTCTCATATATATATATATATATACATATAGGAAGAGTTTTTATTTAACACATTTGCTATGAAAAATGAAATAACAGCAAATAAACTTTTACATTTTTTGGGAAAAAAAATACAAAAAACAAAATAACGACTTAAAAATACAATAAATTTGTCTGGAGGCAGGTAAAATATTTTGGTCAGAGTAGCAGAGGTAGTACCAGCTGAATGCATGATATACCAACTGACACTTGCCCTGCCCAACAGGGGGCAGCAGATACATTATAACTTTTGTCTGAAACACATGACAACATTTTAGGAATAAAACTGCCAAGATCTGTTCATGGCATGATTTCTATATAATCAATATTTTGCTTGAGAAGAATTTCTGCTTTGATATGTTTCAGTGATAACCTCCTAAAGCTATATATGTATATTTATATATGTATCTTTTATTTTGATGATTATAAATTCTAAATATCTTGTCTTTTACCAATAGTTTTAAGGGCTAGTGTGTCAGCTCTTTTTATCTCCCAAGATTTAAAAAAAAAAAACCCTGGAAAGGAAGGTGTATTTTATATGCTAAAAATTTGTTAAAGTTATTGACAATGTGTGAAATGTTGGTATCCTATAGAATGTCTAGCATTTTTTAGCAAAGTGTGAAATAAGCTTATTTCATTCTGACGTTATATACTTTACTAAAGTTTTTAATAGAATGTCTAGCTTGTTTTGCAAAGTAAGATATAACAAACAACAAGGTTTGAATAGTTTATTAATTAATTGAAATCTATGAAATGTAAATTTAAAAAAAAAAAAATAGTAGCTATGGTTGGATTTTAAGTGAGTGGAAAATAAAAATGATTTTTAAGATTTTAAACTTAAAATTATGTAGACTTGCAAGTAAGTGTTGATTTATAGACTGTCATTGCATTCTGTCCTTTTTAACTGCTTCAATATGATATTTGGTCATGAAAACATAATGTATCGAAGTAATGTTTAATTTTATGAAATTAAAAAATAAAGCAATTGTTATATGTAATTTCAACAGTACAGTAATATTTCAACTAAAGTGAGAGAGTTTGGTAGATAAACAATTATAGCATCAATTATTCTTGATATAATTAATTTGCACATAGTTATATGGTATCAAATATTCTCTTCTGATATTAGTAATTTTCAAACATATCTATTTGATTCATAGATGGGTGCAATCAGGTATAACCTGGATGGAATAGATATTTTGATAAAATTGTCACTGGGAGAGCTGATGTGCTAAGGATTGATTTAATAACCTTGTTATTCTGTGTAATAAAAACAAAGTGTAGGTATGATGTGGATTAAGTTTTACTTAGCTTAGTGTATCTATTTCTATCCAACTTAGCATGATGGATATGAAATCCTGAAGGTAAAGGTTGGTAGATAATGGTATATATATATGTTGTCATCTACAGACTGTTTTGTTGTATCACAACTCTTCAGTGTGGTCAGACTCACAAGATGCTTCAAGTTGGGATTGAAACCCAGCTGACTTAACATCAGTTGGACATCTTACCCCAGAGCCATTGTCATTTTCAGTGTAAGTGAGGGAATTTTTTACGTATATCTTTCCATATATACATTATTAGCTACCTGAAGTGTTCAATTTTAGGGAGGATCTATTGCATTTCAGCATATGTGGCAGCTGGCACACAAAGCACCAACTATATGGCCACCTACCTCCCATCACGAAAACTATCCAAGTTAGACGAACCAGACATGCAAGACACTGCTGGAGAAGCAGGGACGAGCTCATAAGTGATGTACTCCTATGGACCCCCACATATGGCCGGGCAAAAGCAGGACAACCAGCTCGAACATACATTCAGCAGCTATGTGAGGATACGGGATGTAGCCCTGAAGACCTTCCAGAGGCGATGAATGATTGGGAGAAGTGGCGAGAGAGGGTCAGGGATATCTGTGCTAGCTGCACGACATGATGATATATATATATATATATAAAATTAACCTAAATTGTGAGTTGAAAATTTTCGACTCGCGATTTAGGTTAATTTTATAATTGGCTCCATTGTCTGGTGTTGAGCACTTTAGTAATTGTGGCATTGCAGGATTCTGACTGCGTATCCCTTGATTTTTTCAAGGGGTCAGACGAGGTTGACCTTTTCTTTCTTTTTGACCCCAAATTTTTTTCTTTTTCCCCTGGGCGGTGATTTGAGATACTTTTTTCTCTTGTTCCTGGCCAGGGTTTTTTTTGTTTTTTTCTGGTACCGTGAATACTGGTAGATATTAGATTAGTAAATATATATATATAGACAATACATGTAAAAAAGATATTAGCCAATTAGTAACTGAAACTTGGAATAATTAAAAATCTTCTGATGAATACTGTATTATTCTAATCTTTATTGTTGCAGTTAGGTTTAGTGCTAACAGTTTAGCATAAAAAATGTTGCTTTATTAAATATCAAGGTTCAAAATATAGTTACTATAGGTGAGATAATTTAATGATATTAGATATTTACCTTTATTGATATAGCCGAATGGATTTTAGCTATTTTTAGAATATCTTAAATTTCTTTAAAAACTTTATCAACATAACAATGTATAAAGAGCAACAAAGAGAACTACAGTATCAAATAGATTTGATAATAACACAAATAAAAAAAATGCCAGAAGAAATATTCATATATATATATAATTTTTTTATTGGTACTAAATTTAATTATTGCTGTTAGCAGCAGATTCATTTTGAAAAAAACTTCTTTGTTCTCCTGGGTTTCTTCAGAAGATGAACACAAGAAAAACTCTGAGAATATGCACTCAGTCACCAATGAGAAGGTGTGTGTAAGGGGGTGCAAAAAAAAAAAAAGAAAAACAATTTTTGTGATTTACCCTGGATTCAATAAATGCAAAAAGAAGCTGGTACGAAGTTGGACGTCGTATGTAAACTCTTTTTGTCGGCAAAGATCAGATTTCTGTGATGTTATGTAAAGTGCTTCCAACACGCAAAATTGAAAGTAGGTACGTGCATGGGTGAATACATTAAAAGTAGAAAGTAGACTCTGGCATTGCTTGACATCTATTAGCAAGCCTGGACTGTACTGAGTCCTATAAGTAATTTTACTGTGCTTATATGATCATCAGGTCATGATCGCATTGGTGAGAAATTAACAGTCATTAATGGCCATTGACTCTGTGCTGATGCTATCCTAATTTACATACATATGTTTTATCACCAATATTGAACTTGCATTATTCACAATTATAGCAAATCTTTTTAAACATGCTGTACTTAAAATGAAATTTTAAAAGAAAATAAAAAAACTCAATGGTTAATGAGAGGAGATATTATTTGTCTAAACATCTGTAGTGAAGCCTGATAATATTTATCACTAAAAATATTTGGATTATTATCTTCATTGTTATATTTACAATATAGATATATCTTTTGGCCTACTGTCATCTATATATGACAAATCTTATCTATTATCTAAATATGAAAAACTATGCCTACCATTTAAATATGACAAACTATGTCTATCATCTAAATAAGATAAATCCTGTCAATCATGTAATATGACAAATCATATCTATCATCTAAATATGACAAACCATGTCTGTCATCTAAATATGACAAATCCAGTCTATCATGTAAATATGACAAATCATATCTATTATCTAAATATGACAAACCATGTCTATCATCTAAATATGACAAATCCAGTCTATCATCTAAATATGACAAACCATGTCTATCATCTAAATATGACAAATCCAGTCTATCATGTAAATATGACAAATCATATCTATCATCTAAATATAAAAAATCATGTCTATCATCTAAATATGACAAAAACCTACAGGCGACATTACTATCTGTCGACTTTACCAAGGCTTTTCATTACATACACAGAGGGAAGATGGAACAAATCCTACTAGCAAATGGCCTACTAAAAGAAACCATAGCAGCAATAACGATTCTCTACAGAAACATCAAAGTGAAAGTGCGTTCACCAGATGGAGACACAGAATACTTCGACATTGTTGCAGGAGTACTACAAGGAGACATGCTAGCCCCATACCTCTTTATCATTTGTCTAGACTACGTGCTTAGAACGTCGATCGACAAAATCAGAGAAAATGGCTTCGAGCTGACAAAGAAAAGAAGCAGAAGGTACCTCGCAAAATCAATTACCATTGCCGACTACGCCGATGACATAGCGTTACTGGCGAATACACCTAACCAAGTTGAAACGCTACTGCATAGTTTGGAATGGGTCGCTGCAGGCATTGGCCTCCATGTCAATGCGCACAAAACTGAATATATGTGCTACAACCAAACAGGTGACATTTCCACACTAGACGGAACCTCTCTGAAACTAGTAGACAAATTCACCTACCTAGGAAGCAGCGTCTCATCAACCGATAAAGACATCGATACGCGACTAACAAAAGCATGGACAGCTGTTGGTAGGCTCTTGATCATATAGAAATCAGACCTGACTGATAAAATGAAGCACAGTTTCTTCCAGGCAGTGGTCGTATCGATATTGCTATATGGATGCACTACTTGGACGCTAACTAAACGGCTGAAGAAGAAGCTAGATGGCAATTACACAAGAATGTTGAGAGCAATATTGAACGAGTCCTGGCGGCAACACCCCACAAGACACCAGCTGTACGGCCACTTGCCTCCCATCTCGAAAACTATACAAGTTAGGCGAGCCAGACACGCAGGACACTGCTGGAGAAGCAAGGACGAGCTCATAAGTGATGTACTCCTATGGACCCCCACATATGGCCAAGCAAAAGCAGGACGACCAGCTTGAACATACATATAGCAGCTATGTGAGGATACGGGATGTAGCCCTGAAGACCTGCCAAAAGCGATGAATGATAGGGAGAAGTGGCGAGAGAGGATCAGGGATATCCGTGCTAGTGGCACGACATGATGATGATATATATCATCTAAATATGACAAATCATGTCTGTCATCTAAATACGACAAACCATGCCAATAATCTAAATATGACAAATTATGTTTTGATTAATAACTAAGAATATTGATCTGGTACAAATTTCATATTTCATATACATTACTCCAATATACGTCTGTAAAAAAACAATACAATTTACACGTCACTCATCTCACCTAGGTAGGTATCAGACACATAACAAATTGTATCAATGATTGCATACAAACTTTTATAAAGTTTCAAAATATGTTGCAATGAATAACTGGTTTCAAGTATTCCTATCTAACACTAATAATACTATTTAATGTTTAATATTAATCATTTGTTCCAGTGTTGATTGGTTGGGTGGGTTTTTCTGGCATATCAACCCTAGGTTATTTAATGCCAATTCTTGTTTATACATATATATATCAAATATATATGATTTGTAAACAAATAGTTTGTTGGTAGCATTTTGTACAAGCCAGGGCTCATTTGTCTGCACATAGTTAAATTGTTTCAAGCACTGCTATCAAGCACTAATACTTCTGTTTAATATCAATTATTTGTTTGCACACAGTTAAACAGTTTCAAGTATTCCTATCTAAAATAAATAATTCTATTTAGTATTAATCATTTGAATGCACACAGTTAAATAGTTATTTATATATATATGATTAGCAAGAAAATAGCCTGTATGTATTTTTATTTTTAAATGAGAGCTAATTCATTTGCATACAATTAAGTATTGCTATTGTTTGCGCACAGTTAAATAATTTCAAGTCTTACTATCTAACACTAATAATTCTATCTAGTATTAATCCTTTCTTTACACACTCTTAAATGGTTTCACGAATTACTATTTAACACCGACCATTTTATTTAATATCAATAATTTGTTTGCACACATTTATATGGTTAAATAGTTCTATTTGACCCATATATGGGACCTTAACAGGTACTACCACTCAAGGTCAGAGTGGACCTGAGAGTGAAGGCAATGAAGGGGTACTTCACATTCCCCAAAGCTCCAGGAGTGGAGTTTAAACTTGTTTACTACAATGTCTCAGTCAAGTATATTAGCCACTCTGCCATGAGGACTGCCCCTAAACAGTCTTCTAACAAAACTTAAAAAGAAGAGATTTATCCTGATTATGGTGTAACATATTGACCCTCGACCGAGCTGTCAATCAAGAGATGCACCTGTGTAAATAAGCGGAAGAACAGTGGAAGCAGGAGGGCGTTAAACAATAATATAACCAGCACACAGACGGCTTGAGTCAGTTGGAGAAAAGATGTTGAATTAAGAGCCAGCGGCAGACAAAGGGCTTTGGGTCCTTAGTAACCCACGGTTGAGCAACCCAGCCAAGATGAGAAAGAAGTACTGCTGGATCAATACTGCAGTCTATCCTTGTCTCCACTCACCTCTCACACACATGAAACATGACCCTTTCGAGAGATATATTTTTGTAAAGAAGTGTGTTCATTCGTTCATTGAAGTTCGTCATTATTGTTGACTATGTTTCTGCTTATATCTGTATATGTATATGTATGCAGCTATACAACAATGGTTCTGGATAAACATATTTATTTCTTAAATCAATTTGCAAGTTTGGAATTAAAAATCAAATCCTGCAAAATAATAAATCCTTGAAATATTGTAACAGGCAACATCAGAGTTTAGAGGAATGTAGAGTTAGGTAAAATATGTTAAAAGTTTATTAAATTCTAAATGATTGAATTATTGAATTTAAGAAAAAAAAATCATACTTTATTAAACATCAAATGTTTAATAAAGTATTACATATTTTTCTTAAATCAAGATTCTTCTAATTTTTTTTACATTACTGAACTCTGAAAGTTTTAATCACAAACTGCAAACTGTCAAGACTTTATGAAATGTTTTATAAGGTGTTTAGACTTGCTTGATTTTTTAAATTTTACCTTTGAATTTAACAGATGGATTTATCTTATCAAAAGTTTTCTTTCAAGTTTTTATTAGTCTACAAAATCAAAGTTTTTTTTTCTAAACTATCACGAAGCTAAAATTATTTTTGTCTATAAGATCACTACTCAGAATTTCTCTTTGATTTTGTATTTCTCATACTGAAATAGGCTTCCAAGTCTGTTCCTGTTATATGCGTGACTGACTTGAAACAGCTTATTCTATAGAGAAGGTAAAACACTGTACTTTATTCTTTTACAGAGAATAAGTGATGAAGGGGGAGAGAGAGAGAGAGGAATAAAATATTAAAAAAAGATAGAGAAACAATATTTAGAGAGAGAAACAGAGGCCCAAACAAATTTGTCTTTGTCAGGATTAGGGATAAGATTGACATCTTGTATTGCAAACATCACATTGGTATTTTTCTCATATTTCAAAGGAACAACTTGGATAAGACAACTCAGGTAACTGTATCAAGTTTTGACAAAACCAGAGACATTTTCTTTTTTCTTCTGACTTTGACCAAAGAAACTATGGAGACCATAAACAAATGCAAAAATATCATATTTCCCAAAATATAATAATCTAAAGTGATGAGGATATCTATCAAGATAGTATACATACAAACAACCTTAACTGGTCAGGTTTTGCTTTTTTTCAAAATTTATCATTTCACAATTTGACATTAGTAAAAGGTTGGATACAATTCTCTTGAGTTTTTTTTTTATAAGCCCTTCCCTTATTTATATAGAGGCCATTTTGAGTCTATTAAAAACACAAAATACAACTTTTGAGAAACTTTCCAACAAAAATGATAACAAAAGTTATCTTTAATTATCAACTTGAAATTTTGTCTAAAAAAAATAAAGAGTCATATTTTGTTGATAGCAATAATTTCAGAAAACACTTGGGAGCAAGTGCTCTACTAGAATCATTTGTGTATAAGACACAAATTTTGCATTTTTCCAGATTTTTCAGATCAAAAGTTAGGTATGCATATTATACATGTCAACTATATAATTATCTTTTTCTAGTCATATACCTCACCATATTTGGGATTGGATGACCAAACATTTTATCTATAGTACAAACTAATGTGTTTTATGCAATTACTGAGGCCGGTGGAATGTCCATTAATAATTTTGTTTCTTCCAAATGAGCTTATTTCTGTTGTAAACTAGTTGCATACCTGTGTGAACAGGTTTGTGTATTTGCTTTAAATATTGTGTAAACTTTCTGTTTTAAGTCATTATGTTAACTATATAAATTCTTATTTTTTGTCAGCATGAACCAATAAAATGTTGAACAAATGCAAAATTTGCTGCTAAGATTATACCTATTATATTTCTATTATAGTTTGAGAATTAGTCTTGCTTAGTCTGGTACACAGGTCTTAAATTGCTAAGCTACCTACTGTTCCTAAGTAGTCCTCCATTTAAGTTCTGAGCAGCCTCATTGACACTTAACAAAAAGAAATAATGTAAGATCTTTCATAGTAATGGCCTCTTAACCATCGCTTGATATGTGAGCCTGTGTGATTGGTTATAACCATTGTTGGCAACCAATCAGAACACATAAAACATACATTCATTAGGCTTAGTTTTGGTGTATAAATTCAATTGCAAGAGGAATCTCTGCCTCTTTAGCTGTGACCAAGGGCACCTCGGGTGGTGTAATGGTTAGCAAGGTAGACTAGCAAACCTACACGAGTGAGTTCGATTCTCATTGGGTGCCCAATTCATGCGGCCTTGTGCTACATCTAAGCAAAAAAGCTTAGTAAATTACCTCTTCAGCTGTGACCATCTGAGAAGACATGTTCAAGAAGTCAGCCACTTTGGGAGCTGTTGATTATGTTAAAGTTGAAATTACCAGTGGGGCAGAATTACAGTATGAGTGACAAGATAAGTTATGCAAGGAAAATTATTTTGCAATCTACAGTAATTATTAATAACTCTTTATTCTGCAGCCTACCCATTACTCATGATAATTCTTTTATACTGCTACCTATACACTATTCATTGATAATTCAATTATATTGCAACAACACTTAATATTACAATTAACAACACGTTTATTGCAAATGTTAACATGTCTTGTTAATACACTGTTTTGTTGAAAAGCTTTGTGTTCTGTTTTCTTTTCTGTTGCCTTTATCCTTATTTTGTCCAAATATTCATAACTTTAGAGGTCAAGCAAGAAATGTTGTTTTAAGTGTGACATGTGTATTATAGTTATAAGTGGAGTGTTCAAAAAGTATCCATACTGAAGCTGTATTTACCAAGACAGAATTAAATGAATGAAATATTAATTTATTTCAAAATAGTCTCTTTGGCATTGAACACATCTCTTTCATTTAGTTTTCCATTGTTCAAAGCAAATTTGAAAATCTTCTTTAGCTATCATGTAAAGCAGTGCCATGGCCTTTCTGATAATATCCCCTATATCTTCAAACCTTACACAAGATGAATTTTCAGTTCAGGACACAAGTCAAACAGAACTAAGCCTGGTGAATATAGAGATATTGCACTTGGCCAAACCTGTGTTTTGTCAAAAACTGCTGATCAAAAAATACTTACAGTGGCTGCATAATTGTTAGCAGAAGATCAAATTGAATCATATAATCATATTCCTTATTTTCCTAAGTGATTCAGTATTATTATATTTGATATTATTGTTTTATTTATATACACTCATCATATTAGTACCAATATTATATTATCTTGAATTTTTATCAGATTACACATTGGCAACCATTATTAATCTTTAACACGTATTTCTTTCAATTGCAGATGGTTTCCATGGCTCGATTTGATATTTTGTCAACTGTGAAGCTCTTGTAACCTAATCAGCCGACTACCTATCATAGTAAGGTCTCAAGAGAAAGAAAAATGTGAATTTGAGTCACACTGAGGCCTAATTCTTAATTTCTGGTTTGTTCTGTTTATCAAAAACCATAGAATGAGAATCTGAGAAGTTGTGATGAAAACCAGCTGAAATTCACAAGAGAATTGGATATATAATAGATTATAAGTGAACAAAGCAGATTGTGTTGGAGAATAAGGATTAGATATTGGATTATAAGTGAACAAAGAAAATGGAGAATTAGAACAGGATTTATATATTGGATTATAAGTGAACAAAGCTAACTGAGAAGGATACAAGGATTACATATTGGATAATAAGTGAAAAAAACAAAAAAAACAACAAACAAAAAAGCAAACAGATTGTGTAGGAGAACAAGGATTTATATATTGGACTGTAAAAAAACAAAATATATTGTACATGTAAACAAGGATTAGAAATTGGATTATAAGTGAACAAAGTTTGATTAGTAAAAAAGTATTAATACACTGGATTATTAAAGCAGATTGAGTTGTATAAGAGGAATTATATATTTGCTTATAAGTAAACACAAGCGTTAGTGAAGAAAAGAATTAGATATTGGATTATAAGTGAACAAAGCCGATTGAGAAATACTAGGGGATTTAAATATTTGATTATAGTTTAGTTTGGTTTTTTATCATTAAGTGTTTTTGGACTATTGTCTTCATCTTTATTGTTATTTCCATAACGTTTTGGCCGATATGTCTTCCAGCCTTCTTCAGGTGTTTGTCAAACTCGGGAACCTACACGGAACCTCAAGCTACGTCCTTTATTGTATCCACGGGAGTCGCCTGTTCTGATTCTGTTAGCCATAACTGGGTACAAGTGTTAAGTACACCTGTATTGCAACTTTTCTGCAGTCAGGATTGAACCTGCAACCTCCTGATGATTGTCTCCTTATAAGCTTTTAAACACCTGGAGATGGCCGAAGGACATATCGGCCAAAATGTTGTGGAAATAATAATGAAGATGAAGACAATAGTCCGAAAACCCTTAATGATAAAAATCATCAAGCTTCGTTTCAGAAGTTTAGACAACTAGTTTAGTTTGGTTTCTTTGTTTAATGGCATATCAACCTTTGTGGGTTATTTAATGCAAAAAATATTTTAGTAGAAGAATAGCTGTGATACTGTTTAACCCATAGCTGGGGGGATAAGGGAGTTCAAAACATTTCCCATGGGTATTAATCTGAAAGTGAAAGTGACAGTACAACTGGAGTTTAAACTCGCTTACTTCGAAGCTGTGGTTCAGCAGTTTCACTTTTACACCATGGACATTCTCTCTATATTTGGTTATAAGTGAACACAAGAAATTGTGTAGAAGAACAAGAATTAGATATTGGGTTATAAGTTAATAAAGCTGAGTAAGTTATGCTAGAGGATTTATATATTTGATTATAAGAGAACACAAGAGATTGTATAGAAAAACAAGGTTAATTTGGGGACCAAATTTAGATATTTGATTATTATTGAACAAAGAGGATTGAGTTAGAGAATAGGATTTATACACTGGATTATTGAGAAAGCAGACCTTTAGGAATATATTGCAAAACTATTTGTAAAAGTGAAATAATTCCATATGTATGTTTTTGAAGTAACTTTATAAGAAATAAATTTAACAAAACACTTTAAAGAGAAATCAAAGTGTAATATGAAATAATGTATTCAACTTGAAAGATTTCTCACAGGGGGGGTAACTCTTGTAAGAAAATTAACAGTTCTATGCATTAATGTAGAAAAATGAAAGTATGAGAATCATTAAAAACATTCTAAGCCTATCCCGGGTTTTAGATTTATCACACACCTCTCAACTTTGTATGGGCCTTGACTGCACAGAAATTAAAACAGAAATCTAAATTAGTTTTTCAGGTTTTCTAAGAAGTAGTAGTGTGTTGCCACAACAAAAATATTTAGCTGTGGCTCTTCTTTCTGAGTGAGGCTTAGAACTTTTTGAACGACCCACATATATTTCAGTAAACTTGGAATATACATAAAGCAATTGTTTTTCTGTTGAAAATTGAAAATAAAAACATTAAAAGTAAGCTCTATTCAAAATTTACAAAATTTTTTTGTAACTGAATCATATTTTTTTAAGATAAAGAATTATCTAAATATAGGTACTCATATGAACTCACACATACGTATATATATATATATATATATATATATATATATTGAGATGATTGTTAAATAAGATCTCCAATCTTATAAAACAAGTTTTAGATTAGATAAAATTATTGAATGGGTATAAAAAGAAAGTCAATTTATTTCTTATTATTAAAAGTTCAATTTTCAATATACAGTGGATACATAACAAGTGTGAATTTCAGGTTTCTCTTAGTTTGAGATTTTTCAGTGTATATATTCACCAAACCCCTCCACCATGAGTAAGATTTGAGACAAGGTTAATTTCTAAGTGGAGTAAAGGTGGTTTGAATTCAGATTTTTTTTCCTCTTAGACTGGTTGTCTATCTGAGGCAAAAGAACCCAGTCTGCAGTACAATTTACATAAAGACAGGTGGATACATGTGTTTTCTAAGGGCATTAGTGAAAGAGAAACCCAAACAATCTCATCTAGAAGATTTGAATCAGGTTACCAATTCTGTTTCCAATGACAGTAACCATTATCTTTAGCATGCTTTTTTGGATTGTTGTAATGTAAAAAAATCTCCTTTTAGGCTTTATTTTACCAAATGCATTGAGTATTCTCAAAGTTTAACAGTACCTTTTTTGTTTCATGCCAAAAAATCTATTACAGCATTATATATAACTTGGAGGTAGTACTCATGACTAATAAGCAATATTAGACAATGCCATCACACAGTGAAGTGGCAGCAAGCACATTTGAAGAGGATTTCATACACTACCTATTAAAATATGTTTCTATCTTTACCAGTAGTGATTCTATCTAGGAGAAAACTTTATTTATCAATCAACTTTTAATTATTATTTTATGAATTCAAAGTTTATATGCAAATTAAATCTGAATTTTTCAGTATATATATATACATATATATATATATATATATATATATATATATATATATATATATATTCAATATTACCTATAAATAAGTACATTCCAAACATTTTTTATAAGTTGATTTTCTAAACCAATGATCCTAGTATTTTATTATTTCTGATAAAACAGTATATAAATCAAACTGGATATTATCAGGTATTATTTATGACTAAACTCCACATCATTAGGACTCTGTAACCAAAATATGAATATGTAGCTGTTAAAAAATATGTACACATACTTATATTTACAGAATTTTATTTTTGGCTACCAACTTTCTATGCTGTAGAGTTTGGTATTGAATAAGATCAAATAATATCTGTTTTGTATAATGTTCCACTAAATATAATAGTCATGGTATCTTTTGTTTAAAAGAAGCACCCCCTCTTATAGTTATTTTTTTATAGAAAGTTAATTTCATATGTGATTCTCTGAATATATAATTTTTGGAATGAAATCCAGTGGTAAGGAAAATCAAAGTGACTATAGGAATAGTGTAATGTTATTTCTATACAAACATATCAATCTGATTTTCAATACAGTCTTTTTTGTATAGAAATTACACACACACACACACACACACACACACACACATATATATATATATATATGTGTGTGTGTGTGTGTGTGTGTGTGTATGTATGTAAATGTACACACATTCTTTTAAGGATTTCAAATATCCAGGTAGTGGGTTCAATTCTCTGTTGATTTTCTGTTTTCATTCAGACTAATATATTATTGTATATAAACATACATATGGATAAAAAGCAGTTAGTCATAAAAATATATATATTAGCATAAATATAGACATATCAATAGGATGTGTGTGTTTATCTATGTTATTGTTAGTGCATGTATATAAACACGTGCATATGTATATTTATATACTTACTGGGTTCACCATCAGGAGAAGCTAAGTGTGCCCCATCAAATTGGTCCATCAGTATAGTGCCTTGTGTGTAGTGGCTGAATGCCATGTCTATTTCTCCCTCCCCATTGTGGGCATCAAGATTTGATGTGGTATCACTGTTGTATGACTGAAGTGACCCATAGCGGCTGAAAGCTAGAAACAGGAGAAATACAACTCGGCCATAGAGATGGTTCACTTGGGACCCTCCACTGCCTTGCAGTCAATGATAATTCATGTAGGGCAGGGGTCTTGTAAATCTTATGGCTTAGCATGCCATTTTTAGGAATGTTTGAGAGATCTGAGAGATAAGTACAGGCTGAGATAGATTGATAGATAAGCAGAGAAATCAAAATGGAGAAGGGGGAAATAACAGGCAGAGATATGAATTAAATTTAAGATAGATAGCAATGAAGTAGCTATAACAAACAGACATTGCAAAATAGATATATAAACTTTATAAATAAAATAAATGAATTTATATGAGATGAATAGAGGGGCAAGTAAGAAAGAAGAATAAAACAAACAATGAATAAAAAAAAGAAGAATTTAAGAATTTAAAAAAAAGTAGAAGAGAAAATATGAACAAAAAAAAAAAGAAAGAAAGTGAAGGGTTCAAATAAGATAAAGAAAGAAGAAAAACAAAAAACAAATAAAAACAGAAAAAGATGATGAAAAACCAAAGCAGAATGAAAGAGAAAGAAAAAAATCAATGAATGATTAAAGGAAAAGAAAACTAAATTGACAGAAAGAAAAAAAAATTGATAGAAAGAAGAAAAGAAAGATATAAATAAACAAAATAATGAAGGGAAAAAATGAAGAAAACCTTAGATAAAAGAAAGACAGAAGAGAAGTTAAATGAAAGAATAAAATAAATTCCTGAAAATGGAGGGAAAGGGAATATCGCAATAAGAAAATAGAAAGAAAAAAAGGATACAAAAAGGGAGAACTGTGTAATTGAGAGGAAGAATCAAAAGAATGAAAGAGAAAGAAATATAAAAAAGATTAATAAAGAAAATGTCACAAAGAAAAAAAAAAAATTACAGACAATAGCAGGTTCTTTTGTAAGGAGTTGACACATCAGACAATCATTTTAATTGATTTAAATTATCAAAGCATGTCTAAGAGTTCTTCCTGGTCTTAAGAAGTGACACAGTTCTAAAAAAAACAATCCTGACGAAAATCCTTCATAAACATTCCCCAAGATAGTTCTTTAGAATTCTTTTAAAGACTTTTTCAATCACCAAAGCAAAATGTAATAACAACACAATTTTTTTTCATCATTGAGAATATTGAAAGACAAAACAAAGAAATAAAACTGAATTTTTAATTATGTTTTGAAAACATTTTTTTTTCAAAGAACTTTTGACACCATAAAAAAGATTTACTGAAAACAAATATTAAAAAATAGTCATAAAGACTATCTCAACTTTGAATAATTTAAAAGTTTTTTTATAACAATAATCAATAATGTAGTTTCCACTACATTTCAATGATTTAGATTTGCATTGAAATTATTAAAGTGTAGGGAGATGGCTCATCTAGCAAAGTTTCTTTGAATAATTGAAGATGGGTTCAAAGTTTGTGTTTCTGAATAATTAAGGATTATTTATGAATGAATTTTTTTCCGCCCACTATAACTGGTGGTTTTTCTCTTGGGTCTGAGTGACTGCAAGTCTCCTCAGGTCTCAAGGACTCTTCTAAGTATTCTACTTGATTTTAACAGTGATGTGATCTGGGATAATCTTGATTCTTCCTTTGATCTCTAGTCCCCCAAGTTTCTTTTCTAAACCTTTAGGAATCATTCCAAGGGCTCCAACTAAAACTGGTACAACTGTCCCCAATATGTTCCACAGCATTTTCAGCTGTCTAGCAAGATCCAGCTATTTGACAAACTTTTCATTTACTTTTATTTTCACTCTCTGATCTGGTCTTCAGGTCAGGATTGGGTGATCCATTTGTATCTCAAAATCGCAGAGAATTTTATGCATCTCATTCTCTAGAACAGATTCTCGTTTGTGCATATACAATTTATCAGCATGATCAAATTTTAATCTCTTGCACAATTTCCAATAGATAACCTTTCCCACCCAATCATGTCTAGTCTTGTATTCCTTTTGTGCCATCTAAATTTGCTTATTATGTGATTAACTGTTTCATGTCACCATGTAACCTACATTTGGTTTGTTGTATGCTCATATGCAGATGCATGCACAAAGAATCATAACGACACAAGCGACACAGTTCTTTAGAAAAATACACCTCTCAGTTTATTTGAAATGGTTGTGTGTAAGAGGGAGTTGGAGACCAAACAGAACTGCAACATATTGACCCCCACTCTATTGGCCATAACCGCGTTTCTTTCTCGTTCTCCTGGGCTGCTCAACCGGAGGCCCAGGGGCCCAGCTCTCTGCTGGGTGCTGTTTTCTCTACAGCATGATTTTCCAACTCCTCTGATCTCCAAACTGATTGAATTTCCTGTGCAACACCCACTCAATCTCTTCCCATAAATGGCCAACGGAATGTGCCACTCCTGCCGTCTTTGGAATGGCATGTTTTGATCATCATCAAGCAGAAATAACTGTCATGCAGTTTTACAGATCACCCTCTTCTGGTGCATCAGTTTGTGACTGTACCGTGGGATTTTAACCCTGTCTCATATTGTCAGCCAAGCTCGCCCACGCCAATGGAATATGCAACTTCCGCCGTCTTTGGAATGGCATGTTTGGCTAGGTCAGAGGTCAATATACAACTGCTTTTCTTCTATGTATTATCAATTTTTACTTTAATTTGATTATTAGTATTATTATCATAAGTCGTAGTATATTATTAAATCTTTTAAATCTAGTTGTTTCTTTTAACCACAACACACAACGGTAATTATTTCTATTTGCACACAATTAAATAATTCCAAGTATTGCTATGAATTGCTTGTTGCACACAGTTAAATAGTTTTAAAAATTTATATTTATTGTTTGCTGCACACAGTAAAATGGTTTCAAATATTGCTATTCAACACTAACAATTGTAGTCAACATTATTCATTTGTTTGCACATAGTTCAATGGTTTCAAACATTGTTATCTAATACTAATAATTCAATTTAAGATCAATCATTTATTTGCACTCAGTTAAATGGTTTCAAGTATAGTAAAAGCTTAAACAGTTCTGTTTAGTCCATAGATGGGACCCTAACAGGTACTACCACTCCGGGTCAGAGTGGACCTGATATTAATAGCAATGAAAGAGTACTCCATATTCTGCAAAGGAGTGGAGCCTTATCATGAGATGCAGCTTGGTGTCATATCCGGCATATCAATTTTTGAAGAGAAAGGCATCAAGTTTCATTTAGCCTGGAGCCGGAGCAGGTGAAAGTCTGGCTCAGTGAATAAACCAGTTTTACTAAAGCAAAAGAAGATGTAAATTTAAGTTGCATGAAGAGTATATCTTTTACTATTTTTTCTAATCAATGGTTCTCCTTGCTTACATAGAAATTATGACTCAGTAAAAAAAAAATTCCCCCAAAACACCAAACTAGAATTAAAAGAAAGAAAATTCTAGTAAAAACATAAGCAAATGATGATAATGCTTCATTTAAAAATAAAAATAAATAAATTTACAAGTTAAAGCTTGTTCAATGTGGTCAGTTGATTAACTGCTTACTTATACAATAAAAGATCAACCTGGTCTAATTTTTGGCAATAACCAATACAGCAAGTAGAACTGACAAGTTTGAAGTGATATTCACTTTGCACAAAGGTTCTTAGAAGTAATAAATAAAACAAGCTCTTCTATGCCCTGACTCAAAACTATCTTGTAAAAATATCTCATCATTGGCATGTCATAATAATAGACTGGAAAAAGGATGGGTGAATGAGCATCTCTGCAAACCATAATCTTAACTGTCCTTTAAGAAGCCATAAAAAGCTGTTACCTTCATAGACAATCTTGACAAGATCTAATGAGTGTCATCAATAACTAGATTGTATCCATTTCCAGATTATCTATAATCAAACATTCTCTTGATTCTCTTGATCTGAAATATTTCCAGCAGATAATCTATCCTCATGATTATTTCGCCAGGAACTACTAAAATCAATCAAATTTTCATTACTTTTGCCTGAATTCAACACTTTGAGAAAAATAGCTTCTTTCACGAAAATGAAAAGTTCATAAAAGGTAATTGCAAATAAATTGATAAAGGGTAGGCAAATATGGCTCATCTAGTAAAACTCATTGTTAAATTATTGAAGTTGGGTTCAAAAATCAAGAGTTTCTGAAGAATTATAGATTATTCATTATTTTACTCTTTGATTGATTTTAATGGTATGTCAACCTATCAAGGGTTATTTCAAGCTTAGAGGTTAGGGAATCATGTACATTGTACATTCATATCTACATTTTTTGTGTAGTTGTTTCTCAAGATATTTTGCACTGTTATATATAAAGTATTTCAATCTAATATTAATAATTTGCAATAAGTTGGTTGGTTGGTTATTTTGTTTTATGGCATATCAACCCTTTTTTGGATCATTTTACACCAAATTAAATTTCAAGAAATTCAGTTTAGCATACGTACACAGTTTAGTTCTGTTTAAAAACTGATCTATTTCAAAGAATTTGATTTGGCATAAGTGTGCAGTTTAGATGTTGAAACAGTCCTATTTCAAACAAATCAGTTTGGCATAAGTGCGACATGATGGATGGCATTCATTTTTGTGGGTATGGGTAAGTGCCAGTCAGAAGATTCCTTTGTCTGTTTTGGCGCGAAACCCACACGAAGAGCTTGTGTGCGAGATTTCCCACAACACCAGAAGAGGATGAGGTAAGGAAGGTCCCAGAGTTAAGAGAAGGAGGCAGAACAGAGAAGTCAACAGAACAGGGCAGTCAGCAGGAGAGAGCAAGCGACTGCAAGAACCTGTGGACTCAGATGCTGGGTTGGCCAATGTGAGAGGATGAGTCAGCGTTTCTGATTACTTTGTGGGAATCTTTCTCAAATACACCCATGCAATAGCTCACAGAATGCTAGGAAAGTGTCACAAACTTCTCCCTTATTGTGCTTGGAGCTAACCCGAGTCCATGTTTGTTTGTTCTCTATTCTTCCACCCTCTCGGTTGTGTATGTTGTGTTTTGTATGTCTGTAAAGAAATGTGAAATACCTCTGGCTGGAGATGAGAGAAATTACTAGACAATCTGATAGCCATGAGTGGTTTAGGAAGTTGAGATAGTGGGGGTCAGCTGGCAGTGTATTGTCACGTAAGAACACAGTTTAGTTCTATTTGCCCTATAGATAGGACCCTATCAGAAGAGACCAGGGAGCAAAGGCAATGAAGGGGTATTTCACATTCTCCAAAGCTCCAGTATTACTGAAGACTCAAAGCATCAGATTGTTTAGTATCATAACCAGGATACTCATTAGGAGAGTCTTACCCCTCTGCAGAGATGCAGTTATTGTATTCTGTAGCAGAAAGAACCTAGTATTTTTTTGTTTGGCGTGTAATTTAATTTGACTGTTAGAGTCGCCGAGCATTTTCACCCAATCAGGATGACCTGTCCTATTCAGCCCGAGCCAAAAATTGAAGAAAGCCTGCAAAACTCTCTCTTCCTCAGAAATTCTCAATAGGAACAGGTGTTTTATTGTCTGCTCTTGAATAGCGGTAGCAGTGTCAACCACTATGAGGAGAGCCATCTAGTTTACAGAGCCCCTTGCATCTATTCTTCTCGACTAAGGGATCCTAGTTAAAAACAAATTAGGTGATACACTCTAACAACTTCCTACCTTCTTTCCTTCCTACAAGACTTGCAGCATACCAGTGTAAACCTATTACTTCATGCTGTCATTAAAACCTTCATTTAAAACCTAATGACGTCTTCGTTCTTCTCCACCACCTTTATTTTCCACCAACATTTAGCAAGGGGATAACAATCAATGTAATACCAATGCAACCAACGTAATACCAACGCAACCAATGTAATATCAACATAACCAACACAAAACCAACTTAAACCCAAAAACCTAAAAAATCCATTGCAGTAAATTGTATTTCTATCTAATACTGATAATTTATAAACAACCATATAGTTTTAATTAACTATATCTTTTTAATGATAATCCTTTATTTGCAAACAGTTAAATGGTTACAAATTTATAATAATAATAATAATCCTGAGTAAACAATATAGTTTCAAGAAACTATTCTTAATTCAAACAATTTAAACACACTTTTATGGTCATCAAGTATTCTTATCTGATAACAATAATTTTCAAACAGATCCATTTGATTGATAGATGGGCCCCTAACAGGTCAGAGTTAATTTGAGAGTAATGGAAAGAAGGGGGTACTCTCCATCCCTCATGTCTTTAGAACTGTAGCCTCCTTCAATGGATGCAATATAGTATCATACTCAGGAGACTCCTAAGAGGGGTTTTACACTTTTGCAGAGGATGCAGTCAGTGTGTTCTATGCTCTGCTGACAGAATGCATTTTATTCTTTGTGAGTTTTTCATACCTGTTGGGCTTCACTCAAGTCTGAGTGACAACTTATCTTTTCAGTTCTTCAGGAAACTCTGAAGTATTCTAGCCAATCTCAGTCATGCTGAGGTCTGGATGGTCTTGATTCTTCCACAATTTTTCTACTTCTCTCTCCCCAGTCTTTTTTTCAGGTTGATTATTATTATTATTTTCTTTCTCAATGAGTTTATCATACCAGTTTTAACTGATGGGTTTTTATTGAAGTTTGAGTGACAGCAAGTCTCCACAGGTCTTCAAGGACTCTACTAAGTATTCTTGACAATCTCAGTGGTAATGGTGTCTGGATGGTTTTGACTCTTCTACAGATTTCTACTTCCTCCAGTCTCTTTTCCAGGCCTTCGGAGACTCTTCCATAACTGGTATCATCATCACCTTCATGTACTACAGCTTTTTCAGCTCTTTGGCAAGATCCAGGAATTTGTCTATTATTTTGTTTCCTTTTAATTTCACTCTGTGGTCAGCTAGAATGGCAAAATCTACTAGATGACAAATTCTTTTCATCTTGTAAATTAATACAAGGTTTGGTATTCTGAATGGGATTGGATGACCAATTTATTATTATTATTATTATGATTACTCATTAGAGTTTTTCACATCATCATAAGCTGATGGTCTTTCACTGGAGATTGAGTGACGACAAGTCTCCTCAAGTCTCCAGGACTCTTCTCAGTATTCTGGCTGTTTTCAATAATGCTGTTGTTTGGATGGTCTCCACTCGGCTGTCAACTTCCAAATCTTCCAGGCCCTTTAATAATCCTTTAGTTACTGTGCCATAAGTACCACTCACAATTATACATTTATAAACTATACATTTATAAATTATACATTATAAATTATACATTATAAATTATATATATATAATTATATATATAAATTATATATTATTATACAGCTTGTGAATTCTTCACACCAGCACTAGCTGGGGGAGTTTCACTGAAGTTTGAGTGATAGCAAGTCAGGTCTCCAGGACTCTCCTGATTATGTGAGCTGATCTTAACAATGCTGTAGTTTGGATAGTCTTGATCCATCCTCCGATTTCAATCTTTTCCAATCCCCTTTCCAAGCCTTTGCAGACCATTCTAAGTGTGCCAGTTACAACTGGTATCACCAGTGCACTCATTTTCCATAACATTTTTTAGTTCTCTGGTAAAGTCTAAATATTTGTCTCTCTTTTAACTTTCTTTGATTTTCACTCAGTGGTCTAATGGGATGGCAAATTCCAGGACATGGCAAATTCTCTTTTTTTTTTTTGTTAATTATCACCAGGTTTAGTCTTCTGGCTGGAATTTGGTGATCTGTTTCTAGGACACATTCTGGCTTGTGAATATTATATTCATTTATTTTAATGAGTATTTTTTTATTTTTCTTTAGCTGCCACTTTTTGTTTTTGAATTTTGGATTTTAGTTTTAGTTTGGTTTGGTGGCATATCAACCATTGTAAGTTATTTAATACCAAATCCATTTTTATGCATATCAACAGTTCCATTTCAAGCAATTCAGTTTAGTATAAGTATTTTTTTTGTTTAAACACAGTTAAATGTCAAAAAGAGTTCTATTTCAATCAATTCAGTTTAGCATAAGTTCAGTTTTTTGTTTGCACACAGTTAAATGTAAAAACAGTTAATTTAAAAAATTCAGTATAGTGTAATTACCCAGTTCAGTTCTATTTGAGATATAGATAGGACTCTGAGCCAGAGTGGACCTGGCAGCAATGACAATGAAGAAGTACTCCACATTCCCCAAAGCTCCAGTATTATTGAATCTGCATAATCAGATTGTTTAGTGTCATATCAGGATACTCGTTGGGTGGGGAGGTCTTACCCCTATGCAGAGATGCAGTCAGTGTATTCTGTAACCCCAGCCAACTGGGCCAGTTGAATTTCTGGAGATATATAAGAACTGTAGTTTCATGATATGAGCCCCAAATAATATTAGGAGATTTAAAAAAGAACCTTTAAATTTGATAATAGAAAGAATATATAAGTACAGATTTTCTAAAATATTTTCCTTCATTACAAAAAACTAAACTATTTCATAAAAAAATAACAGATGCTGGATTCTTTAATCTCATAAAGAATTTGATTTTATATCAATAAAATAAAAAGCATCCAGAAATTTGATGACTCAGTTGTTTTATCAAATTGTCTTATTGTTGTGAGAGCTGAAATGGTTTGAGATTGTTTACAAAATTAAATTTTTGTCAAACCTGAAAAGTTTTATGCAATATCAATATGTTTTACCTTGCTGTCAGTATACTAACATGGCTGCTAACACAAGGACACAATTACTTACTAACTTATGTGTATAAAGCTTTTTATACTGAAAATATAATACCATTATAGCAAAGGATTTTATGTCATCATATGATATAAAATATGTGAAAATATAAAATAATGCAATGTTTGGTTGGGCTTTGAACTATTCAGCTCTTAGTGCAGGTGCACACACATTGAGTACAGTTCACGCTCACGCACAGTGGATGTGACAAACACAAATGTCATAATAAAAACCCCAAATAGAAAATGAGACTGGGATGTCAATGACGTCATGTCTGGAAGTGATGGGCAGAGAATTTGGTGATTTTGAAAAAGAGATTAGTTGAGATCTGACTCTGGGCTGGGCCAGTCCAGCTGGGGGCTATGGGATCCACAGGGCGTTTGTTGGGTCAGATAGTACAGTCAGCATAGTAAAAATTGGGACTCTCTCTCCTCATGTCGAAAACTAAAGTCAAGAAGTTAATAAACGTTTCGTACCTGAACAACAGAGAGTCATCAGTGTTTCGGATTTCCCTGCACCAGTATATTTTACATTCTTTTGTTTAAATGCTGGCAAAACCATCACAATAAAACAAGGTTTAAGTCTGTTTTAAATATTTAGAACTTCATAATTGTTTTACTTTTAAAATATACTACAATATTCAATCAGTACTCTTTTGCATACAGAAATCTTTCTAATCATTCATCATACACCAGAGTATTCAGCCAGTACTCCTCTGTATACATCTAATCATTCATCATACACCAGAGTATTCAGCCTGTACTCCTCTGTATACATCTAATCATTCATCATACACCAGAGTATTCAGCCAGTACTCCTCTGTATACATCTAATTATTCATCATACACCAGAGTATTCAGCCAGTACTCCTCTGTATACATCTAATCATTCATCATACACCAGAGTATTCAGCCAGTACTCCTCTGTATACATCTAATTATTCATCACATATCTGAGAATTCAATCAGTACTCTTATGCATACTAGAACATTTCTAATAATTCCTTACATGCCCAAGTTCTTAGAACTCTTCTTGATAAAAGAATTTTTTCAGTCATTAATGATATACTCGAGTATTCAGCCAGTACTCCGCGGCATACAAGAACATTAGTAGTAATTCATCACCTGCCTGAGTATTCAATCAGTACTCTTCTTGATACAAAACTTTTTCTTGTCATTCATCACGTATCAGAGTATTCAGCGAGTACTTTGTTGCATACAGAAGCTTATTGAAGCTATTTTGTAGCTGTCCTTTCTGTAAAAACAAAAAACAGAAGAAAGTTCTTTCCTAGGCCAGCCATTATGAAAATAATTATCAGTACATTGATGACTATGACTTTATATTGTATGCTCAATTTAAATCCTGTATCAGAAAAAATAATTGATAATAGCTTTAAAATATGCATTTGATAAAGAATTAGATATTTTCTTGGAGAGGTGTATTCATTTTTGAATTGCAAGAGAGTTTCACTGCTGTAGAGGCCAGTCAAAAATTATAGTTGGCAATATGGATGTACAATCTTTGTTAAAATTTATAACTGCTATTGCTTTTATCTGTTTAAATAAAGCCTACTAAAAAAAATAATGATTGTTAAGTATATACATTTTAAAGTAATTGTTTTTATCAGTGTATGTTCAATCTTAAAGTTTGGAAAAATGACTATGGAATTTCCATAAATCCAAATACAACATTTACTTTAAGTGTAAATGTTCGATAAGGAATTATCTGACCTCTAAGTAAGTTAGTTTTGACATGGAGTTATTTAAGGGGGGGGGACACAAAGTGAGACTCATGCCTGGCCGTCACAAAAAATGATCGATCACTTTAGCATTTCCTTTTAAGGGTAACTTAAGTGCTAAGTTATAAATTTAGACCTGCAAAGCAGGCATTGCCTGATGGGAAGGCCCTCTGGGATCAGGTGATCACCCACTCAGCATGAATGCCAGGTGAGATGAAGTGTTTTATTAATGCAAATGCCAGAGTATAATACTTTGATTGGGGCACTTCACTGACAGCTCAGTAGAGTTCAGTTTAAATAAGCTTGATTAATTGAATTAAAGTTAGTTAAGATCATGCACAGTTTTAACTTTGAATCACACACAGATACTACAGGAGAGTATGTATTCATTTTTAGATAGTAATAGTATCAATACTATAAAACCTGATCCTAAATAATACCTAGTATGATGCATTTTAATTTTCCAAGTTTCTATTAGAAATAATAAAATCAAATATTTGATTTAAAAGAAAAACTTTCTATAAAATCAAAAAAAGTGGTAGAGGTATACTTGTTTATGAGTGATATTGTTAGGAATAATTTGTTGACTAAAAAAAGACATTTTTTTTTAAAAGGTAAGAAAAGGAAAAGAATGCTAAAAAGTTCTCTGCACAATTTAAAATTTTCACTGGATTTGTTTTAAAACTGTTTTAAAACAGTTACAGAAACTTCAGTAATGACATACCAAGATATGATTTGGGTTTTTTTGTTTTTGTTTAATAGTATACCAACCTTCATGGATTTTTAATGCCTAAGCCATCCTTGTAAAATAACAGTAGTGGTATGATTTAAACCATAGCTGGGGGGGATAAGGGGTTCATACCTTTCCCAATGGATTAAGTCTGTAAGTGAACATAATCCTATTTACCAACCCCTTTGCTCGGGCAGGATATGCCACAAGGTCAATTTTTTAAGTGGAGTTCAACAGGTTTGAATTCAGAGTATTCCTTCTCCTAGACTTGTTGCCTCACCAAGGCTGAAGAACTCAGTCTGCCTTACTATTTACCCATAGTTGGAGGGAGAATAATTGGATTCATACCTTTCCCAAGGGTATTAGTGCTATGTGAAATGCAATCAGTCTCGTCCAGGATTTGAACTCATGTCGCTGTGTCCATTTCCTACGAAGATAACCATTACACCACGTGCACTATATATTTCATGGCTTTATATCATTCTCTTCTTCATCAGAATCTTCTCAGTATCCTTTACATCTATAACTTTCATAAAATGATTTTGTATATTCTGGTTGTGTAATAATTTTAAACTGCTATATATTCTTAAAAATAAATATATTTTATTGTCATATTATATTATGAATATGATACAAGGCAGAATTATCAGATGACTGATTGATTTTAATGGTATGTCAACCTGTCTAGGGTCATTTTATACTTAGAAGTTAGGGAATTGCATTCATTGTATGTTCATATTTACATTTTTTTATGTTGTAGTTTTTAGAGAAATTTTTCTTTGAATACAAATGTTTTTTAAACAGATGAACTTGATCTGTAGATTGGACCCAAACATGTACGACCTAATCTGGATAAGAGTGGACTTGAGAGTAATGGCAATGTAGGAAGTACTCTTCACTCCCTAGAGATCCAGAACTGGAGCCTCACCATCAGATGCAGTTTAGTGTTATATGCAGGACACCCATTTTTTAAGAGGGGGATTTACCCTTCTACAAAGGATACAATCAGTATATTCTAATACCCAGCCAACAGAGTGAAGTTGTCTGATGAATTAAAGTGCATTAGTCTAATGCTGGGATATGGCTGCATACATATATACAAACACAACAATTTCGGTTACATAACAGGTCCATTGGCCCAGTGGGTAGAGTGTTTACCAATGCTCTAGGAGGTCGGGGTTCAATCCCATGTTGAGTCATACAAAAGACTCAAAAATTGGAACTCTTTGTTTAACACTTAACATTATAAGGTACAGATCAAAGGTACAGTGGAGCAATCCAGGCAAAGGAGTATCACCCTCCCCTACACCTTGGTGTAGTAGCTGCTGAAAAGAGACCCCTCAGGTCGCCCTTGACTATGGTTGCCAACTTTACTTTTTTTTATGACATTATATACAATATGTTAATGAAAAGTTCTTGGCTTAATTCAGAAGAGAACAGGTTTTCTTTTGAATTTTTTATTGAATAATTATTTTGTTTTTTATCAGAAGGGTTAAAGAAAATTGAGAAATGAGGTGCCAAGTTTCAGGCTTGGTTTGGTTTTATGGCATATCAACCATTGTAGGTTATTTAATGCCAAATCTGGTTTATACATATATATTAGATATCTATAATTTGTAAACATAAGTCAACAAAATTAAATAGTTTCAAGTATTGTTATGTATCACTAATAATTCAATTAAACATCAGTCATTTGTTTACACACAGTTAAATGATCAAACAGTTCTATTTCAAGCAATTCAAGTTAGCATAAGTCAACATAGTTTGTTCTATTTGACCCATAGACAGGACCCTATCCACTGCTACCACTCTGGGTCAGAGTGAACCAGAGAGCAATGGCAATGAAGGAATACTTCACATTTCCCAAAGCTCCAACAGTACTGGAGCCTTGCCATCAGATGGTTTAATGTCATATCCAGGACACTCGTTTGGGGCGGGGCTCTTACCCCTCTGCAGAGATGCAATCTGTGTATTCTACAGCTCCTGCTGACTGGGCTGAATGACGTGCCAAGTATTTTAAACTGCGGGATGAATATACAAAATCTGTCTGAATTTAGAGTTTTCCTTTGCCTCGATGAGTTACCTTACCAAAGCTAGTGAACTCATTCTGACCTGCTATTTACCTATAGCAGAGGGTGGTTGGCGAGAAAACAGATGGATTCATGCCTTTCTCAAAGACATTAGCATGAAGTGAAACATAAACCGCCTTGTCTAGGATTTGAACTCGGATACCTGATTCCATTTCTTATAAGGATAACCATTGCACTAAGTGCACCTCCAGATACAAGTAGCATAAATGTTTCCTTTCTGGGTTGAGCTGAGAACTTTTCAGCACCCATTTATAATAAACAGAAAATAAGAAGAACATATTTACTTTATAAAAAAATAATTTAAAAACAAACTAGATGAGAGCTATACGATAAAACAGTTGTATGGCCACTTACCTCCCATCTCACAAACCCTCAAAGTAAATCAAACAAGACACTCTGGGAACAGCTGGAGAACAAAGAGTGAATTCATAAGTGATGTTCTCTTGTGGGCCTCTATACATGGACAAACTAGTGTTGGGTAGCAATCAAAAACTTATGTTCATCAGTTCTCTGTGGACATTGGATGCCGCTTAGAGGACTTATCAAGTGTTATGGCCAATCAGGATGTATAACGAGAAAGAGAGAGTGAGAGAGTCAAGAAAATCTATGCTATCTGCATGACTTGATGATGATGATGATGATAAATGTTAATGAGATTATAAAATACGGTTTCTGTTATTCCTCCTCTTTCAAGAAATAGAACTTAATCTTCCTTTTCAAGAAGCAAAGTTTAGGCTGCTTATCAATTGTTATAGAAGTAAATGACAAACATTTCTATCATTTTCACAGCCTTCCAATGCCAAGAGAAAGCTATTACATTTGTATGTTTGCTTGATGAGAAGCTTTAAGAGAAGCCATATTTTCTCTCATTGTTTTTTTTATTTGTTCTAGATGGACAATGGCCAGAAGTGAATGACAACAGTTCTTTACAGGAGAGATTAATAAACCTAAAGTGTCTTTCATCATTATAAGACAATTCTAGAGACAGGTAGAGTGATACAGCTTCTGGCAAAGACAGACTTAAAAGAGATTTTGTTATTATCTAGCTTGGCAGCAACAACACTGGCCACTGGTACACACAGATCTCAATTATACTTGTATCTGTTGTATAGCTTATAACACGGTTATATGGTTTCAAGTATTCCAATCTGATAATTATGTAGTTTCAAGTAACTAATAATGATTCTGAGTGAACAATTTTAGCTTCAAATAACTATTCATAATACAAATTATTTACAGGTATATGAATCAAGTAATCCTGTCGAATACAAATAATTTTTAAATAGATCTATTTAACCAAAAGAGGCGACCCTAACAGGTACTACCACTTTAGGTTATAGTAGACCTGGGAGTAATGGCAATGAAGGAGTACTCTAGATCTCCAGAACTGGAGCCTCACCATCAAATGTAGTTTAGTGTCATACCTAGGACACCCCTTTTTTGGGAGGTGTCTTTCCCCTCTATAGAGAATACAATCATCAACAGGATTTCCACCTTATTTAAAGTCATTTACCAAGGTGAGAAATGCCAAAGGAAAACATTTGACTTGGAAATGAAAGTCTGGATATCAGCAAGTCAAATTATTTTGTAGTGTTACCAATATCTGCACATTTAAAAGTTGGTTGTTTTTTTATGACATATCAACCCTTCTGGGTTATTTAATGCCAAATCCTGTTTTTATATATGATGTGTAAGGGAATAGTTTGTAGGTAACTTTATTTTTAAATAAGTTGTTTGAACTCATTTCCTTGCACACAGTTGAATGGTTTCAAGTATTCCTATCAAATGCTAATAATTTTTCTTTAATATTAATTATTTGTTCGTACACAGTTAAGTATTTTCAAGTTTTGCTATTTAACATTAGTAATTCTATTAATCAAGTATTCCTACCAAATGTAAATAATTTGCACACAACTGTTTGGTTTCAAATAACTGATTATAAAAATCCTTAGTAAATGACTGAACAGTTCTACTTGACCCATAGATGGGTCTCTAACAGGTACTACTAATCCAGGTCAGAGTGGAACTGGGAGTAATGCCAACGAGGCGGGTACTCCACATTTCCCAAAGCTCCAGGATTGAAGCCTCATCATCAGATGCAGTATCATGTCAAACCTAGGAAATTTATTGGAGTGGGGGTCTTACCTCTATATAGAGGCACAGTTGGTGTATACAGTAGCCCCAGCTGACTGAGTGCACATATAAAGAGAAAAACCTGCAACATCAAAACCAAGGTATATGGGAGACTCTTTTAGCAGCTTGGAATAATAAAAAGCATATCATTCTTGTAATACTGTTAAATATTACTGATACAAAAAACAAAATAAAACAGCTAAGCATTTATTCATGGATAAAAAGTAGCTTTTTTTTTGCATATATTTAAGAATTAATATTTGGTAACCAAAAAATTCTTCAACATTTTACTCAGTTTAGTGTTCTTAACTTAAATGATTGAAATGTTTATTGGACATTTTGAAATGTTCACTAACCTTTTGCTACTTTGAAATAAACATCCTCATTATTAATGTTTGACTAGCTTTTTCATTATCAGATTCTTTAAAATCATATCTTCTAGATTAAATAACATTTAACCATTAAAGAAGTATGAGGTAAGAATAAACAAACAGTGTCTGATGCGAGTTGAATTTAAATCCCGTATCTTAGGAGCATATCTTTCAGGGACAATACTGTAACCAATTTGGACACAGAAACCTATGATACACAAATTTGCAACCATATTATCACCTCTCAATTCATAATCTTTATGTCAGATCCTATTTTTTTTTAATTATTTAGTTAGATTTAAATTATTTGAACTTCAAGATGAGTTATTATCATTGTCAATTTAAATGGTTAAATCAGTAATTCTCCAAGTTTTGAAGCACATTAAAAAATATTTAACTAATAATCACACATCAAGTGTTGATGCCACTGAAAAACAAAGTAATCCAAAGTGAAGAATTTATTGTGAAAGAAAATCGATGCTATAACGTTTTGGTTTCACTTTGGATTACTTTGTTTTACAATTTTTTTTCATATTCTCGGATTCTCTTCCATTATTTACCACTGAAATATGAATATATGTTGGTATACAACCCTGGACAAAAATATAAGACCACCCTCAAAAATGAAGAAAAAGATATTGTTTATTATGAAAATCAGATATATGAAAGATAAGGCATAAAGACAAATTTAAAATATGAAAAAATTTAAATTCATTTTTTATATGTATATTAGCATTTATGCTAAATTTTAAAATTTATTTTTGACATAAATATAAGACTAATGAGCAGAACTATAAAATATAAAGGTAAATTTTTTATTTAATATTTTGTAGATCATCCGTTAGCTTTGATAACCTCAAAAATTCAGTTAGACATACTCTCAACTAGTTTCTGAAGTTGAACTGAAGGTATTTTTTCCCATGCGTCTAAGATTGCATTTTTGAGTTCAGAAATTGCTGAGTACTGTCAACCTCCTTCATAAACTTTTGAAACAATTAATCCCCACAAATTTTCTATAGGATTGAGGTCTGGAGAGCATGCTGGGTGGTCAAGAAGTCTTATTTTTTGTTTAAGCAAGTATTTTTTTGTTATTGATGCACTGTGGATAGCAGCATTATCTTGGTGAAAAATCCATTTTTCTCCACATAGATGACACCCTTCTTGTGCAAGAGATAAATCATTTAGCATCTTCACATAATCTGCTGCTTTTTGTCGACCACTGATAAATTGTAGTTTAAGTTTTCCTGAAGATGAGAGAGGAGCTCCCCCCCATGGCTGCTGCAGATCATAAGAGATTCTCCTCCACTATGCCTTGTTGAGTAATTCTCATCTAGAAAATTTTTTTGCATGCTAGTGATTCTGAAAGCCATCTGGACTGTCTAAATTGAATTTCTTTTTGTCTGAGAAAACAATTTTTTACTATTCTTTAGCACTTATGGTTTGATATTGATGAGCATATTCCAGTCATTTCTTTTTGTGCTTCATAGTTAACCTTGGACGATGAATTCTTTTCTTATGCTTAATTTTTCGTTGTTTAAATGTCTTCTAATTGTTCTAGTACTGCAAGGAGCATCCACAAGAGATTGCAATATTTTTGATGCTGATGAAGTTTTCTTTTTTACTTTGCAAACAATTCTTCCCTTGAGTTGTGGTGATAATTTTTCTGGCCTGCCAGTCAGTTTTCTTGTTTCATACTTATTTGGACTTTTCAAGTAATTACAGATAGTGATTTTACTGTGTCCTAAAGGCCTTTGAAATTTCTCTCTGAGATTTCCGACTCTTTTCAGAGCTGTAATCTTGCCTTTCTCAAATTCAGATAAGTTAGTTCTTTTAGCCATTTATTTTTTTTTGTATTTTAAGTAATACAGTTTTAATAGCTTTTATATTACATAGACTAAATGATTTTTCAATTAAATTAAGTCCTTTTTTCTTTAGTTTTTATTATTGGTCTTATATTTATGTCAAAAATAAATTTCAAAATTTAGCATGAATGGTAATATACATATAAAAAATGAATTGAAATTTTTTCTTATTTCAAATCTAAATGTCTTTTAACCTTATCTTTCATATATCTGATTTTCATAATTTGAAAATCGTAAACAATATCTTTTTCTTCCTTTTTTGAGGGTGGTCTTATATTTTTGTCCAACGGTGTATATTAGGCCATAATTAGTGTATTTCCATGTTCCAAATATATGTCTGTTTATTTGGAAAAAAATAGGTGACATAATTATGTTTTTACCCAACTCTTTTGCCACAGGCAGGATATGACACAAGGTCAATTTTTAAATGAAGAAAAATTTATTTATTGTCTAACCAAGACTTACAAACTCGGTTTGCCCCACTATTTATTCATCACTTGAGAAGGAGAAAAGAGATGGATTTATGCTTTTCCTAAAGGCATTAGTGCAAAGTGGAAGGCAAACAGCCTTGTCCTGGGTTTGAACCTGGGTGTCCTATTCCCAATATCATCATTACTACATTAAAATGTAAATATATATTGATATATATTCATCATAATCAAGTTATAATGATAGCACAGATTCCCTTGACCTTCTCTCACTATCCCTATGTATCAGCCATTTCTCTTGGTAAGTCCTCTAGACAGCATCTAGTGCTTGTACAGAGCTGATGAATGTAAGTTTTTGTTGGTTAGCCTACACTGGTGGGTCCATATGTTGGAGTCCATAGGAGAACATCACTTATGTGTTCCTCCTTACTTCTCCAGCATATCTTGTTTGTCTTACCTGGATAGCTTGAGAGATCAAAGCTAAGTGTTCAGACAGCTGCTGTTCTAAATAGAGTCACTGCCACACTATGTCGGTGCCACAGTTTCAGAGGTCAGTATGTTTTATGGAATAGAGTTACAAGTCCCATGCTCTTTGGTTTTGAATTTAGAATTTTTCCTTCTCCTAGATTGTTTTCCTGACCTACAAAGCTAGAAAATTCAGTGTAACAGTTATTGCCGTAAGAAATGGACTTGGCGACTTGAGTTCAAATTCTGGATGAGGTTGTTTGCATTCCACTTTGTACTAATTAATGCTCCTGGGAAAGGTATGCATCCATCTCTTCTTCCTGCAAGCTATGGGTAAATAGTAGGGTAGGCTGAATTCTTTAGCATTGGTTAGGCAACTTGTTTTAGAGAAGGAAAACTCAATTAAGGACTGTTAAATTCCACAAAAAAATTGACTTTTTTGTTGCATCCTGCTTATGAACAGAGGTTGGGTAAATACATATATTTGACCATAATTAGATACTTCAAGTAACCAGCTCATTGGCCTAGTGGGGAGAGTGTTCACCAATGGTTTGCGAGACCGGGATTCAATCCCAGGTCAGGTCATACCGAAGACTTTAAAAATGGCATTTGATACCTCTTTGCTTAACACTCAGCATTATAAGGTATGTATCAAGGGTAAAGTGAAGCAATCCAGGGAAAGGAGTAGCACCCTCCCATACACCTCAGTGTAGTAGCTATTGAAAAGGAAGCCTTCAGATCACCCTTGACTATGGTCGCCAACAACTTAGATACTTCAAGGTTTTAGAATAAACAGCACTCAGTTTGTGAAACACTGAGTGAAGGCATTGTTGTTTTTTTTTGGTTTGTAATTGTAAATTTTGGCGTTGCAATGAATACTATTGTTGACTTTTTTAAGTCTGTATTCAGGTTTGGTTTTTCTAAACATATAATTTCTCTTTGAGTGATGAAAGAGTTGGTCACTTCTTTTGAAGTGATTTTTGTGGATACTAGAGCACGCAGACTAGCTACTTGGTTTGCACCAGCTGTACAAATCAATATATGTAACTCTGATTTAAGAATTGATAGCATCTATAGATTTTCATCTGTACTGGAAGAATTGTGAACCTGAAGACCTTTGGTGGCAAGAAGCTTTTTATCTGATTCTCTACAAGGCCAGAATGTGACACAAGGTCAGTTTAATGTGGGGTAAAACCCCACCCCCCGTCCCATCATGGAGCAGTATAAAAATTGCTTAGATTCTGTTGACATTTTCCTTCAGGGTGCCTCATGTATTGGGCAATAAATTCAGCCTTTACCTCTTTTAGATGAGGGGAAGGAGATGCCTAGGAGGAAGGCCACCAGGAACTAAGCTCTTGATTATTTTCATGAAATATCAAAAAGGAGGTTTTTATTCCAGGAATTGGATGATTTTCTAAAATTATTTTAATAAAATATAAAAGTGTCTTATATGCCAAGAGTTAAATGATTTTTTAAAAATTTGTAAATATGGTGTTGAAACAAACTTTCTTGACTATTCATTTCTCGATAAAACAAAATTATAAGTATTAAACAAAAGGATAATAAAAAACTTTCAAGTAAAGATAAAAATACAAAAAAAGAAATTTCCATAGAATATAACTCACTCAGGAGTGTAGTACATGTTTGATGATTATATAACAATGAAATTATATGAGGTGTTATGAGAAAGTCTTGAGACTAAAGCTTTAAATACTTTTAATCTTAAAATTTAAAAGAAGATCTATATACAGCTGAGCAACATATATAATAAAGTTATGATGTCAAGATTGATGCCAGATGTAAGAGGCTTCTCACAAGGAATTAATTCTGAGTAATGATCTGCCAGCCTAACTTAATAATCATTATAACTAATAGGACATCCATTCATATACTAGAATTGTATGTGTGGGTATATATATATATATATATATATATATATATATATATATATATATATATTTGAAATGGGGACAAAAGTATCTCAACTGAAGCTTTAAAATTTTAAAATCAAGACAAAGGTCTGTGCACAGATGAGCAATATATAAAGTGATGATGTCTAAACTTTGTCTAAAAGAGTCAATTTCATTTTCTAAAAATTATGATGCCAGTTTCCATAGTTTTGGAATAAATGATTTTTGGTGAAACACAAGACCATGCAAGTGCAGCACTCTCCATACTAACTAGACCTAGCTATAAAGAAAATAAAGTTTTGCATTCTTATCGAAGATTAAATTCCTTGTAATGTATGAGGGTCATTTAATAAATTAGGTGAATTTTGCCAAACAAGTTGGCAATAGGAAGCAATATTTACAGTTGCACCTTTTTCAAGGACATCAAAGTGATAAGTCCTTTCATGTCCCAGAAGACTGTCAGCATGACCTTCTTTACTGACTGCTGTGACTGGAGCTTTTTCTTTTCTAGAGAGTCAGTGTGTTTTCATTCCATGGACTGTCTTTTTGACCCAGGTAAAATAATGTTTAGCCCTTTTGTAAACTTTTTTGATAAAACATGTTTCTCTGTACACATTGCACATGCATCTGTAACTTTCACCTAGTTTGTACTTCTCAGCCACCAAGACTTTGATGACAGACCTCTGTTCAAGCCTGAAGCATTTTGTTTGATTTGCCACTGTTTCAAATGGTCTAAAAACATATATATTTGGAAGATTAAAATAATTTTTGCTATAAATAAATAGATTCTAAACAATGTAGAGTTTACATTTATGGAAAAAAATGCTTTTTTAGAAAAAATTCTTCTTCTTTATTGATTGACCCCAATAATTGCTTCATTAAAAAATGCAGTAAAAAATTAAATATTCATAGATAGTTAAAGTTATAGATGAATATAACAATTACTGACACCGACTATGCCGATGACATAGCGTTACTGGCAAATACACCCAACCAAGCTGAAACACTACTGCATAGTTTGGAATGAGCCGCTGCCGGCATTGGCCTCCATGTCAATGCACACAAAACGGAATATATGTGTTATAACCAAACAGGCGACATTTTCACACTAGACGGAACCTCTCTGAAACTAGTAGACAAATTCACCTATCTAGGAAGCAGCGTCTCATCAACGGAAAAAGACATCGACACATGGCTAACGAAAGCATGGACAGCTATCGATAGGCTCTCGATCATATGGAAATGAGACCTGACCAATAAAAGGAAACACAGTTTCTTCCAGGCAGCGGTTGTATCGATACTGCTATATGGATGCACTACTTGGACGCTAACTAAACGGCTGAAGAAGAAGCTAGACGGCAATTACACAAGAATGTTGAGAGCAATATTGAACAAGTCCTGGTGGCAACACTCCGCAAGGCACCAACTATACGGCCACCAGCCTCCTATCATGAAAACTATACAAGTTAGATGAACCAGATACGCAGGACACTGCTGGAGAAGCAAGGACGAACTCATCAGTGATGTATTCCTATGGACCTCACATATGGCCAAGCAAAAGTAGGACGACCAGTTCGAACATACATACAGCAGCTATGTGAGGATACAGGATGAAGACCTGTCAGAAGTGATGAATGATAGGGAGAAGTGGCGAGAGAGGGTCAGGGATATCCATGCTAGCGGGACGACATGATGATGATGATAGATGAATATAAATCTACAGATTGGTTAATGAACTGTCGGTTTTTATCTTAAAAGTGTTTTTTTTAATCTGGACAACATCAGGTCACCTTGTTGATATGGCATAAATTACAATGATTAGACAAATCAGATTATAAGGATAATAAATTTTATGGCCTTTAAGAATGGGAATAACATATGTGAAATACTCAACCACAAACTTCTAACAGTTTCCAAAAAAAAAAAAAAAAGAATATATATATATATATATATATATATATAAACATGCATTTATGCATTTGTTTATGCATACAAATGCATATATGGAAGTAAATCAGGAAATTAAATCCGACAATATGAAGAAAAGTTGAAAAAACAAAACAAAATAATCCAAAATTTGATGAATTTATTATGGAAGTCAACGTTGAATATTTTGGTTGTAGTAGCCTTCTTCAGGACTTTAAATTCAGGAAAAGTGTTGTTAAGATAGCAAGATAACAACACTTTTCCTGAATTTAAAGTCCTGAAGAAGGCTACAACAACCAAAATATTCAACGTTGACTTTCATAATAAATTCATCAAATTTTGGATTATTTTGTTTTATTTTTTCAACTTATCTTCAAACTTATATTTGCACACTTACACACATACATATATATATATATACATATATACACACGCACATTTATATATATATATATATATACACACACATATATATGTATATATACGCACAAACATATATATATATATATATATATATATGCACACACACACACATATATATATATATATATAAACACATACATACATATATATATATATATATGTACACACACACACACACACACACACACACACACATATATATATATACAGTGTATCATAAAAGTGAGTACACCCCTCACATTTCTGCAGATATTTAAATATATCTCTTCATAGGACAACACTGACAAAATGACACTTTGACAATGAAAAGAAGTCTGTGTGCAGCTTATATAACAGATTTAATTTATTTTCCCTCAAATTAACTCAAAATATAACCATCAAAAGCTAAACCCCTGCTAACAAAAGTGAGTACACCCCTTAGGGAAAGTTGTCAATATTAACATACACCATGTCAACTGTCAATATTTTGTGTGGCCACCATCATTATCCAAAACTGCCTTTACTCTCCTGGGCATGGAATTTACAAGAACTTCACAGGTAGCCACTGGAACGTGGAGCTGGCAGATATATTAGACTTTGCACATCTCCACCTTTCGCTTGAGGATCCCCCAAAGATGTTCTATTGAGTTCAAATTTGGAGACATGCTTGGCCAGTCCATCACCTTTACCTTCAGCCTCTTCAGTAAAGCAGTGGTCATCTTAGAGGTGTGTTTGGGGTCATTGTCATGCTGGAACACTGCCCTCCAACCCAGTTTCTGGAGGGACGGGATCATGCACTGCTGCAGTATTTCACAGTACATGTTGGAGTTCAGGCCTACCATCTTGCAGTGTCTCATCTCCTCTATCCCTGCTCGCACTTTATCTAGGATAATTTGACACCTCTCTTTACCTTTAGCCTTGCTGATTGTAAGGCTGGGGAAATAACCCAGTCCATTTCTGCCTCTCGCAATTGTGCCTATATATATATACACACACACACACACACACACACATATATATATATATATATATATATAGAAAGAGAGAGAGAGAGAGAGAGAGACAATGTTTCAGAAAAATCAAAATTATTTCATAATCTGATAACATGGCCAGTTCTTGTTCTCATGATCTCAAATTTTGTGTCAAAACAACTCAAAATTCTATGATTAATATTTTGTTTTTTATTTTCAGGTATAGAAAAGCCATTTCCTGGAAAAGCAAAGGTGTTTAATTATAAAAATTGAATTGTTTCCACACAAGCTTTGAAAATTTGAGATCATATGAATGAAAATTAGTCAAGTTATTAGGTTACAAAATGATATCAGTTTTTCTGAAATACCTTGCACATCTCAAATTATGTCCATTTTTTACAAAATTACTTGGATATTATCATCATCATCATGTCACGCCGCTTGCACGGATATCCCTGACCCTCTCTCGCCACTTCTCCCAATCATTCATCGCCTCCGGCAGGTCTTCAGGGTTACATCCTGTGTCCTCACATAGTTGCTGTATGTAGGTTCGTGCTGGTTGTCCTGCTTTTGCACATCCATATGTGGGGGTCCACAGGAGTATATCGCTTATGAGCTCATCCTTGCTTCTCCAGCAGTATCCCGCGTGTCTGGTTTGTCTTACTTGTATAGTTTTCGTGATGGGGGGCAAGTGTCCGTATAGTTGGTGTCTCATGGGGTGTTGTCGCCAGGACTTGTTCAATACTGCTCTCAACATTCTTGTGTAATTTCCGTCTAGTTTCCTCTCCAGCCGCTTAGTTAGCGTCCATGTGGTGCATCCATATAGCAGTATCGACACAACCGCTGCCTGGAAGAAACCGTGTTTCATTTTATCGGCTAGGTCCGACTTCCATATGATCGAGAGCCTATCGATAGCTGTCCTTGCCTTCATCAGTCGTGTGTCGATGTCTTTTTTTGTTGATGAGACGCTACTACCTAGGTAGGTGAATTTGTCTACTCGTTTCAGAGAGGCTCCGTCTAGTGTGGCAATGTTACCCGTTTGGTTGTAACACATATATTCAGTTTTGTGTGCATTGACATGGAGGCCAATGCCAGCTGCGGCTCGTTCCAGACTATGCAGTAGTGTCTCTGCTTGATTAGGCGTATTCGCCAGTAACGCCAAGTCATCAGCATAGTCGGCGTCCGTGATTGTTTTTGCGGGGTACCTTTTGCTTCTTCTCTTAGTCAGCTCGAAGCCATTTTCTCTGATTTTGTCGATCGAAGTCCTAAGCACATAGTCTAGACAGATGATAAAGAGGTACGGGGCTAGTGTGTCTCCTTGTAGTACTCCTGCAACAATGTCGAAGTATTCCGTGTCTCCATCTGGTGAACGTACTTTCACTTTGGTGTTTCTGTAGAGAATCATAATCGCTGCTACGGTTTCTTTTGGTATGCCGTACGCTAGTAGGATTTGCTCCATCTTCCCTCTGTGTATGGAATCGAAGGCCTTGGTAAAGTCGACAAATAGTAATGTCGCCTGAAGGTTTTTTGCCTGAACGCCTTCAAGGATTCTACGGATGGTCAGTATTTGTGAGGTTGTGGATCTATTTCTCCGGAAGCCATTTTGGTTTTTCCAAAGAATGTTGTCTAAATGGGGTTCTATGCGGTTCTGTAGTAGGGCATTGTAGATTTTGGCTGCTATGGATGTAAGTGTTATCCCTTGGTAGTTCTTGGCTAGTCTAAGGTCGCCTTTTTTAGGGAAAGGAAGGATGCATCCCTTCGTCCATCTTTCTATCCTATTTTGTCTATAGACTGCGTTGCATTGCCGGAGCAGTATATCGTCGAATTGTCTAGTCTTCCACACTTCTGGGGGGATCTCGTCTAGCCCTGCAGCTTTCGTATTTTTAATTCTTCTGAGAACTGAGTCGAGTTCTTCTTTGGTGAAAGGACCTAGTTTAACATCTAATTGCTTACTGATAATTCTGGTGATCGGTTCATCTGTTATTTTCGGTGGGTTTCCTAGTAGATTTTTGAAATGCTGTTCCCACAGTTTTACTCTTTCTTGTTGGCTTGCAGCTTTCAATTTTGCTTTGGCTGTGCTCTTCCTTCTACTTACTTCGTTTATTGTTTGCCAGGCTATCCTGGATTGTCTATCATCCACCGAGTCTCTAATCTTATCTATCTGATTTTGTATGTATTCTGCCTGTTCTTTTAGATATATTCCTGTTAATTGATATTGTGCCTTTTCTAGTTTTCGGGCATTTGTGTTTGTTGGGTTCTTTTGATAGCTTTTGGAGGCAGTTTTCACGAGTGCACGTTTTTCTCTAACCGCTAGCGTTTCCCAAGGGACTCTATATTTAGTTCTAGGTTTTGTTGGAATACACTTTGCTGCCGCCTCAAGGTGTGCTTCTACAAAATTTTCATATTCGTCATTTGGGGTACCTTTTTCTGCCTTCTCTTGTAGTGCTTAATGACCCAAATTCTGTAAATTTATACGTTAGAAAAAGCAGCAAAAAATGGCATATAACAAGGACATTTTTGTTCGCCTGATCTCATTGCAATACTCTGATTTAGAGAAGAAGCAATTTCAAATTCTATTTGCAACCTAATCATAGAAAGTCAGCCTCTGCATTTTCATGATTTCTCAAGGGAGATAATTATTACATGCTTATTATTGAGTACTTTGTTTCTTTATTTACAATTAATCTTAGTATAAATTCTATAAATAGGATGTGACTCAGTAACTCAAGCTTAATGGCAACTAACATACACAAAGAAGTGTGACCTGATCCTTTTGTAACTTATGAATAATGACTTATATATCATCATAATTGGTATGTATACATCATTATAAAATGTGGTATTTAGTGTTATCATATGATTATCATCTTATAGTCTTTGTATTAAACACTGAGTGGAGTCTGAAGCTTATAGTGGGTAAATTTTCTTTTTGTTAAATGAAATTTTGTGCTTGCCTCTTTGGTAACACATTGATATCAGAGACTTGCTACTTTTTCTCCTCAAATGAATGATATTCATGACCTTGAGCTAGACTTGTCTTAGCTCATTATGTGAAGGATAGGTCAAAAGTAATAGGGTATTCTGCTTCCTATAATGTCATTATTAATCATCCTATTAATATTGGCCTTCTCTATATAATTATAGGTAAATATTTTTGGTTGCTGCGACTTAATGTCATTCTTTTTCATTTTAGGACGGATTAACCTTAGGGTTCATTTAGCCCCAGGCGGGCTGAACTTTGGTGCCTTTTAAAGCATAGTATTATGTTTTACAGTGGGAAACATAAATATAGAAGAATAGGTGACTGTAAAAAAGAGGTTCTGAATCAATACACAAAGACTGAGAAGCGGGTGAGTAGAGAAGCAGATTGATTCATTTAAACAGCGTGTCAATCTGTCTAGAGTTATTCTATGCCAAAAGGGTTAGGGAATTGCATTTATTGTATGCTGTGTCTTAAGAGGTTTTTTGTACCCTCAATCCAATTGAATACTAATAACTTTTAGACAGATATATTTGATCCATGGATGAGACACTAACAGACACTACTACACTGTACCAGAGTGGACCTGGGATTAATGGCAATGAAGGAGGAACTCTACAATCCCTAGAACAGGAACCCCATCGTCAGATGGGGTTTTGTGCCATACCCAGGAGAACTCATTTTTTTCCAATGAGGGAGGGGTTCTTACCACTCTGCAGAGGATACAGTCAGAGTATTGTAAGTCCTACCAACAGAGTGTAATAAATGCTGAAGAATCAAACCAGCTATTCATATTGAAGGCCAACACGGCCCACAAATTTTCTTTAGGCTTTGTCTCATCCCATTTATCTTCCTCTTTAGGTTTCAGATACTGTGAGCACTCTGAATTCATATGAGGGAATTTTTTCATTTTGAATTCTTATTCTGTTTGATATATTTTTCCAATTTGTATCTTAAAAGTCCTACTGTTTCTGATGTATGACAGCCACCTACCCAGCACCTAACACCAGTTGCATTGTTGAGTATTAATGAAAGTTGCTAGACAGAAAGATGAGATGAAGAGATGACAACTAGTTCATATCTGGAAAAATAAAAAGTCAGACGTGTGGTCACTGAAAAAAATACCTCACTTTATTATTGTGTTTCAACTTCCCTTTGAACCAATCTCAAATCAGGAAGATGTGAAGTGGTATTTTTGAGTCAAAGGAATTGCTGAATCATAGCTCACCCTATAAGGGGAGTGTGGGGCAGTTTGACTAATTCTGAAATTTAAGTAATTCCTAGCCCCCTGCTGGTTATTGACTGACTGGCGCTTTTTAAAATTCCCCAACTCTTGTGATCATTTTTCGCATCTACAGAAAGAGTTCTTGTGGTTGACCCTTTGTTGTCGGTCACACAACCAGTCACCAAGTTTACTGGTAGGGGGAAGGTAGCTACTACATTAGATACTCTGGGTGACTAACTGTGTTGCTGGTACTTTGAGCTGGTCCTGATTTAAGGTATCTCTGGTTTCTAAGTTGAATTGCAAGCTTCACAAGGGATTAATGCTTGCAACGCAAATTCAGTTGTAAAGAGGGAACAAAAAGAGTCTTTTCTTCTATCATATCATTTTGCATTAGAGACAAGATAATGTTAAGGTAGTAACTGAACACAATACAGGTAAGTTTAGGCTCATGCCTCTATTTTAGGCAGCAATAATATAAAATGATGTAATTAATTAGCAAAGATAATTTATTGGTTCCATTTTGTGATTTTCTATCTATTATGTTGAAGTCCGGGTTATCTAGCCTGTTTGTTGTAAACACATAGTTATGTCCCTTGTCTTATAGTAGTAAACAGAGGTGTAATAAAGATGTTGATAGTGGTTACATGTGTTCTGTTGTGTTGATATGAGTTGCAAAGAAAACATACTAGACTTTGTAATATTCCTTTTTTTAAGATGGTTAATGTATATATTTAATCTAATAATATTGCAATAATAATCAACAATACTTGTTCAAAATAACAAAATTTTTTTAAATATTCTATTCTGATAGCCTAAAGTGAAGTAATATTGCTCAATATTTGTTTTTATCTATGATATATCATGAAACAACTGATTAATATTTTCCAACACTTTTTCAAGATGGTAAAAACTGATAGAGACATGGTTGTTTTGATTTGAGTCTGATATGAAGAATTATCATTATCATTCATTGATGTACTCAGACTTGTGTTCTCATCTTGGCTGTTATGTTATAGTCATAAGGTTGTTATTATAGCCAACAGTTTGGAGCGTAGAAAGGAAAAAAATCAGATGCTAGTCCAAGTACATCAGTGAATAATAAATACATTATTGCATAAAGCAAAAGTGAGACGATATTGTGTAATATTTTTTTGAATCAAAGATTAATATTGTGAAATAACTGATTTGTGTTGCAAAATAAATTTTAGTAATGATGCCAATATTTGATAGAAATGTTGTGATAGCCAAAAGTGAGACAATATTGTGTAATATTTTTTGGAAACCAAAAATCAATAATATGAAACAACTGATTCATATTACACAAATTTTTTTCAAAATAATTCAAATAACTAATGGAGATATTGCTGTATCAGCCAAAAGTGAAATAATTTTTGCAATATTGCACAATATTTTTATCAATGATACTGCAAGATAATTTTGCACTGTATTTTTTATCAATGATATAGCAATCATAAAACTGAGTGTTGTTTTATATTGGAAAGTTCAAGAAATAGGTTTTATTTTTGTTTTCTTAAATAGGATTTTATGGATATTGATTAAACTACAAATAACCTGCTCAATTCCCCAACGGTAATTGCAATAAGACAATCAGGAACAATGGCACCGTCTGCAGAAAGTAAAAACTATCAGTAATCTAGCCAACAAGCAGAGTGTAGCATAATATGTTGAACAGACAAACATTACAAGAAGAAATAATTGAAAATAAGCAAAGAAAATGGATTGGTTCTCTCTCAGTTTTAGCTGGCAGCTTAAAGAATTCCCATGACTGAAGACTCACAACAGATCATGTCAAAATCACAATGTTATTTTCTATAATTCTCCAGAGAACACTTATTTTTATTTTTGGTGGGAATACAAGAAGAGAAGATTATGAGTTATACATTGAAGCAGAAGCTACACTGACAGTTAGGGTAGGAACATAAACTGTCTATATTGATAAGATTATCAGTTCTTTTCTGAAAAGCATAGTAAGATGGTTATTAAAAATAATAGAAGTAAAGACCTGAATTTTTTGAAGATTAATTCATTGTAATAAAGGAGCATTTGAAGATTATTCAAATTTCTTATATGGTCAATTATTAATTTTTATGAGCATTTTTTGATATCATTTTTTAAATTTTGATATTATATTTTTTAATATTATTTTTTTTACTTTTAATAGTAAATTTTAATAGTATTTTTAATATTACTTTAAATTGTATTTTTTTAATATATAGTATTTTTATGAGTATTTTAATAGCATTCTTTAATATTTAGTATTTCAATAGTATTTTCTAATTTTTAGCATTTTAATAGCATTTTTATGAGTAATTTTAATAGCATTTTCCCATCTTATTTCAGTTGCTTTTTATCATAGCTTTGAGATGATTATTATTAGAAGAAAAATTCATATCTTATTACAACCTGTGGCATGTTTTGAAAATATGCTTGGGTAAGCAAATGACATTTTTATGATCTGATATAAAAATGAATAATTCTTATTAATTTAACAGATAAAAAAAAGGAACATAAAATATTATCTTTTTAAACATATTTCAATGGAAGATATGTATTTATTTACCCAACCCCTCAGCATGAGCAGGATGCAACACAAGGTCGATTTTTTAAGCAGAATTGAACAGGTTTGAATTCAGTTTTCTTTCTCCTAGAACAGTTGCCATACCAAGGTTAAAGAGCCCAGTTCGCCCTACTATTTACCCATAGCTGGAGAGAGAATAGTTGGATTCATACATCTTCCAAGTGTATTAACACTATGTGAAATGCAGGCAGCCTTGTCCTGGATTTGAACTCGGTCTGCTGTATCTGTTTTCTTCAATGATAAACATTACACTACAAGCACCTCAATAGAATATATAAATGTATCTAAATCTGAAGTTCAAAAGGTATTTTCATGTAAAAATGTTATGTATTCAGCTTATGATTTTGAACGGGATCTGGCTACAGTGTGTGATTGTGACAGAAGATTTAATGGTTAGCAAGTTTTATGTATCCATAAGACACACTGGTGCTAACAATGTAATTTTCCTATCAGAGAATGTAAATCAAATGATGGGATCATGAATCTGGATTACACCCACAGTGTTCAGGATTCCACTGTTGAGTGACAGTAAGCCAAGAATCCAGTAGTCCACAGGTAACCAGAGAGCTATTTGGACAAATCTTGACCAAGAACTTTCATTTATACTTACAATCAATCTTAAGGATCCGATTAGATCACAGATCAGTTTTTAAAAAATTTTTGTGAAATTATGTGATATTTGTTTTGTATGGTTTAGTCCAGTAATGAAAAAGAAGAAAAGAAGGACCAAAACGATGAAAATAAAATGTGTGCAACACCATGGCTTAACATGCGCAAGTGAAATATTCATGTTTTATGAATGATTGTTAATAACAATGTTTATGAACGTGTCATTAACATTTGAAAGCAAGTACCTTTAACACCATTAGGAACTTAAGCAACAAAGAGGAACTTTCGCTCACTTTGTCTTCATACGTGGTCCATTGGCAAAAGCTGCTGGTGGTGCCAGGGGTGGCAGTATCACAGTTAGCCACTGAAACTGTGGTATCACTTCTGGTTGGTGGCTGATGAGGACAGGGATTTACATGTGTTTTCACATGTTGTATGATAAAATTTAAATATTATCAATGAGCAAGTTGTATACTTTAACTTCTTAAGGTAATTGCCAGTGGAAATCAAGACAAGTAACATTAATTAACGAGTAAATCACAACAGAATTCTTTTGAGAATTGCAATTAAAATTAATGTCAGAGAATAACTTGCTAAAAAGAATTTAACGACTTCAAAAAAGTTTGTAAAATTGAAGTAAAATATTTCTAATTGCATCATTAAATTACTTATGCTAATGTCATCTTACAACAGTTAGAGTAATAAGTAATGAAATTAACTGAAGAATGAAATTAAGCAATGAATTCATCTAAAATATGGCAATGAATTATGAATTCAACTGAATGATGACAATAAGTTATGAATTCAATGGAACTATGAAGATAAGTAATGAATTCAACTGAACTATGACAATGAACAATCAATTCAACTAAACTATAAAAATAAGCAATTAATTCAACTGAACAAAGACAATAAGTAATGAATTCAACTAAACTATGATAAGAAGTAATGAATTCAACTGAATTGTGACAATACTTTATAAATTCAACTGAACTTTAATAAGAAGCAATGAATTCAACTGAACTACAACAAGATGTAATGAATAGCACTGATCTATGAAAATAAGTTATGAATTCAACTGGACTATGATAAGAAGTACTTAATTCAACTGAACTATAACAATATGCAATGAATTCAACTAAACAATGACAATAAGTTTTGAGTTTAACTGAACTATAAATAAGTATATTCAATTGAAATATGACAATAAGTTATGAATTCAACTGAACTACAACAAGATGCAATGAATAGCACTGATCTATGAAAATAAGTTATCAATTCAACTGGACTAGAGGGAAGAGTGTTCGCCAATGATCTGGGAGACATGGGTTCAATCCCAGGTTGTGTCATACAAAAGACTTTAAAAATGGTACTTGATACCTCCTTGCTTAACACTCAGCAATATAAGGTACGTATCAAGGTAAAGTGGAGCAATCCAGGGAAAGGAGTAGCGCTCTTCCCTATACCTTGGTGTATTAGCTATTGAAAAAGGGGCCTTATGGTCGTCTTTGACTACGGTCGCCAACTTTACTTACTTTACAATGATAAGAAATACTTAATTCAACTGAACTATAAAGATGAGCAATGAATTCAAATATATTATGACAATAAGTAATGAATCCAACTGAACTCCAAGAATAAGTTATGAATTCAATGGAACTCTGACAATATGTAATAAATTCAACTAAACTACGACAATAAGCAATGAATTCAATGGAACTATAATAAAAAAAGTAATGAATTCAACTGAACTATGACAAAAAGTAATGAACTGAATTGAACTATGAAAATAATCAATAAATTCAACTGAACTATGACAATAAACAATAAATTCAACTGAACAATGAAGATAAGTTATGAATTCAACTGAACTATGACAATAATTAATGAATTGCACTGAACTATGACAAGAAGTTATAAATTCAACTAAACTATGATAAGAAGTTAACATATTCAACTAAACTAAGAAAATAAGCAATGAATTCAACTGAACTATGAAAATAAGTAATAAATTTAACTTAACTATGAAGATGAACAATAAATTCCACTGAATTATGACAATAAGTAATGAATAAAATTGAACTATGAAAATAAATAATGAATTCAACTAAACTATGACAAAAATCAATGAATTCAACTGAATTATGATAAGAAGTTATGAATTCAACTGAACTAGAAAGATGAACAATGAATTCAACTGAACTATGAAAATAAGTAATTATTTCAACTGAACTATGAAAATAGGCTATGAATTCAACTGAACTATGTCAATAAATAATAAATTCAACTAAACTATGAAGAAGAACAATGAATTCAACTGAATTATGACAATGAATAAAGAATTCAACTGAACTATAAAAATAAGCAATGAATTCAACTGAACTATGAAGAAGAACAATGAATTCAACTGAATTATGACAATAAATAAAGAATTCAACTGAACTATGAAAATAAGCAATGAATTCAACTGAACTATGAAGAAGAACAATGAATTCAACTGAATTATGACAATAAATAAAGAATTCAACTGAACTATAAAAATAAGCAATGAATTCAACTGAACTATGAAGAAGAACAATGAATTCAACTAAATTATGACAATAAATAAAGAATTCAACTGAACTATAAAAATAAGCAATGAAATAAACTGAACTATGAAGAAGAACAATGAATTCAACTAAATTATGACAATAAGCAATGAATTCAACCTAACTATGAAAATAAGCAATGAAATAAACTGAACTATGATAAGAAGTAATTAAATTGAACTATGACAATAAGTAATGAATTCAACTGAACTATGAAGATAAGTAATGAGTTCAACTGAATGAAAATTAAAAAAAAAAAATTACTTTTGGCAAAAAATATGGAAAGATGCCATCTGTATTGGCTCCTTTTCTTTTTATTCAATCATCAGCAATTGAACACTCTTCTTACAAGCTGACAATAGTCTTTATCCAAATTTACAATTTTTTTTGTCAATAACTATCATACGATTTTATTGTGGAAATAGATTGCCAGATATTGAATTTTATGTATCAAAGGTACAGATTTTTAACATTGAATATCTGCTTACATATTTCAAGTATTCATAACAAAATGGTAACTGAGTCACAGTATGATAAAAATAAAATAATGTTAAACCTAATAAAGATGTTTTGTAATTTTATATGAAATAATTTTTGTGTAACCAATGTCTACTTAGTTTCTTTGGAGTATTTCCTAGTGGGTAGAGTATTCATCAATGGTCTGGGAGCCCTGGGTTCAATCCCAGGTCGCATCATACCAAAGACTTTAAAAATTATACTTGATACCTCCTTGCTTAACAGTCAGCAGTATAAGGTACGTATCAAGGGTAAAGTGGAGCAATCCTGGGACAGGAGTAGTGCCCTCCCCTATACCTCAGTGCAGTAGCTATTGAAAAGGGAGCCTTCTGATCGCCCTCGACTACAGTTGACAACTTTACTTTTTACATTTCACTAATTTCAACTTTTATCATTAGTATAAAATGTAAACCAAGATCACTGTGTATTAAGCATTAAAGCTCTCATTTTGTTTCTTAGTTTTAATGTCATATCAACCTTCATGGATAATTTAATGCTGAAGCCATCCTTGTAGAAGAACAGTATGGGTACTATTTAGCTCAGTTCATAGCTGGGAGAAGGGATGAAAAGGTTTATGCCTTTACCAAGGTTATTAGTCTAGAATTGAACATAATAGTTCAATTTGAGTTTGAATTCTTTTACTATGATGTTACAGTCAAGCATGTTAGCCACTATGTCACAGGGACTCCCCCTCGGTATTAAAGGATAATAAAAAAAGGTTACATAACTGAATATGAATGACTATAAACTGGTTAATATTTGTAGACAAAGCGGAAAGATGGGCTTTCAAATATATAGAATCTCTTCACTGTTTTATTTTTTTATTTCTTGTCTGTGTGTTGCAATAAGATGATAGTCTTATACAATTTGCATGAAAAAATATGCCTCAGTTTTTATTTACAAGATGTAGAAAACAAAAATAATAAAGGTAAAGTTATAAATAACTTATAAATAAGCATTCCCACAACCAATTTTTTTTAATGAAACATTAATTTTCTACTTAATTAATGACAACAGAGCTTCATTCTTTCTTGCGGAACATCAGACAATCTGAATAGATATTGTGAAGTATTATTTATTTCTAAACTCTACAGCATTGAAACTCTAACCAAAAATATGTAGCAGTTACAATATTTACAAGATATAGAAAACAAAAATAATAAAGATATGACCAGTTTACATACCTTGGTAGCAATATCTCATCAAGTAAAAGTGATGTCAACATATCCATAGCAAAGATGTGGACTGCTCTTGACAGATTACTAATCATATAGAAATCTGATCTCTTTGATAAAATAAAATGGAATTTTTCCAAGCTTTGGCTGTGTCAGTACTACTGTATGGATGGACCATCTGGACTCTAACAAAATGCACAGAGGAAAAGCTAAATGGGAACTACACAAGAATGCTATATATCATTTTGAACAAATCCTAGAAGCAACAACTCACAAAAAAGCAGCTGTATGACTATTCACCTCCCATCTCACAAACCATTCAAGTAAGACAAACAAGACATGCTAGACACTACTGGAGAAGTAGAGATCTACTTATAAGCAATGTTTGCAAAGAGACTTGTACATATGGCCACGCCAATGTTGACTGACCAGCAAGGACTTACATGCATCAGCTCTGTACAGACACATGGACAGAGTCTAGAATACATGTAATGAGTGATGGATGATAGGAATGGATGGCAACATGTAATCACCATGACTTGATGAACATCATAAATAAACCCCACTCCTACCATTTTTTGGATAAAAGGTTAATTTCTTTTTAACTAATTATATCAGGATTTATTACTTCACATGGAACATCAGTCAATCTAAACAGATATCATTATTTCATATGGAAAATCAGACAGTCTAAGCAGATGTCATTATTTCACATGGAACATCAGACAGTCTAAACAGATGTTATTATTCCACATGGAACAGCAAACAGTCTAAACAGATAGCATTATTTAACACGGAACATCAGACAGTCTAAACAGATGTTATTATTTCACATGGAACATAAGACAAACAGTCTAAACAGGTGTCATTATTTCATAAGAAACATCAAACAGTCTGAACAGCAGTCATTATTTCATAAGGAATATCAAACAGTCTAAACAGATGTTATTATTTCATAAAGAACATCAAACAGTCTAAACAGCTGTCATTATTTAACATGGAACATCAAACAGTCAAAACAGATGTCATTATTTCATAAGGAACATCAGTCTAAACAGATGTCATTATTTCATAAAGAACATCAAACAGTCAAAACAGATGTTATTATTTCATAAGGAACATCAAACAGTCTAAACAGCTGTCACTGTTACACATGCAGCATCAAACAGTCTAAACAGATGTTATTATTCCACATGGAACATCAGACAGTCTAAACAGCTGTCATTATTTTATAAGGAACATCAAACAGTCTAAACAGATGTCATTATTTCATAAGGAACATCAGACAGTCTAACAGATGTCATTATTTCATAAGGAACATCAAACAGTCTAAACAGATGTCATTATTTGATAAGTACATCAAACAGTCAAAACAGATGTTATTATTTCATAAGTAACATCAAACAGTCTGAACAGCTGTCATTATTTCACATGGAGCATCAAACAGTCTAAACAGATGTCATTATTTCACATGGAACATCAGACAGTCTAAACAGCTGTCATTATTTCATAGGGAACATCAAACAGTCTAAACAGATGTCATTATTTCATAAGGAACATCAGACAGTCTAACAGATGTCATTATTTCATAAGGAACATCAGACAGTCTAACAGATGTCATTATTTCATAAGGAACATCAGACAGTCTAAACAGCTGTCATTATTTCATAAGGAACATCAAATAGTCTAAACAAATCTAAACTATAATGTTCACTCTCGGACTAACACCCCGGAGAATGATATGAAATCTCTAATAACACCAGCTATGGGTTAAATAGTATCATTGCTGTTCTTCTACAGGGATGGCTTTGGCTTTAAATAACTCATGAAGATTGATATGTCATTAAAGAAAGAGAGACATTGAGTTCATTAGATTTATGCCAACAGTATTAGATAATAGCAAATAATATCCATTTTGATTGCATTATATTCCACTAGAAATAATAAAATTTTGGTATATTTAGTTTATACAAAATTGGTAGGGGTGTACTTATTCATGAACAATACTGTCCATTATTGGCAGAAAGATAGCTTTAAAAAAATTCCCAAAACATGACAGCTGAAAAAAAATGAAAACTTTTTTTGATTGAAAATTTAAGATTGTTATTATTGAGGCATAAGATTACAACAAAAAACAAAATCATGTGTCACTTTTAACACCAAACAAAATGTGGCGAATGAAAAAGATAACCTCCTAAGAAACAATTACCATGTGAACCCAATATCAGCAACAATTTCTAGAAGATATACAAGCTTATAAAACAAGAGAAAACTGGTTAAAACCCTTCAAGAATAGATGAGTTATGTGGCAGAGAAAACCAAAGAATTTGTGCCTGATATAAAATTAAGACAGAATTCATAAGTTGACCCATACTATGCAGATACCTCACCAAAGTAAAACCCTTTGTGAAGAAAAAAAAAGATCAGATCAAAAACTGTGATAGAAATTCTACACAGTTGTGAAAGTGAATACAATTGATAAATCAGTTGCACCTGAAAAACAAGACTTGAGAAATATTGAAAAAGGAGATACTTTAGAATCAAGTAAGGCTGAGCATTTGTTGAGGGAAAAGGAACACACACTGACCTAAATGGAATAAAGTCCAAATAATAGAGATGGAATAAATACTAGAAAATAAAAAGGTTGAAGGAATCTGTACACATGCTTGGAAAACTTGATCAGGAGACCATGCATAGACATTAATAGTTTGTGGAAGCCATTTATAAGGAAAGATGAGTGATGAATTTAGAGATTTACAGGCATGGGACTGCTAGTAACATTCAGTAGATTTTTTGAAAGGTCATGGATTCAGTGCAGGGGCAAGGAGATGATGAGCTAAAGAACATGCATGATTTCTAAGCATAAGATTCAATATTATAGAATACAATAGACACATTATTGATTGACCGATTGATTTTAACAGCATATCAACCTGTTTAGGGTTATTTTATACCTAGAGTTTAAGAAATTGTGTTCATTGTACATTTATATTAACATTTTTTGTGTAGTAGTTTCTTAAGAGTTTTTTGCACACATTTATATGATATCAAGTATTCCAATCAAATACAAATAATTTGTACATAGTTGTATGGTTTCTAGTTTTCCTATCAAATACTAATAGTTATATGATTTCAAATAATTATTTCTTTTTAATAATAGTCGTTTGTTAGCACAGAATTCTATGGTTTCAAGTAACTAATAATAATCCTTAGTAAACAATGATAGCTTTAAGTAACTATTCTTGATACAAACAATTTATTGTCATATAGCATCAAGTATTCCTACTGAATATGAATAATTTTTAAACATATCGAACTTGCTTCCTTCAATACATATGTGTGTGCGTGTGTATGTATGTAAATATGGTGCAAGCATATGCATGTATGTATGTATTTACCAAACCCTTCTACCACAGGCAGAATTTGACACTAGATCAATTATTAAGCAGAGTACAGCACTTCTAGACAAGTTGCCTAAAAAGAACACAGTTTGTCAAACTATTAACATATAGTTGGTGGTGGGGGTGGAGAATATATGGATTCATGTCTTTTCCAAGGGCATTTGCTCAGAGGGAAACAAATCAGCCATGTGAGCATATATATATATATATATATTGTATGCATGTGTGTATATGTATGCAGTCTAGTGAGTAGAGTGCTCACCAATGGTCTGGGAAACTAGGGTTCAATCTCAGGTAGAGTCATACCAAAGACTCAAAAAATGATACTTGATACCCCCTTGTTTAGTATTCAGCATTATAAGGTATGTATCAAGTAAAGTAAATAAAGTAGAGCAATCAAGAGAAAGGAGCAGTACTCTCCCCTACATCTCAGTGTAGTAGCTATTGAAAAACTGATTTTAAAATAAACTTTGTGTTGTATCTTAGTGCTAGTTGAGGAGTCAGATAAATAAATGGTGCACCTTCAGGGTGTTGCAATTTTATTTTCCATTAGTGTGTGATATATATATATATATATATATATACATTGTATATGCATACATATGCAGGCACACTATATATCCAAATATACATATGTGGTTCTATGCTAGTCTCGGAGCCCAATGCAGTGTGACTACTAATCACAGTACTTGCTGTGGCTATTGTGTTCATGACTACCACATTAGCTTCCAACTGTTTGCTTTATCAAATCTTTCCATGCCCACGCTGTGTTAGAAAGATTCATGGAGACGGGGGGGGGGACACAATTCAGCCTTATCTTCTTATGACAGTCAGGTAATATGAGTGGCTAGATTGTCTAGCAACTCAAAGAATAGAGAAACCCTGTTGTTTAACAACAACAAAAAATCGTTTTTATTGAAACGCATTTGTGAGACAATAAATAACAAACAAATGATGATAGCACTAAGATACAACACAAAGTTTATTTTAAAATCAGTTTTTCTTCTCCTAGACTAGTTACCATACCAAGGCTAAAGAGCCCAGTCTGCCCAACTATTTACTCATAGCTAGAGGAAGAAGAAATTGGTTTAAGCTGTTTATGCATGTAGTTTGACTACTGTTAATACACCCCTTATTTTAGAACCTGTGCATGTATTGGTTTGTCTATATGATCATTTACTGTAATCTATATACATTTACTGGAAGTTATATTGTCAGTAAGTTTAATCCTGAGTAAATTGAAACACATTATTCAAGATGTTCCAATTTTATTTTTGTTAATATATTTACAAAATAAAGAAGGAAAAATATGTATAGATTAATTGAACTGCATGAAATGAAATTAAAAAAAATCATTTAAGATTTTTTTGTTCTTAGCATTTTTTCTTTGCCATTCAATCAAATGATATACATTCACATCACAGGTATTTTCTGGAAACAATCAGAGGAAAAAAAAAAAGAAAGTAAAAAAGATATTAAAAAAAGTAAAGATATAACATTTGCATTCTGAATTTACATCCCATAATCAAAAGATATGTTTCCTTTCTCCACCTTTTATTGTTGTTCACAATTAGTTGAATGTATGAAAAAGAATAGAATAAAAGAAAGAAAGAAAAATCCTAACCATCTTTGAATAAATTCCACTTAAGTAGGTTTTCTATTAAATTTTGTTCTCAAGTTATCACCCTGTTGGAACTTACTTGCAGGAAAATATGGCTACTTTGATTAATTCTTTACAAACTGATTGGCAGTGGCATCACACATATATAGTAATGCCCATAAATAAGTACACTTCTATCAATTTTTTATAAGAATTTTCTTCTAAACCAATCACAAATATTCTATTATTTCTTGTAGAATGGATTATACAATACAGTCAAAATGAATATTATTAGATATTATTTATTACCACACTTTACAGCATTGAAACTCTGTTGTCAAAAATATGAATACATGGCAATCAAAAAAATGAGTCTGACTTAAATATATTTCTGCAATTTTATTTTAGTTTCAATGGGGTAGATTTTAGTAATAATTTGTTTTGATTGTATAATGTTCAACTAACAATAACAAAATTCTGGTATATTTGGTTTAGAAGTAAATTAACTTTTTATAAAAAATTGGTAGGGGTGTACTTATATATTTGTGATTCTGCATTATAAATATATATATATAACTGGTCAAACTGGGCTCTTTAACCTTGGTGCAGTAATAGGTCCAGAGGAAGGAAAGCAGTGAACTCATAAACTGTTAAACTCTGTTTAAAAAGTGACCTTGTGTCTCATTCTGCTTTTGACATTGGGGTTGGGTATATATATATAGCTTTCCTTCTTCTGTATCTATTACCATAACAAGGTTAAAGAGTGTAGTCTTCCCAATTATTTATCCATAGCTAGAAGGAGAATAGTTGGTTTTATACCTTACTTTATATCATATATATATATAACTGTTATTATTTTCTTTTGTAAATTGATGCTTTTAGAAAATGTTTTTAAATTAGTATGTCAAATATTGATTTGGTATTCTAGACTACATGCTCAGAACATCTATTGATAAAATGAAAGATAACGATTTCAAAAGCTAACAAAGGAAAGAAGCAGAAGGTACCCCACACAAACAATTACAGACATGGACTATGCTGATGACATAGCACTTCTGGCAAATGCACCCACCCAAGTCAAAACCCTGCTACATAGTCTGGAATGAGCAGCTGCAGGCATAGGCCTCCATGTCAATGCACACAAGATGGAATATATGTGCTTTAATCAAAGATGAGACATCTCCACACTAAACATTAGCTCTTTGAAACTAGTAGACAAGTTCACCTACCAAGGAAGCAGTGTCTCATTAACTGAGACAGACATCAACATGCGACTAGCAAAGGCATGGATGGCTATTGATTGGCTATCAGTCATATGGAAGTCAGATCTAACCGATAAAATGAAACGCAGATTTTTCCAAGCAGAGGTTGTATCAATACTGCTGTATGGATGCACTACATGGACGCTAACTAAACATATAGAGAAAAAGCTTGAGGGCAACTACACAAGAATGCTGCGAGCAATACTGAATAAGTCCTGGAGGCAGCACCCCACAAAGCAGCAGCTGTACGGCCACTTACCACCCATCATGAAAACTATCCAAGTCAGATGAAGCAGACATGTAGAACACTGCTGGAGAAGTAGGGATGAACTCATAAGTGACATACTCCTGTGGACCCCTTCACATGGACAAGCAAAAGCAGGATGACCAGCTAGAACCTACATACAACAGCTCTGTGCCGATACAGGATGTAGGCCTGAACACCTGCCAGAAAAAATAGACGATAGAGATGGGTAGCGAGAAAGGGTCAGGGATATCTGTGCTGCTGCCGTGACTTGATGATGATTACAGTTCCAATTAATATATATTGGTGAAAGTGGTTCTGGTTTAATTATAAAGTTAATCAATGTTGTGACTTGAAGAAAACTGTACGAGTAACTATCAAGAGGAAACTATGCGATTATACATACTGAAACTTTATCAAATTTACCCAACCCCTCCACTTGGGCAGGATATGACACAAGGTCAATTTTTTAAGCAGAGTTTAACAGGTTTGAATTCAGAGTTTTCCTTCTCCTAGGCTAGTTGCATCACCAAAGCTGAAGAACCTAGCCTGCCCTACTATTTACCCATAGCTGGAGGGAGAATAATTGGATTCATACCTTTCCCAAGGGTATTTGTGCTATGTGAAATGCAATCAGTCTCGTCCAGGATTTGAACTCGTGTTGTCGTGTCCATTTCCTACGACGATAACCATTACACCACGGGCACCGCATACTGAAACTTTATGTTAACAATGCTTGTATTAATTCTTGACATGATAATCAGTTTAATCCTCATTTCCAATACATGGTACATAGACTGAAAATTTCATTTCAAGTCATTGACATAATGAGTAGTGTGTTTGCCAATGGTCCAGGAGACCTGGGTTCAATCCCAGGTCGAGTCATACGAAAGACTCAAAAAATGGTACTTGATGCTACCTTGCTTAACACTCAGTATTATAAGGCAATGATCAAGGGTAAAGTGAAGCAATCCAAGGAAAGGAGAAGCACCCTCCCTACACCTTGGTGTAGTAGCTATCGAAAAGGGAGCCTTTGAGTCACTCTCGACTATAGTTGCCAACTTTTTAAATCATCGAATTTCTTCCCTTCTGCCAGCAATATCTAGGGTACCTCATCAAGATGCAAAAGTTAGCAAGCTAGTATTGCAGTTCCATTGCTACTGAGCTGTGAGTTCAATCCTCCTTAAGTGCTTTATACTTATGACCTTGTGCCAAATCTAAACCATACTTAGTATTTTATGTGAGCTATGAATAGTGAGTTAGTCAAGCTGACCATTGGTAGTAAGTTTAATTCTCACTTGGTCCACCATATTTTTATTCTAAACTAAGTGAAACTAAGTATGTATTTACTCAAACCTTCTGACACAAGGTCAATTTTTAAGGGGAATACTGTGGGTTTGAATTCAGAGTTTTCCTTCTACATTGGTTGAGTTTCTGCCTTATTATTTACCCATATCAGGAGGGGAGAACACATGGACACATGCCTTTCCCAAAGGCATTAATAAGAGAAGGAACCGAAATACAAGCAGCATTGACCAGATTTAGAACTTGGGTTGCCAATTCCATTACTGAAGACAATAACTATTATACTAATTGAAGCTTAGTAAATGACTATAAGTGCTTGGTACAGAGTAATGTTTAGCAAGCTAAATTATCAATCATTGCAAATGAATTCAATTTTCACCCAGTGCATCATATTTCTGGCCTTGCTTTAAACTTAGCTTAATAAATGACTACTAACTGAAATAGTTTATCTAGAGTGGAAAATGATTAAAGTTAAGTTGTAAAGTAACTATAAACTTATTGGGTATAAATAAGAATAAGCAATTAGAACTAAAATTCAACTAAGATAACTGGTTTCTTTTCTTGACCTTGAGGAATTGATGTGTCATTATTTAGGTATTAAAATGACAGAAAGCTTTGATATATTTGTTTGATAAATCCTAAACATTATATCACAGGTTTCATAAACAGTGAGTAAATGATAAAATGACTTGGTTTTTATTGCTTTCTATTTCTGTCCAAAGATCTGGGTAAATATTTAACAACATTAGTTCGTAAAATAACTTTAAAGATAGAACAACTTTGAAAATAGTTTTATTTGTGTTAGATTCAAATGATTTAAACATTTTTTTTTTGTTTTTAAGATTTCATTTTGAATTGGATTTTTTTTGCCTGTTATCAGAGTTCAGCCATTAAGACAGGATACTGAGTTGGTGATTTTCAAAATGACAATGATAAGATTGTGTTATATAGGTCTAAATAAGAAGAATCTACTTGTTTGCTTACCTGGAATATCAGCATTTCCTTGTTCTATTTGGGTTTTTTTTCTTTACTTGGGATTGAACTCTGATCACAGATAAAAAATCCAAATCACAATTAAATCCTAAAAGCATTAAAAAAAAAGTTATAAACCAGTTGAATTTAACACAAATAATAACCATTTTCTAAGTTGTTCTATAATTAAACTTATTTTATGAGCAGGAAATATTAAGCATTCACTCATGACAGTCATAAGATTGTGTTATATAGAACTTCTCAGTAAGAAGAGTTGCTTACCTGGAAAATCAGCATTTCAATGCTTGTAAATAAGATTAAAAGATCAAGTTAAAAATTAGTTATCATTAGTATTAGATTCAATTGGATTTTTGTCTTGAAATTTTTTTTATGATTTAGTTGTGAATTGACTTTCAGTGCCAAATTTTTAGAGTTCAAACACAGGTAAAAAAAACAGACAGTACATTGAAATGCTGATTTTCTGGGAAGGCAAGCACCTAGACTCTTCTTATTTAGAATATCTACACATGACAGTACTTATTAACAGTTACCTCTGCACCCCAACTTGATTCCTATTTTACTCTGGTATTCTCTATCTATATTAATGGTTCTCAGTCTTTTTTAACCAAGGCACCCCCTCCCCTTGATTCCTATTTTACTCTGGTGAACCCCCATAGCAATTCAATGTTTAAAAAATCCAATTTTATTTTTATGATTAAATATTATGAAATGTATAAAAAAAATTGTTAAAGTTTTTGTGTATTGTAGAAGTATAACTAATTTCTTATTCATTAACTGTAATAACTAAATTCTATGGAAAATGAATATCCACAATTAAAATAAGTCATAAATATATAAGGACATATTTATTAAAAAAAGAAAAGATATTTATTTAGTATTATTTATTCAATGTGAGCCGCATGGGTGACGCTGCTTTGTTAGTTTTACAATATTTGGTTCCAAAAATTAAAGTAATGAAAAATCACCTATTTGGACAATGTTGAGTTGATCAATAACTTTTGATAGTCAGTTAGAAATGGGACTGAAACCAGATTCAACAAGGCAAAATGAAGGAAAAACAGTAGCATACAAATGTAGAAAGACAAAATTGATTGTCCTCCCTTGGATTGGTCCAGTGGTCACATGAAAATTTGGACTAATTATTTCTTGTTCTTTTAACATCTATGACATGTTTTTTTTTAGTTCTCATTCATTGAACAAAAAGGAACAAGATTTTTATTTTTGTTCACAATACGAAATGAAGATTTTTCCTATTTTAGAAAGATTCTCTATTTCACCTTGCTATGAAAACCAGAAGACAAGATATTTTCATTACTTATTTTGTTTCTCATCATTGATGGGAGAAGACAGTATTTTTTAGTCCTCACTCATGAAGTGAAATAAGACATTCATATTTGGCCTTTTTTGTATATCCTTTCATGCATGTTTGTTCTTGAGGCAATGTGTATGTTTATTTGTTTTGGAACACATCTTGAATTGTTGTAACATTTGTTATATGCATTCATTTAATGTTTGATAATGTACATGAGTTTGTCTTGTCTTTTCTTTCTGTTTATTCAGAGTTTGTGTATCAATGGATATAGTAAAGTTGATAATAAAACTTGGTGAGAAGGAAACAATTAAACATCCTTCCTTGCACCAAATAGCTGGTAAATTATAACTGGCACATAAGCATCACCAATTCTACTATAAATACGTCTTAAGCAAAATTTTTTCATTGACCTCTAAAATACTATTATAAAACTCCAATTAACTATTTTGCTTACATGGACTCCCAAAAATCTTATATGGAGTTCATTTAAGAACCACTAATATAACCCAATCTTATTCTTATCCTGAATGAATGCTTAACATGTTTATGAAATATGTTTGAACTTGTAATTTTGGTTGGTTGGGTTTAATGGCATATTAACCTTTGTAGGCTATTTAATGCCAAATCCATTTTTATGTAAATAATCAGTTCTACTTCAAACAATTCAGTTTAGCACGAGTACTCACTTTAATCGTCAAAAACATTTCTATTTCAAGCTATTCAGTTTATTCAAACAGTTCTAATTCATCAAATTCAGTTAAGCATGAGTACAGATTTTGTTTACACAGTAAAATGTCAAAACAATTCTATATATAACAATTCAGTTTAGTGTAAGTACAGTTTCAATGTAAAAAAACAGTTCTATTTCAAATAATTTAGTTTAGGATAAGCACACACTTTAAACGTAAGTACAGTTTAATTGTCAAAAACATTTCTATTTCAAGCTATTCAGTTTATTCAAACAATTTTCTTTAGCATAAGTATGCCATTAGTTCTATTTAACCCATAGATAGGGCCCTATCAGGTGCTACCACACCAGGCCAGAGTGGACCTAGGAGCAATGGCAATGAAGGGGTGCTCCACATTCCCCAAAGCCCCAACATTACTGGAAACCCATCATCAGATTGTTTAGTGTCATATGCAGGACACTCATCTGGGGGGGGACCCCTCTGAAGAAGTGCAGTCGGTGTATTCTATGGCCCCAGCTGACTGGGAAACTGTAATTTTGTTTTCAGTACATGTTATCAATATTCAAACAAAGATAAAACCTAAAACTATGAATGCTGATTTTCAAAGCAGGTAAGCTCTTTTTATCTAGAAGTTCAGCACATTTCAATGCTATGAGAGATGCTGTAAAGTTCTCAGTCCAACTAAGAAGGGAATGAGACCAAGAACAATGAATCATATATGCTATTCAACATATTCATCTTGCAATTCAACACACTCAAGTTTCTTTAACCCTTTTAAAAATGTCAAAAGAAAAAAAAGTCAATTCCTTCTTGACTGGACTGAGAACACTTCACCATCCATTTGTATTACTATCAAACAAATCAGTATATTTGTATCTTCAGAAAATTTTAATACCAATATGATATTCAATCCTTCTAATAGTTATCTATAGAAAACATTTAGCAATTAAGACAATAGTGAATTTACTCCCAGAAGTGAAAATTTAAAACCAGGTTTTCAAGTTGTATAAATTCTTTTTCCTCTTCAATATTAATGTTACCCAAATCCCTTACACCTTAGAAGAGACTTATCCCATAACCAAATTTGGTTGTGGGGGTGCTGCTGATGTAATGTGTCTTGAGCAGAAATTGGCTGGAGGAGTCCATCTATTTTCAGATTTAGTTTGAATTCAAAGTTTTTGTTCTCCTAGACTGATTGTCATTAAAGAAGCCAGTTTACCGAACTATTTACCCATTGCTGGAGGGAAAATTATTGGATGAATACCTTATCCAATGGTATAAACATTATTTGAAAGGCAAACAGCCTTGTTTAGAATTTGAGCTCAGGTAGCTGAATTCACTTCTTATAATGCTTACTTTTATTTCTTACATGTGCTTCCTTATACCATACAAGTGATTGTACCCATAAGACTTGAATGATCTAAATAGTATTAATCAATGATACAAAAGTTAGAAAGCTGATTTCTCAACCACTTGATAATGAGTTCAAACCTTACTCCACCCTAAGGACTAACTAAAATAAATCAAATATCTATTTTTTTTCTGACTAGTTCATATGTATCTGAACACTTACAAGGTTATTTTGTACTATTCATAATAAAATACTTTCTTTTATTATTCCTTTTTTAAAAACTTATTTAGATCAAAGCTGGTTAAAATAATTGAGCATTAAATATTTGACAATGTGACAAAGAAATGAAGATAGAGATTCATCCCTCCAAGTTTGTATTTAAGCTAGCAATAAAAACCTATTTGTGAATTATTTCAAAGAGCAAAGTATAGTATCTGTTCATTCACTGAAACAGAAAAAAGCATATTAGTTTGAATCTTATGATAATTTTGTTTATTTGAACAAAAGTAGTTTTTAAATAAAGGTAAAGACTAAAATATCTCAAATTTTAGTTTCCCATAAGAAAAAAAAATGACCATATCTGTTAGCTCTAAAATACATGCCTTATAAGTGCATTTTAAAACCATTCTTCATTAGATGTTCTTAGCAGTAGAGTTCAAGATTTCAGGCATTGGTCTCCTATCCATAATACCACCTCAGTGGATGCAATTTCATACAGATTGACCAATGTTTTTGGCATCCTTGGATCTAGAACTGTGACAGATTATCCATTTTATTAGATCAATGGAGATCACATTATGTTAATTCAAAAAATTAATCTTTGACCAATTAAAAAAAAAAAAAAAAAAAAAAAAATATATATATATATATATATATATATATATGGCCCCTTGGCCTATTGGGTAGAGTGTTCACCAATGGCTTGGTTCAATCCCAGGTTAAGTCATACCAAAGACTCAAAAAATGGTACTTGATATCTCCTTGCTTAACACTCAGCATTGTAAGGTACATATCAAGGATAAAGTGGAGCAATCTAAGGAAAGGAGTAGTGCCCTTTCCTACACCTCAGTGTAGTAACTATTGAAAAAGGGACCCTTCCGGTCACCCTTGACTATGGTCCCCAACTTTACTTACTTTATATATATGTATATATATGATATCTTCAAAGTTTCAGGACTGTTAAAAATTCAAATTTAAAATTGAACAAGTATTTCCCATATAAAGTTCTTTGATATATGGCTACAAGTTTTGCCGAAATTTACCACATCTAATATACACATCATAAAAAGTTAGCAATAGCTCTTAAAGAGCATAGTATTTTTTAGACTTGTAATTGGATAAAAGACAGAAAGTTTTGGTGATATGGTGTTGCATATACATTTTTTTTACATACTAATCTTGTTTAGGACAGGCTGAGCAGTTATTCAGGATAAGAAGAATTTTGCAGTTTTCCAATCGGCCAAAAGATATGCAATGTGTTTGAACTAAAAGAGATGGTTGCTGGACCATTGGTGGTCAACCTGAATTTATTATCATGATTATTTTGAAACCAATGCTTCTTATTGGTGAGCAGATATGGTAATCTATTTCCAGTAAAATGTCTCAGTAGATTTAAATCCAAATGTGTGTCAATAGTTACTCAGCTTTTAGAGTTAAGAGGAGATTCTATTGGTATGTTTAGTTCATTGATGGGTGGTTTTAGAAAATAGGCATAAAAAGAAAAAATTTTGAAAATAGGCATACAAAGCAGTTTAGGATTGTGTCACATCTTGAGGCCAGGAATTAACCAAGTTTGTTCACTAAAACCTCAGTTTTTTTCTCTCTCTTTTAAAAAGATTTTTTTTCAGTGCAGTCTGTTGATTAAAAAAGAAAAGAAGAAAGAAACCAAAAAGAGAGAAAGAATTCACAGTTTGAATATATATACATATACACACACACATGTGTGTGTATATATTTATATATATGTGTGTAAATATTCACACACACTTGTATGTATATATACATATATACACACACATACACATATATATGTAAATATACACACACACATACAGACAGACACACACACACACATATGTGTGTGTGTGTATGTGAATATACACACAAAAACGGTATAAAGGCATTCATGGATTGGTCACCAACTATGCACACTACTTTTTTTTTTTTTTTTTTATCTTTCTTTAATAAGTGTGAAATAGTGAATAAAAACGAGTATAACAAATAAAATGCATCAAATTAATCATTACATTGACTCTCTGCACGGTCACTTGATGCAGATTTTTTTTTATGCCAGTTTGTTAAAAATATAAATATGCCATATATGAAAGAATGATCAAGGAAGTTCTTTATATATGTATATATATATGTGAAGTATATATATATATACTTTCTTTAAGTAAAACAACGAAACCGGTCACATCCTATGTGATCGGTTTCGTTTTTTTTCTTAAAAAATTTATTGCTCTGTATTATTGGTACATTGAGCTCTTTACCAGGAAAATTTTAAATATTCATCCATGAATAACTTCTTGTCCTGATGGAATTACTCCCAACTCCGGTTTAACTGGACCAAGAATACTATATATATATATATATATATATATATATATATATATAAAATTTTAACAGACTTGGTGGCTATATATGCTCTATAACTGATATTGAGCACTCTTTATTTATAAGTATAGCAAACAATATAACTATATTATTAATATACTGCTCCTTGAAAACTAGTTGGATACTCTAACTTTATTTATACCTAACTGCTGACTGACCGTCACCAAGCACCATTGACTCTGTTCAAACTTAGATCTACATATGCTCTATCATTGATAATGAGCACTCTTTATTTATCAAAATACCAAACAATATAACATATATATATATACATGAAGTGATAGAATTAGATAAAGTAAGTCAGAAAGTGGGATAGGAGTACATGTCTACTTGTACTTAAGTGATGCACTAAGGGAGTGGTGAGAGAGAAAGATGAATTACTAACAGACTTGAAGAAAAATGACTGCAATTAAAATCATGTTATCTCCTCAAAGAAAAGATAAGAAACATGTCATAGAATCTTTCAAACTGTAGAGATTTGTTGCATTCCTTTTTTGACTTTCCTTCCACAACAGAAGAAGCAAGTGGCTCTTTTGCAAGATGAACATGGAATTGTCTTTTCGTCAGAGATGGTAACAAATCCAGATAATTTCTCTTTGGTTCTTTTGCCAAACTTCAAAGTTAAGTCAACCATCTTAAGTCTCTAAGGCAAGGTCCGAACTGTGTAATGTTAAGTTCTTCAAAGGCAAAATCCATATTATTTTCTGAAGTCTCTCTTCCCTGGAATGGTTCACTAAGATAGGGAGCGTTTTTTAAAAATAAATAATTATATTTCTTAAAGTTTGATTCACACTGTTTTATTTACTGAACAGATAAATCTATATCTGCCGACAATCTTTAGCTTGGAGTTTTAAAAATATATTAAAGTGAAAGCAGCATTTATGAACATAAAATTTTAGATAATTCCACATATTACTCAGAAATATGGTTTTGGTTTCTTTGTTTAATGGCATATCAACCTTCATGGTTTATTTGATGCCAAAGTCAGCCTTGTAGAATAACAGCGATGATACTATTCACCCAAAACTGGGAGGATGAGGGGCTTTGTATCTTTCCAAAGAATATTTGTCTGGAAATGAATGTAAAAGCATGACTAGATTTTGAACTCACTCACTCCAAGGCAGCAGTCAACCACTTTAGCTATTATGCTGTGGGGGTTTGAGGTTTGAAGGTCAGGGGCTAAGGGTAAGGCTGTGTTGCCGTAAGATATCTGACTCTATATTTTGGTTATTTTATTTTACCCCACGTTCACTGGGCGGTGTAACGCCTTGCCTCAGGAAAGTCCCAAAAGAAATATACAAAAAGAAAAGATAGAAATAGGTAAGAGACAAAGATGTTTCTTTTATACTTTCCTTTATTTACTGGGTTCAACAACCATTCCGTGGATGAGGGAGTTTTTCCTGAATACATTGAAATGGTTGAATCCCCCAGTTATGGTGTAAAAAATATGTTAATTCGTTTCATGTACGTAGGTGTCCGCATTTGGTATTTCGGGCTTCCATAAGGGTTAGTTTTCTTTTTGGAAGTTTTGTCAAAGTCCGATAAGGGTTAGTTTATAGTCCAGTAGTGGGTCTTGTATATTTCAGCATAGTGCTGACCAATAGAGAGCTGCTACTGGGTGAAAGGGACTAACCGATGCTACGTCCAAAGACGTAAGCGTGGTGCCCAAACACACCAGCACAAGGTTATCAATCTGCTGGTCACTGCCTGAAAGACAGAGAATGACTCGTCCCCTTTGTCAAGAAGAAAATGCCTTTTTTCTTTTTATGCATGTGTCATCCCCTTTTCCTGTTATGGACCTCTGGGAGTTTTCTGCAAATTTAATTGTTTTCTTTTTATTTATCTATCTTTTTTTAAATTTTAATTTTAAATTTTTTTTATTTATTTATTCATTCCCTTCAATGCCATGGGGAATCCCTCTTAAAAATATGCAGTGTGAGAGAAATACCTCCCACATTTTAAACTGTCACCTGTGTGGTGCAAGTGAACTTAGGCAAATGGTAATGGTAGCTCCATTTAGCTAATGTTTTTATCAGTTATGATCATTACTTGGACCAGTATACACCACACATTAAAATTTGAGGTGATTTTTAAAATTGATTAATTTGTAATTGCTACACAGGGTGCTTTTTGTGATCATTTCATGTTACATCAGAATAATGCAGTTCAGGATAGAATTTTCGACCCATAGCAGGATTGATTTTCTGTCTGAAACAACATTATTGAAGGGAGATGAAATGGATTCGGATCTTTCTGAGGAACATTAGTGTAAAGTAAACATAAACAGTTCTGAGTAGGATTTGAACTCAGCTTACTGAATCCATTTTACATGTCAATAACCTTTACACAACCTGTAGTAAGTCAGCCATTCAAGATTCGTTGAGACATGCTTCACCTTTAAAAATGTTAAAAATACATTTTACTGGTTGCCATTCAGAGGGAAGAGTCACCAGATGACTGTTGACCTACAGAGTTGTTTGGGCTTATTTATTACATCTATAATGTTTAACCTTATATATATATATATATATATATATATATATATATATATATATATATATATATATAATGCTTTTGTTTTTTCAAAATCCTGTTGAAGTCTATCCACCTTCCTCAATAATTAAACCTGGTGAGGGAAGGGGGCAATTTACTTTTACAAAGCTATATATATATATATATATATTTACAATATAAAAAACAAATACAACTTAGGCTATTTCTTCTACAGTACACAATATCAGGTATAGAGCTATTATAAAGTTGAATGTGTAATTCTGGGAGTAAATTCACCATTGTCTTAATTGCCAAGGATTAAAATAATTTTTTTTAAAAAGTTAAGGTTGATAAGGAAAAGGATGAATTTATATATACAAATGAATATACAGGAACTATAGAATGAAATAAAGATTGATGATTAAAATTACTTTTTAAAAAACATTAAGGCTGGGGAGGACAGAAATGTATGTTTGTGTGTGTATATATATATATATATAGGCACTGTAAAGTTGGATGTTGGTGGATTATTAAAATTGCTTTTAAAAAAATTCAAGCCTTGTGAGAGAAGGGAAAAATTTATATATATGTATAAGCGCTATAAAGTTGAATGTAAACAAATATTTTAGTATGACAATCAATTTCACAACATGAATTCATCTTCAGATGCTTGTCTGAAGCTTGATACACACACACACTCATATATATATATATATATATATATATATATATATATATATATATATATATATATGTGCACACACATACACACACACACACACACACACATATATATATATATATATATATATATACACACATGCGCGTGCACACACACACACACACACACACACACGCACACACATATATATACGTACACACATACACAAACACACACACACACATATATATATATATATATATACGCATGCACATGCACATATATATATTTATAAATATATATATATATATATATATATGTACATACATACACACAGATATATATATATTTACACATACATATATATATATATATATATATGTGCGCATACTCAAACAGATTTAATCTCTTTTAGAGCCTTTTATATATTTCTTGGCAGATTTCAGATCACACTAAGTTATCTATTGCAGTGTAATAAACGTTAATAATTTACTAAACAAAAACAATAAGTAACATATTTAGTGACCAAACCAATATTGAGTTGACACAGATTTCCACTTTGGAAATCTTTGTCAGAGAAAGCAGACATGAAGAGCTTACCTGGAGAGGCAGGTGGGTAGGCAGGAAGGCAGGTAAATAGGCAGGAATGCAGGTTTGTAGACAGCAGAAATTAGGAGTATAACATACCCAAGCATCGATTATCCAGGTTAGTAAGGACATATTATTGGTCATCATATATTACATATCAGCTGACCATCAAAGAACAATAAGAGAGACTGACAGGTAGTAAAAAATATACAGGTAATGAAAGAAAAAGACATCAAAAAAGGAACAAAGGCATAAAAAGGCAGGAGATGCTCAGGTGAGGTCATTGATATAGCCTGATTAGGGGAGTAAGCACTTTGAAAAAAATGTTGCCAATCTCTGATGAAGCAAATATAAGAATAAATGTATGCATATTTTCTTGCATGTAGAATCCTCAAAGAATTTGACCAAATTCAATTTCTTTCAAACATCTTGCCAAAGTCATCAACTATTATTATCTGGAATTCTATGAGGAAGTATGTATTTACCAAACAAATCCACCCCGGACAGGGTGTGACATACAGTCAATTCTTTAACAGTGTACAGCTGGTTTGAATTCAGAGTTTTCCCCTTCCTCAACTGGTTGCCCAAACAAGGCTAAAGAACCCAGTCTGTCCCACTATTTACCAATAACCAGGAGAGATGGGTTCATGCCTTTCCTAAGAGTATTAGCATGAAGTGAAACACAAACAGCCTCATCTAGGTTTTGAAATCGGGTTTCTGATTCCATTTCCGATAGCAATAATCATTAAACTAAGCCTGCCTCTAAAGAAAAAGTATTTGCTATTAATTTCAGGAATTATTCCAAATAATTTTCTCATCTTTTCTATTTCAAATCATTGATTTTTAGCTATCCTGTGCCAGTGGAAACATAATGACAAAGAAATTTCAGTGATATGACAAAGTCCAGATACCTTAGTGGTGCAAATAGAATTAACCAATGAGAAAAATGGAATGAGCAAATGAAGTTCAAATTTCAGTTGAGACTGCTTGTCTTCATGTAGCATTAATATCCTTAGAAAAGATATGAATGTATATCTCTTTGAATTTTTTTCTTTTTCAATTTTAAATAAAAAACCATGTTGTAAAAAATGATGATTCTTAGAGAAAAATATGCATGCAGTTATTCTTATGTCGTAGTTTTTGTATGGAAAGCCATGAAGCTGACCCAGGTGTTGTCATTTCTGCTTGTTTTTCATAAAAATAATCTTAAAATTCACTGTTTTATGAATTTAGAATATCTAAATATATAAAGTACAAAAATTAAATTTTCAGCTATAGCTGAAGTGGATGATTTAATAAGGTATATTTGAACATTTGCTAAAAGAAAAAAATCATTTGAATATGTATAGAGAAAATTTTGCATTCATAATAAACCAGAACATTATTTTATATTCATAAATAAAAACCCCAAATGAAATACAGTTTAAAATAAATGTTTATATCATTTTATAAATTTCATTACTAATCAGCCATATATTTAAAAAGTTATTTTGCATTAAAAAAATCAGTGAAAACTTTTTGAAACTGATTTTGAAAATTGCATGAAATTATTATCCCTAATTGAAAAACAAACAAACAAAAATTCCTCTCAGTCGAGATATTGAAATGAAAACAAAAAAAACAAATTTTATTTTTTTCAAATTTCCAGGTTTTAGATTATGACTCTCCACAGCATCTTTTATTAGTAAAATACATAATACTCTGTTATTAGGAGAGAGAGTGGTTTCTAGTTGCCATTTCTACACTTTTGAATTTTCCTTCTCCTAAACTGGAAGCTGACCAAGAGAGCCTAATCTGCCTTGTTATTTTATCCATAGTTGGGGGCAACAAGTGGATTAATGCTTTTCCCAAGGGCATTAGTGCAAAAAGAGCACTGTCCTTTCTGGAATTTGAACCATTATATAACCTACACTTCTATTTTTAAATACTAATCTCTGATTTTAACCTTAGGTAGGAGGAACAGAATTGGTAAACAATTTGGAATAAGTTATAAGAAGAATTCTGTGCAGTTATACACATTGATACACTTTAATAAGATTCTCAGGTGCTTAGCTTATTTTCTCTCTTTATGCTTTATATATAGACTTTTTAATTCTTTTAATCTATCCTGAACTGTTATGAACAGGATTTTTTTTTCTAATTCTATTATCTATCCACTTAATCTTGTTTTCATTTTAGAATAAAATTTCTAGGTTTAAAAATTTGTCTTTCTTATTTTCCTCCAATTTCAAACTTATTCCTTATTTTAATTTTCTTCAATTCCTCCTCATAAAAAGGATCAAAGCTATAATTAAACAAATTTGAAATAAAACCTACCAAATGCATCACAATTTATATATATTTTTTATACTGACTATAATTTTGAGAAGAGTCATTTTTATTTTCAGAGTTTTGGGACAACTCAACTCATTTTTGTGTTTTTAAAATTGTTACCAAAATATTTTGAACAGCCCATTTCACAAGATTTTTCTTCAATTGAACAATCAGAAAAGAAAGAGTGATATTTCTCATTTTTTTCAAACTTCACCACAAAGAAAGTGACCATCTCTCCTTCCTTACACTTAAAAAGGCTGAAGGATATGATTTAATCCAGCACCAAATTATAAAGAAAGTTTTTAGCTCAATGAAAACATTTAGGCACACACTCTAATTTTTTATCCAAAAGATTATTAGGATTAAGAAAACCAATAATGTTTATCATATATATGTAAATACAAATATATATATAGAAAGAGAGAGATTTGGTCACATGACTTCAGTTTTGGGAGATTATCATAAAGTCAGATGCCTACCAATGTGTGTTTTTCAATGAATCTCACTTGATGATCAAAGTCATGAAACTCACAGTTGTGAGTTATGAATCATTTTTTTCTTTTTTTTCTTCTTATATTTGCTATACCCTTTCAGTTCTTTCTGAATGTATCAATATTTTAGTTTTTACCAAATTGAGGGCAGATTAATTTTTATCTGATATACATATATATATTTATTCAGTGGAATTGAACTGGAGTCAGATGTGTAGAATACCAGCACACTGGAGGATAGATGATATGAAACTCTGAGTCATGAGTTTTTATCCTGCATTGGCTTAGTGGGTAGTGTGTTCACCAATGGCCCAAGAGACCAGGGTTCAATCCCAGGTTGAGTCATAGCATAGACTCAAAAAATGGTACTAGATACCTCCTTGCTGAACATTCAGCATTATAAGGTATGTACCACGGGTAAAGTGGAGCAATCTGGGGAAAAGAGTAGCACCATCTCCTACACCTCAGTGTAGAAGCTCTTGAAAAGGGAGCCTTCAGGTTGCCCTCGACTATGGTTGCCAACTTTACTTACTTTTTTATTACTATCCAATTTTATATCGAAAAATATTACTCAGCATTTTTGTGCAGAGGGCACTGTAAAAACTTTTTAGGTTAAAAATGCTTTTAGCATTAAATTTTATATATATATATATATATATATATATATATATATATATATATATAATGTATATATAGTTATTTGGTTCTTTAAACCCATTCTATGGACATATCAAGCACCTTTTCAACATTCATTGTACTTTTTTCTTCTTCCATAGTCAATATTGTAACTTTGTTTTATTTCATTCTTTCAACAAAGTTAGTCTTATGACTTGTTTGTTTTTTTTTATTTTCCAGATAAGTCATTTTCTTTTTTCAATAAATTCATATATATATATATATATATATATAAATTGTAAATAATAAAGAATTATGGTTTTCAATTCATATTTCTTCAGTGCTAAAGCATATACAAAAACAAATATGTTATGCCCACAAACATGGTAATATGAGTATATGAATTTACAGATGTATCATGTATTTATGTATATGAGGGTTGTTCAAAAAGTTCTAAGCCTCATCGAGAAAGAGGAGCACAGCTGAATATATTTATTATGCTAACTTGCTACAACTTCTTATAAAACTAGAAAAATTAATTCAGATTTCTTTCTTAATTTCTATGCAGGTGAGACCCATACAAAGTTGAGGCTTAGAACTTTTTGAATGACTCTCATATGTATATTCATATTCATATATTGTATGTTATATATATATATATATATATATATATATATATATATATATATATATTATGGTGGTTTGATAGCTCTGTAACTTGACATAGAATTATAAGCCGAATTTTGATCTGAAAATTTTAATATGCAATTTTCCATCACCACCAAATCATTTATATTGCCAAGGATGAATATTACATTGAAAAATAAATATTCTTTTGCATAAAATAAATTGTTTTTTTTTCCTCCACAGGCTATGTACTTATTGATGTATCTCTCTCTCTCTATATATATATATCTCAAGTAAATAAGGACTGTGAATATCCAAAGAATGAGTGCTCAATGCATGGCTATTTAATACAAAATATACCTGCAGAGCAAAATATATATTTTTTGTTTAAAAAACAAGAAATTTTGAAATAGTATTCCATAATAAATTTATTTTGCTTTTTAAAGCTTATCAAATGGATTTCAAATTTTTGAAATCCATTTGATTTATTATGGAATACAATTTCAAAATTTGTTGTTTTTTAAACAAAACAAGTAACTATATATATATATATATATATATCTGAAAAAAAAAAACAACAGCTGGGCCAAAATATTATTATCATTAACACAGAGCACACCAGCAGTATCTCTTGATGCCACTAGAATTTGTTATTTTTTCCATCATATTGCAGGAATATCAGATCAAGATACAGCCTCTTCATATTATCCTTTTTCAGCAACAAAGGATTAATTTAACAATGTAAAATTTGAATTAACAGACTTGAAGACACATCAATACACTGAATGAAAAGTGGAATTTCCATGAAATTCATGTACAAAATCAGTGTAAAAAAATCTCAATAAGGAATCATTAATTTAGTTATGTTAATTTGAATTATTTGATGAGATGACAAAATAAAATCAATTTGAAAGTTGAGATAAATTATGATTATATATACATGTATGTGTTTGTGTAAGTAATCATATTTTATTTTTACATATACATCAGTTTTATGTACATTTATATAATGAAATTATGTATAATTTTTTTAAAATTCAATCAAAGTAAGCTAAAATAAAACATGGAATTTCTACTCTTATGTCCAAAAAGCGATTTAGAATGGAATATTAAAAAAAAAAAAATCATTAAAACATTAATTCCAGTTTTTTCCTTTTTCCTTGAAAGACTGAAGCAAAAGTTTGGATTAGGTTTTAGGCAAAGTAAAAAGCTGAAAAGTTAAAAACAAAAAGAAAAATAAAGCAAGATTTTTGGAAAGTGCAAAATGCATCAAAAAATTTAAAAAAAAAAGGGGGAGGAGTTTCTTTTTCAATGAATAAAGAAAAGAACAAGAAGAAAAATGGGAAACAAGAAGCAAATTTGAAAACTAGTAAAAAACATTAGGGTTAGCAAGCTTTGGGAAACAGCAACACTATTCAGCAATTGCAAGTAGAAAAGAGAAATCTCCAGAAATATCTTCCTCAAAATATTAATGACAATGAATGCAGTGAAATATCTGGAGAATTTTATCTTATGATCTGTTGAATATGTTGTTGAAATTGCAAAGTAATTTTTTTAGCCTTTGTGGCTCCAAAGTCTGACTAAACAGTTTAGCCTGACCAAATATTGTAAAGTAAATACCATCTAAGTAATATATTGATTCTGTCATTGTTTGATTATGAACCAGTAATGACAGAGATTTGTATTGAATTGATCATTATTTTTCTAGTTTAAATGATTGGGTTGTTCAAAATGACATTTTAAACTTTACTTGATTTCTGTGATATTTCACTCAGTATGTTTCAGGTGACATTGTGAAATTTATAAAATCTCCAAATACATACAGTTTCATCACTTTGTGATCATCAAAGCAAATGGTTCAATATTTGGTCTGATGATCTCATAGTTGAGAAACTGACAGTCATCAAGCACATATAATTCTATTTCTATGCTATCCTGACTTAGATATATAGGTTCTATCAACTGATATTGAGTACTCTTTAAAAACAGGAAACCATATATATATATGTTTGTGTGAGTGATAGATAGAAAACTTTAAACTTTACTTGATATCTGTATTTCAGTCAGTACATTTTGACTTTAGAGGACATTGCAAGTTTATAAGATCTCCAAATGCACACACACACACACACATATATATACACACATAATTATATGACTGACTGGTATAAAATTTGAAGAATATAATTCTGGTGATCTCTGATTCCTTAAAGCTGATGTTTAAAATCAAAATTGTTAAATTATTTATGAAGTCAAATCAAATAAAAAAAGAACATTTTATAATTAAAAAGATTATAATATTTACAGTAATAGTATTACGATACTTGTCAATTTTATATGTAAAAAAAAATAGAAAAACAAATCAATCATCAAATTTAAAAAAAATCAACATCAACACAATTGTAATATTGTTATATATCATTTTAACATTAACATGATTTTTTTTGTTCTTTTCAGTCAAACCACATAAAGGAAATTTTCCCTAAAATTTCACACTTGCATTATCATTTATTTACAATCATCAGAAGGTAGATAAAAAAGAATCTAAGCAAATAATGATTCTCAGTTTTTCTTTTATGTTGAAACCATAAAAAAAGGTTGCAAGGATTCTGTCTCATACTTACCCCCAGCACTAGATTTCTCATTATCAGAAGCATCATGGAATTCATCACTCCGATTATTATCAGTTACACTTAACTGATTTAAGAATGGGTTATTACTGATATTGGCTGTCCTGTTGTCATCCGCAGTCAGACGACTGCTGTATGAGCTTCCAATGCTGACACTATCACTTTCTGAAAGATGATCACAATAAACTGAATAAATTTCATGAATTAAAGCAATAAGAACAAACCTGAAGAAATATATGACTTTATAGCGGTGCTTGAAATGGTTAATTGTTTAGCGCTATATTTTTTAAGGCAACAAATGAATTACGAAACTATTCTTTAACAACACACAACGAAAGTTTTTATTTGCATCTTTGAATATTTGGTTTGTTCTTGGTGCTGCAAAACTCGTGGTGTTTAGGCTTGTTGGATGTTTGAGACGAAATGGCTTAGCGAGATGTTGAGATGGCAGCGTGTCGTTGGACGTGTGAGGGAAGTATTCAAAGTCACCGTGTAGTTTTGTGTGTCGAGAGCAGAGTGGCGCTCGGATTGACATAGTAAATTTTTGGGGTGACAAGAAGTGGTGCCTGTGGAAGGCATACTGAATGTTTCTAATTTATGTTCCACTGGGATTCCTCGTAAAGAATTCATAAATTAGATGGTTCCCTCGTTGAGTGTCCATGTTGCTGCTGCTAGTGTTAAAGCCACAATGAGATGTCCACACTGGGTGGCTTGTTTAGCTAAAAAGCATCGCTAAGCAGGGACGACCAGAGGCACGTCTGTTCTGGTCGCTGCCTCAAGCTGAAGAGAGTGTGTTTGGCCGCTCACCCGTTTTGCTAGCCGGAAATGAAGGTCCAGGCTGAATAGGATATGTCATCCTGATTGGGTGAAATTCAGTGTTGAATTAAATTGCGCGCCAAAACAAAATACGAGATTTTCCTCTTCTCTACAACTTTTAATAGGATGATTCAACTTATCTTCGTTTATGTGTAAAAGTTTACAAACAAGATAAATCTATTTGCTTCATTGCTTTTGGAAAATAATCATAAAAAAGATTTTGAACAAAGTCAGCTTTGGCAAAATAGTTAGTACTAAATGTTTCTGATTGAATAGATCAGGAGTAGAGAGCCTGTGACCTTAAGGGTACATGAAGCCTTCTGTTGCAGGTACACTTATTGTAATGGTTATCTTCAAAAATGGAATCAGAAAGCTGAGTTCAAATCCTGGATGAAGCTGTTTGCATTTCATTTCATGCTAATGCCCTTGGGAAAGACATGAATTGATCTGTTCTCCTCCAATTATTGGAAAACTGAGGGAAAACTGGGTTCTTTAAACATAGTTAGGCAATTGGTCAAGGAGGAGAAAAACACTGATTCTAAATCAGCAATACTCTGTTTAAAAATTGACCTTGTGTCACATCCTCCCGGTGATAGAGGGGTTGGATAAATATATACATACAACCTTCTGAAAAACCAATTGCAGCCTTCTATAACTTTATAAAAAGATCAATTAAAATCATACATCTCCACTTTAAGATCTGACATCACATGCTTTCATAAAAAAAATCTCAAAAAGTCACTAAAAATTTATAAAATATTTTAATTTCTTTTAAGTAGAATGTATTAATTAAATTTAGATTAAATTGTTGAAAGATATTTCAGACATTGCATTTCTTTTAAACTTACTAAGCGTCTACTGGGTGCAGCATTAGATAACAAAATATCTCAACATGTACTTTCAACATGAAAAGTGTATCCCTTCATTGTTCTGGTTTGGTTTGGTTTTATGGCATTTTAATCATGGTAGGTTATTTAATGCCAAATCCATTTTTATACATTAAACAGTTCTATTTCAAACAATTCAATTTAGCATAAGTATACAGTTTAGTTTAATTTGACCCATAAATAGGACCCTATCAGGTGCCACCACTCTTATTCAGAGTGGACCTGGGAGAAATGGCAATAAAGGGCTACTTTGCATTCCCCAAAGCTCTTGAATTACTGAAACCTCACCATCAGATGGTTTAGTGTTATATCCAGGACACTTGTTGGGGGAGTCTTACCCTTCTGCAGAGATGCAGTCAGTGTATTCTACAGCCCCTCGCCAACTAAGCAATTCATTGTTCTGAGTAGACTTCATTATCAAGTCATGCTGACAGCAGAGAATTCCTTGATTCTCATCATCCATTGCTTCTGTTTGGTCATCCAGGCTGCATTCAGTGTACATGAAGAGCTGATGTATCTGAGTCTTTGTGAGTCAGCCAACACTGGTTCATCCATCCGTTGGAGTCCATAAGAGAATGTTGCTTATGAATTCATCCTTACTTCAGTAGGTTAGATATTGCTGCCAAGGTATATGGATACTAATAATCTACTGAAAGTGATTGCTATGGATAGGTTATTGATCATATAGAAGTTTGATCTATCTATCCTAGCTGTGTTGATGCACCACATGGATGCTAACAAAACACATGAGAAAAAACTAGATGGGAACTACACAAGAATTCTATGAGCTATTTTGAGCAAATCCAGGAAGCAACACCCCCACAAAACAACAGCTGTATAACCACTAACCTTCTATCTCAAAAACCATCCAAGTAAGATGAACAAGACATGTGGGACACTTCCGGAGAAGTAAGGATGAACTCATAAGTGATGTTCTTCTATGGACCCCTATACATGGATATGTCAAGGTTGGCCAACCAGCAAGAACTTACTTACATCAACTCTGTGCAGATAGAGGATGTAGTTTGGAAGACCTGCTGGAAGCTATGGATGATAGGGATGGATGGGGGGAGAGAGAGTCAGAGAATTGGTGTTTTTATGAGAGGCAAGTTCTCAAGTCACGGGTAGGATGTGACTCAAGTTCTCAGTCACGGCTAGGGTGTGACACAAGGTCAATTTTTAAGCAAAGCAAAGCTTATTTGAATTCAGAGTTTTGCTTCTCTTACAATGGTTGCCTTAAAAAGGTTGAATGATTCAGTTTTCCTTACTGTGTATTAATAGCTGGAAGGAGAACAGATGGATTCATGCCTTTTCCAAGTGATACACCAACAGTTTTATCCAGGATTTGAACTTGGGACTCTGATTCTATTTCTTATGACAACAAGAGTAATGCTAAGCCCACCTCCTAATGTAGTGCAGTAGGAGCATATCTAGTAGTCAAAAAATTTTAGATCAAAATCCTACTGAAGGGAAGGCTACAAACTTCATGAAAATTGTGCCTTTTTTAGTGCCCCACTGCCACCCTCGCAAGTACTACTTACCAAATATGACAGTGAAATATAAGTAGCCTTGACCAGGATTTGAACTTAGTTCATTGGTTTCATTTCTTATGATGGTAAGCATACCTCTTTCACAGGTGTGAATTTATGTACAGGAAAAACATAGTATCCATGAAATGGAAAATACTTTTTTTTTAGTATTAAATAATAATTGTTAGCTTCCTTTTTCCATAAAATGGAATTTGACATAACTATTTCTTGGAGATGTGGTGGAATGGTTTCTTCATGGTTTGAATTCTGAGTTTTCCTTCTCTTAGACTGATAGCCAATAATCATAACTAGAGAGTCCAACCAGCCCTGCTATTTTATACATAGCTGGTGATGAGAAGTGGATTCATGCCTTTCCAAAGACATTAAGTGAGAACTAGATATTAACAGTATTGGCAGGAATTTGAACAATGCTAACCAATTACATTTTCCAATGTGGTCATCATTATTCTAACCAGCATCTTATACCATATAAATAGAGTTTAGTATTATTTGAATGTCTTGGAAAATATCCCACATGGATAATTTGAATGGGACGATTGTGTTTGGGATACAACAAAACTGCTGTATATTTTAGAGTCAGGTTTTGCAGTTATCAATTTCTTCTGGTCAGAATAAGAATTTATACTAATCTTTAAGAAGTATATCTTGTCCTATGGATTACATTCAAAACTGAAGAAGGAGACAATCTTAGTGTAATGATTATCATCTTCAGAAATAGATTTGCCAATCTGAGATCAAATCTTGCATGAGGCCATTAGCATTTTAATTCCTGCTTATGCCCTTAGGAAAGACATGAATCCTTTTTTTTTCTTTCAGCTATGGGTATGTAGTAGGATAAACTGGGTTATTTAGTCTTGGTTAGGTAACCAGTCTAGGAGAAGGAAAGCTCTGAATTCAAATGAACTGTACTCCCTTTAAAAATTGATCATGTGTTATATCCTGACTGTGGTAGAGGGGTTGGGTAAATACGTATATTCAAAATTGGGTTGTGAAGAAAGTTTGGACCTTCGATAAGATTTACTTTATTTAGTCACGTTTTGCTTAATGATCAAATAGAAAATCGTAGAAAGAGAAATTATATGATCAGAAATAATTTAGCAATAGATCTATTTGCTGATAGATATTTTTTGAATTAAGACAAGTTAAATGTTTCCACTAGTGTCAAAATTATCTTACAGCAGCAAAAGGCTACTTATTTTTACTCTGAAACTTTCTATACATTTTCATTTTTTATTTTTTTGCTTCATTTTTCTCATGAAGTAGAGTGACAATGATAAGAAGTTGAGAACAATTGGTCTAGACATACAGAGGCAGACAAGTTTCATAAAAAAAAAGGTTGATTTTTTTTATTTCTTTTTAATAAAAAGAAATAAGGAAAATCTAAAATAAAATGAAATTTATAAAATCTTTATGTGACTAAGGTTCATAAAAAAAAAAAAAAATGACTTTATCTTCCTTAGATATTTATCATGTAGAGCCAACTTTTCTGAATTCTTATTCAAAAATAAAATATAGAAACTACCTTTCGATTACAAATCACTGTTTAACAAGGAGACTCAGCCTCTCTTCCATAGAGCCAAGGACTGAAAAGCTTGTAACAGATAAACAGTGTTAATATAAATTTTGGTTTAATTATGAGACTGAGCTTGTCTTTTATAGAGCAAATGATTAAGTCACTTGTAATATACAATGTCAATATAAATCTATCATCAATTGTAAGACCCAGATTCTCTTGAACAGAGCTGTTGGTTGGTTGGTTTTAAGACATGCCAAACACTGTTGTTTATTTAATGCCAATCTCTTTTTTTGTCAAGCAATTATATAATTTCAAGTAACTAATCATGATAATCATTTGTAAATGATTATTGTTTCAAGTAGGCATTTTTAATACAAATAATTTATGCACAATTATATCGTTTTAACTAACTATTCCTATTTAATAATAATCATTTCTTTGCACAGTTATAGAGTTTCTAGTATTCTTATCTAATACAAATAATTTACATACACTTGTATGGTTTCAAGTATTCCTATCTAATACAAATAATTTACACACACTTGTATGGTTTCAAGTATTCCTATCTAATACAAATAATTTACACACACTTGTATGGTTTCAAGTATTCCTATCTAATACAAATAATTTACATACACTTGTATGGTTTCAAGTATTCCTATCTAATACAAATTATTTACACACACTTGTATGCTTTCAAGTATTCCTATCTAATACAAATAATTTACACACACTTGTATGCTTTCAAGTATTCCTATCTAATACAAATAATTTACACACACTTGTATGCTTTCAAGTATTCCTATCTAATACAAATAATTTACACACACTTGTATGCTTTCAAGTATTCCTATCTAATACAAATAATTTACACACACTTATACAGTTTCAAGTATAGGAAGTGCTTGTTATATAATTGTTATTGTCATACCTCACCATCAGATTGTTTAGTGTCATATCCAGGACACTCGTTAGGAGGGGTCTTACCCCTCTGCAGAGGTGCAGTCAGTGTATTCTACAGCCCCAGCTGACTGGGCAATGCTGAAGGTCTGATTAGGGCTTGATGGCATAGTGTTGAGGTTGCTCCTCCTGTGCCTTAAGAGTGGACCCGCGGGTGTTTTCAAAGGAGACAACATGATTAATGGTGAGATACCAGACATCACAGTTCTCAGCTAGGCTGGACCATTTGTGATAGTTAATGTGACAGGTTCCCAAGAATTTTTTAAGCGGTCCTTGAATTGCTTCTTTGGTACCCCTTTGTTGCGAGGCCCAGTAGAATGCTCACCACACTGTAGGATCCTGCATTTTTTCTTTTCTTTTTTTCTCGAATGTGCAATCAAGTTATTTTGTAGCAGTTAAAATGCATGCCATTATAGTACATTAGAATATTAAAGTAAGTGATACTAAAACTTCATGCTAATGCCCTTGGGAAAGATATGAATTGATCTGTTCTCGAACTATGGGAAAACTGAGGGAAAACTGGGTTCTTTAAACATAGTTAGGCAACTGATAAAGAAGAAAAACACTGATTCTAAATCAGCAATACTCTGTTTAAAAATTGACCTTGTGTCACATCCTCCCGGTGATTGAGGGGTTGGGTAAATATATACATGCAACCTTCTGAAAAACCAATTGTAGCCTTCCATAACTTTATAAAAAGATCAACTAAAATCATACATCTCCACTTTAAAATCTGACATCACATGCTTTCATAAAAAAAATCTCAAAAAGTCACTAAAAATTTATAAAATATTTTAATTTCTTTTAAGTAGAATGTATTAATTAAATTTAGATAAAATTGTTGAATTGTTTAATTAAGTTATTTCGTAACAGTTATAATGCATGTCATTATCGTACATTAGAATATTTAACTAAATGATACTAAAACTTAAGATATATAAACTATTAGCGACTTTATATATGTATGCATTTATCTAGTTATTTCTCTTATTCATAATCATCCTCATCATTATGTCATGCTGCTAGCACAGATTTTCCTGACTCTCTCTTACCATTCATCTCTAACAGCCATCGCTTCTGTCAGGTTTTCTAGATTACAACCTGTTTCCATACAGAGCTGTTGTAGGTAAGTTCTTGTAGGGATCCATAGGAGAACCTCACTTATGAGTTCATCCTTTCTTCTCCAGCAGTGTCCTGCATGTCTTGTTCGTCTTATTTGAATGATTTTAGAGATGGGAGGTAGGTGGCTGTACAGCTGCTGTTTTGTGAGATGTTGCTTCCAGGATTTGTTCAATATAGCTTGTAGCATTCTTGTGCAGTTCCTGTCTAGCTTTTTCTCTATATTCTTTGTCAGCATTCATGTAGTGCATCCATATAGTAGAATTGACACAACCACAGCATAGAAAAATTGCCTTTTATTTTATAATAAAAGTTCTCATGCTTAATATGAAGACTTTTGTTCATAATTAACATAAATTTATAAGTTACGTTAATTCATTTGGAGGAATGGTATCTCGATTTTTAACATATCTTTACCATTTATTTCCACTGTTTATTCATTATAGTTGACTACTTTATCATCTTAACAGTTTTAAAATAATTTAACCTGGTGAATAATAATAATAATAATACATCTTATATATTTGACTGTGATCAGTTTCTTTTTATGTTGAGTAATATAGATATGTGGGTATATATATATATATATATATATATACAAATATATTAACAAGATAATTCTGATGATCCTCCAGTTAGGTGAAACCTAGGTAGATTACTTCTGGATCTGTAGGTATTCGTATTTTGCTCTACTTAGTGTACTGAGCACTCTTACATTTTAGTGAAGGTATTCTGTCAGTATTTTTTCTTTTGACAAGGCACTGCAATATTGGTTGATTATTTTCAAGCTGTATATTTTTGTCTTTCCTTTTGTTTGTGGAATTTTTTCCCCAGATATCAGTTTGTGTAATATTTTTTTTATTTACAAATTGTATTATCTGGGATTTTTCACACCATTGGAATTATAGAATAGGTATAAATCTAAAAATTATACATATATAATCTTTCCACTTGTAACATACAAACTGTGTCAATACAAATATCTGTTTGATTGTGAGGTCCATCCTCTCTTTCAAGGAAGCAACAAATGATAAGCTTGTAACAGACAGAATCAAAATTCACATTCATTTTATCGAAAAAAATTTGAATCTCAATAAACATAATAATAATAAAAAGAATCAATAATGATCAAAGGTTGAGAAACACTGCCTAAAAGCAAATTATAAAAATCACCTAACAATAAAATATACTTAATTTATATCTGTCTGTTCTAATGGAATTTCCTTGCTGATTTCTGTCTTTGTATTAATTAATTTATATATTTATAAAGGTGCATGTAATATGAATCTGGCTTTCTGGGCCATTGATAATTTCTCCGAACAGACTTGCTGTTATTGATTATTAATAAGTGCGACAAGTTACATAACAGTTACCACAGTATCCCGAGGTAATCATTTTCAGTGAATAATTCTTTTGTCAATGTCAATTAACCCTTTGGCAACAATAATCTATGTCTCTTTCTTTATCACATATATAATAGTGACTGTCACTTCTTTACAGAAAATGGCTATCTCTTCAAACTTACAAAAAGTACCTGTGGGAATGCATGTGACTTCTTGAGCCAAATTCACCCTTGCAAGCCCTGCCACTTATGTGACAAGCAAAAGAATTGTCTTTGTCATTGACATTAACCTTGTGCACTCTTATATGACTTCTCAGATCTGCTGCTAACTCACAAACTTTGTGACAGAACTGACATAGAATATGTGTAGATCGCTGCGGAAGGACCTGTGTAAAATAAGCCTGCAATTGTTTGTTGTAATTAGATCTTATATAAATACACACATAATTGTATAGGGTAATGCGAAAAACCCTTAACATTTTAAAAATTGAAAAACTTTTGAATAAAAAAAAGATAAAGAAATCTTTCTTTTAATTATATTAATTTAGATTTTTGGAAATTACTTAGAACAAATTGTGGTATTTAATATCCTTCAAATATCCTTGTTTTAAATTGAAAAAATTATTTATTTTTTAAAATCATAAATATATTCTGCCATATAATATTAGGTTAGGCATACTTAGCGAAAAAAACTAAAAATACACAATTTCCATGAAGTAGTCTAAATTTCTGAGATAAACCTTGGTGATTTTTATCATTAAGGGTTTTCAGACTGTTGTCTTCCTCTTTATTGTTATTTCCACAATGTTTCAGATGATATGTCCTCCGGCCTTCTTCAGGTGTTTGCCAAACTCGGCAACCTTCACGGAACTTCGAACTACGTCCTTTATTGAATCCACAGGGGTCACCTGTTCTGATTCCATTAGCCATAACCGGGTACAAGTGTTAAGTATTCCCGTATTGTTACTCGCCTGCAGTCAGGATTGAACCTGTAACCTTCAGATGATTGTCTCCTTAGAAGCTTAGGGAACCAGCACCTATAACCGTTATGCTATATGTCCCGCTATGTGAAGGTTCTCGAGTTCAACAAACACCTGAAGAAGGCTAGAGTATCGGCTGAAACATTGTGGAAATAACAAAAAAGATGAAGACAATAGTCCGAAAGCCCTTAATGATAAAAATTTCCATGAACTTTGTAACCTTCCCTTCAATAGAGTTTTGGTCCAAGATTTTTGTCCACAGGATATGCACCTATGGAACTATTTAAAGTGGTAAACTTTAGAGTAATGATTATTGTTGAAGGAAATGGAACCAGCAATCCAAGTTCAATTCCTGGACAATGTTGTTTGTATTTCAATATTTGCTAATGTCTTTAGGAAAAACATGAATATACTTCTTCCCATTTGCTATAATCAGCACAACTTTGACAATGCAGTTGTTTATTATCTAGCTTTGAAATTCCAAGCAAGCTAACCAAGGCAGATTAGTTATGTACTAGTAACTCGTCTCTCAAGCAACAGCGATAGGCAACCAGTCTAGGAGAAGGACAACTCAGAATTCAAACGGTGAAAAAAATCATTCCATTGTCTCTCTCTGCAAACAGTCATGATAAGTCCTATTTAACTGAAAAAGGAAGCTTAACAGGATTATCAAATTCCTTAAAGGAGACAGAATTTTCCATTTCATGTATGTTTTTCCTATATACATACACTATATATTTTCTAATAAATATATTTATATTCGTGAAGAAGATGCAGTAAGAATAAAGGTTATCAGTGTAAGATAATGGAATCAGCAATTTGGGTTTTAAATCCTGGATGAGGCTGTTTGCATTTCACTTTGTGCTAATACCCTTGGGAAAGGCATGAACCCATTTGTTTTCTCCCAGGTATGGGTAAGTAATAGGGCAGAATAATTTCTTTAGTTTTGATAAGACAATCAATCAAGGAGAAGGAAAACTTTGAATTCCACTTGAAAAAAATTATCCTTGTGCCACATCCTGTTTGGAGCAGAGTGGTTGGGTAAATACATACTGAACTACTTAAGCAAAACATGCAACCAAGCTTATAAATACTAGTGCATAACTAACCTGTTTTGGCTTGCTTGGGATTTAAAGGCTAGATTATAAACTACAGCATTGTCAAAGTTGGACAGACTTATTTCCTCCAACGATAACCATTACACCACGGGCACCGCCAATGTTATGACTTGTGACATAAGTGCTTTAAAAGTTAGTGGTCTAACTTGGTGATGAACTATACTTTTGTGTATTGGTACTATTTGTTTGTTTGCTTGGCTTTTATGGCATATCAACCTTTCTAGGTTATTTGATGCCAAATTCATTTTTATACAAATAAACAGTTCCATTTCGAACAATTCGTTTAGCATAAGTATGTAATCTAAATGTCAAAACAGTTCTATTTCAAGCAATTCAGTTTAGCATAAGTACATAGTTTAGTTCTATTTGACCCATAGTTTGTTTGTTTGCACAGTGGTGGGACTATTTAACCTAGAGATGGGAGGACAAGGGGGTTAATACCTTTCTCAAGGGTATTTGTCAAAGTTTGTGTATTGGTAGTATTTCTGCATATACCATAAAGTTTAACATTTATATAAGTCAGTATAATAACAATATATTCACTGAATTCTAGTTGGTTCTGCCTCTAATTGACAACTGTCAACGAATTAGTATATTTACAGTAAGCAGAATATCTGTTATATATTTATGATGTGAATACAAAGCATAGAAATATGGCACTCTAATTATAGCAAACAATGCCAAAAGACTTGTTACTTTATAGTAAACAATGCCAAAAGACTAGTTAGTTTGTAGTAAACAATGCCAGAAGACTTGTTAGTTTGGAGTCAACAAAGCCAAAAGACTAGTTAGTTTGTAGTAAATAATGAAGATTTGTTACTTTGTAGTAAACAATGTCAAAAACTTGTAAGTTTCTAGTAAATGTTGTAGTAAAATACATAAAATCTCTTCTGATTTACCCACTTAAATCTTCACACAGCTAACTACTAAAACACACAAAACACAGCCCGACCGACATTAATACTGCAGAAGAAAATAACAGCTACCGGATGTTGAAACAACAACGGCCAGTGTCAAACTGAGAAAATTATGGCTTCTGGGAATAGGCTCCACACAGTCTATCCGAAATCCCCAGAAAATTCTCAGTTATAAAAAAAGGTCTATTTTTTAACCTATCATTTTTTTTCCACAAGTAGTACTTTCTGGAGCCTGTGTTTGAAGTTGGGAACATATAAATAGGGCAAGCAGAGGTCACATGGGCAGTTGAATCACAGGCTGTCATAAGAGCATCACCGGATAACACTGTCAGACCAGATCAAAGCAACTGCTTGTCGCTGAATAGATACCCCCACCCACCGTCAGCCGGCCAGATATTTTATTCACTTGTTTATTTTATTTATTCAATAAATGAAATAAACTAAATCTTCTTGCCAGTCTTATTTTTCTTGCAACCACATGCTTGTATATAACATAATGCCAGAAGTCTTGTTAGTTTGCAGTGAACAAGGCCAAAAGATTATTTAGTTTGTAGTAAAGAATGCTAGAAGACTTGTTACTCTGTAGTAATCAATGCCAAAAACTTGTTAGTTTGAAGTAAACAATGCCAGAGGATTTATTACTTTGTAGTGAACAAAGCCAAAAGACTTGTTACTTTATAGTAAACAATGTCAGAGGATTTATTACTTTGTAGTGAATAATGCCAAAAGACTTGTTACTTTATAGTAAACAATGCCAGAGGATTTATTACTTTGTAGTGAACAATGTCAAAAGACCTGTTATTTTGTATTGAACAACACCGAGAGACTTGTTTCACAAGTTCTCTAACCAAAACAAGTAGACAGAACTTTTTCTTTTTTTTATAAGGAAATCTGGTTCCTTGAACAACCATGTTCATTTTTTCACTCCCTCTCACAAAGGTCTATTCTATATGCTCCAACCAAATGTCACTCTTGTTCTGGTTTGCTTCTAATGGTCATTGACTCAAGACTGCAGTCTGTCACTTTGAATTCCTTATGTACACAACAACTTATTCATATTCATAAGTGAGAGGAATATTAAATATTCAAAATAGGTGACTGTCAGGAAGGATCTGTACTATACTTATCTGCCTTTGGCATTTTGTTATTGTAGTTACCTCCCTTACTGGCATTCTTCAGTTGATGAATCGCTTAGTCAGGGAATGTTTTGTTAAATAAATCCTTGTTAAGGAATACCTGTCTTGTCAACTCAATTCAGGATCAATGAACCACTCTTTTTGCATAATTGATGATATTTAGTTAGTATGATAATTGTGTAAGCAGGCTTTTTCTTTACTGTAGTAATTGTAACTTCCATACATTCAAAACATTTGACTGTTGATTCAAGAGTCACTATACTCTTACCCTGATCAGAAACAATGATCATCTTATATAAACAGCATCAAAGTATCATATCATACAGATTTTATGTAGATTTTTGGTTTTGATATTCAGTTGATGATTCATTTATACCTTTTTATCATTTAAGAAAAAATATTTTTACATTATTTTGGGCAGTAATCATAATTTAATCAATTATACTCATATATATATTTAATTTCGGGATCATCATAGGACTGGTGTATGAAACAGTGGTGTTTAGTATTAATCTAGTCAGAACAGTAGTATGGGCACTTACCTACTATCTCACAAACTATCCAAGAAAGACAAACAAGACACACAGGGTACATAGTTGAAGAAGTAAAGTTAAACTCACAAGTGACATTCTCCTATGGTATCCTACACACTGATATACAGGTATTTGCTGACTAGCTAAAACTTACATTCATCAGCTCTGTGTGGACACAAGGTGCCGTCTAGAGGACATACCAATCAAAGGAAGTTAAAGGAATATGTGCAGTTGGTATGCCTTAATAATGAATGATAACCTCAACTTGAGGGCTAACTCAAACCAGGTAAATTTTGGGAGCTTTTAAAATTTTTTTCTAATAAATATTACATAGCAGGAAATATAGCTTATATAAACTATTTAAAGAACAAGTTGGCAATAAAAGAACTTAATATTTTTTACCTGAGTCTCCTCGTTTGCTTTTTGAAGTGCGTTTGCCAATGCTTATCTCATCCTCAGAGCTACTGGTAGCATCTTGGTCAGTGCTTTCACCTGAGTAAAAATCAATACAAATATTAGAAAATATTCCTTTTCTTCAACTTTACTGTATTCTATGATTTACTATTATCTTAACTCTGATATTTTTCCTTGAAAAAAAAAAAAAAAGATTCAAGATTGTAGGTGGTTAAATACCGTTTGCAGCAGGTATAATTCAAATTAGTTGAAATCTCAATCTTGTTTAGTGTAAATAATTTACCCAAGCAAAATTTGTTCATTATAATCAAATCATGTTTGGAAGAATATATTAAAATGGGAAAAATGTAGCATTGCTTGAATATACTAATATTTCCTATAGATGATATCAGTTTGTAAGAATACTAAATGTGTGATATATATCATAGCTGTGTAAACAGATATAAACCATTGATAGGTATTTTGTAATTTAGGAAATGTTGGTTAGTTGGTTTTTTATGGCATATCAATTCTTGAAGATTATTTAATGTCAAATCTTGACATGCAGTCCCACTTCAAGAAATTGGCACCAACGGATCAAACTTGTTCAATCTTGCTTAAAAAATGACCTTGTGTCACATCCTGCACATGTGAAGGGGTTGGGTAAATATATATGATTTGCAACTGAATAGTTTATAGGTAACTATTTTTAAACAAGTTGTGTGCTCAGGGTTAAATGATATCAAGTATTTCAAACACTAATAATTGTATTTAATATTCATCATTTGTTTGCACCAGTTAAATAATTTCAAATATTGCTGTTGAACAATAGTAATTCTATTTATCAAGTATTCTTATGTAATATAAATAATTTGCAAAAACAGCTGTATTGTTTCAAATCATTAATAATAATAATCTGCAGTAAATGATTGACCTATAGAGAGGACCCTAACAGGTACTACAACTCTGGGTCAGAGTGTTCCCGGGAGTAATGGCAATGAGGGAGTATTCTACATTCCTCAAAGCTTCAGGAGTGGAGCTTCATTATCAGAATGCAGTTTAGTGTCATATCAAGGGCACTTATTGAGTAGAAGGATCTTGCTCCTCTGCAAAGATGCTGACAGCCTCAACAATCATGGAATAAAATGAGTGTTTTGAAGAAGTGTAACTATTAAGAGATAAGTTGATATAATATAAACAGCTACTTCTAAAGTTTAACATTGTTATAAAACTGTAATCATGGGATAAAGATGCTTGGTAAAACTCAAGAGAAATTAAAAGGTGAAAAAAAGAGAAAAAAGAACAAACTTTAGAAACCTTTTTTGCTTGAATTTCATAAAGGATTCTTGTGGGAAATCAATTCATAAAAAAACTGATAGTCCATTATTTCCCATAGATAAATACACACCAATTTATTTTTTTAATAATAAGTTAATTTTTTAAAAACCAAAAATACGAGGATTTTGTTATTTTTAGGGGAATATTATACAATCAAAATGGGTATTATCAGCTATTTGTTAAACTGATTTCTTTAATTTTTCTAAGGCAACCAACTGGGAGTAGGAAAACTCTAAATTCAAACCAGATTTACTCTCTTTAAAATTTTACATTGTGTCATATCCTGCTCATTGTGGAGAGTTTGGTTAGATACATACTCCTAAAGTTTAGCTTTGTTATAAAACTGTAATCATAGGATACTCGGTGAGAATCAAAATCATAACATTTGTTTGCAGAGGATAAAATCCTAATAATTATGCTAAAGTAGGTGTTCTTAAGCTCAAAAAACACAATATATGGGGCACCCGGTGAGAACAGGACTCACTAACACCACATGAGATTCCCATACCATTTATATAGTAGCATTACAAAACATCTGCTCTTAAGTCGGCTATAATTTATGCATATATCAAAGAATGAAAAATACATCATGTGACAGGATGGTATTGCTTAACCAGTTGGTGCCAATTTCTTGAAGTGACTGTATGTAAATTCTTGACCTCTGTTCCTCTTGCCTTTCATGGTGGCTGTGGCAATGTCACTAATGTGATGTAGAGTCCGATCAACTTACAAGTAAGATTTAAATTTACTTCTTTATTCTTTAGCCTAATGAGAAGAATATTTGCCAATGGTCCTGGAGACTGTGGTTCAATCCCAGGTCGAGTCTTACTAAAAACTCAAAAAATGGTACTTGATGTTGCTTTGCTCAACACTCAGCATTATAAGGTAAGGATCAAGGGTAAAGTGGGGAAATCCAGAGAATGGAGTAGCACCCTCCCTTACACCTCGGTGTAGTAGCTATTAAAAAGGGAGCCTTTGGGTCACCCTCGACTAAGGTTGCTAACTTTACTTTTTACTTTTATTCTTGATCTTTTAATGTGCAGTTGGTTTCTGACATAAACTGTCATCTAATTCCAGTTTCTGTAAATATTCTAATAAAGTATTTTCTCTTGTTATATACATATCTTTCTTTTGATTCACCAATGTACACAAGTGCTAATATTGTAACGGTAAGTTACATTCTTCTCCAACAGTTATTCTAATAATATGAATATACATGAGATTACAGGATGTGATTGTGTTGTAATGGTTGTTGTAGAAAAGGGACATGGTGACCTGAGTTCAAAACCTGGATGAGGGTTTTTGCATATGATGTAGAGCTAATACCCTAGAGAAAGGTATGAATCCAATTATTCTCCCTCCAGTTATGGATAAATAGTTGGGAAGACCGAGCTCATTAACCTTAATATGGTAACCAGTCTAGGAGAATTAAAACTTTGAATTGAAACCTGTTAAACTCTGCTTAATAACTGACTTTATGTTGCATCCTACTCGAGTAGAGTGGTTAGTAAACACAAACATGAAATTACAATATTTGCCCTTCATTTTAGATCGTAAATTATATATGAAACATTCACGGGGATAAAGATATCCTATTAATCTCTTAATTAGTTGAAATTAAAAATTAAGATTATTTGAAATTTATATAAAATGAAAATATCAATTAAATTGTAAACTGTATAATAGATCTCACAAATCTCTCTCTCTCTCTCTCTCTCTCTCTCTTTATATATATATATATATATACACACATATAAATTGCTGTTTGCTATATTTATAAAAAGAGTGCTAAAAGTTGGTGATTGAGCATATGTATATCTAAGTTAGAATAGCATAGATACAGTTTCTCACCTATGCAATCATTAAACCTATATATATATATATAGTATTACCCATAAATAAGTACACACCCGACTATTTTTTAATGAAAAGTTAATTTTCTTCTAAATCAAAGATATCAAGATTTTATAATTTCCATTGGAATATTATACAATCAAAACAAATATTATTAAGAATTAATTATTACCAATCTTTACAGCACTGAAAATCTATCATATAATTGCAACACTTATGTCAACAAAAATTAAATTACATGAATATATATATATAAATGAAGAAGAACTTATAATGAGATTCATACACATTTATATTTTTATTTACAGAGTTTTAGTGCAGTAGATTTTGGTAATAAGTAATATGTAATAATATCTGTTTTTATAGCAGAAAATTCCACTAGAAACGATAAAATCCTGATATCTTGGATTTAGAAGAAAACTAACTTTTCATAAAAAAATTGTTCATATTTGACAGCTTATAAGATGCACCTAAATTTGGGCAGGGATTAAAAAATAAATGAATAAACAGGTTTAAATAACTAATATCAAGTGAAGTGTTTTCACTTGAGATTTGTAACCTTCCCTACTACCAGATCATTTTTAAAGTTTCATATGTATTCAGATATTTATTAAATCCCAATATTTTACATTTAAAAACTTTAATAGCTTTGTTTAAATTGGCCAAGTGAGTAGAGTGTTTGCCAATGGTCCGGGAGACCTGGGTTCAATCCTAGGTCGCATCATACCAAAGACTTTAAAAATGGTACTTGATACCTCCTTGCTTAACACTCAGCAATATAAGGTACATATCAAGAGTAAAGTGGAGTAATCCAGGGAAAGGAGTAGTGCCCTCCTCTATGTCTAGGTGTAGTAGCAATTGAAAAGGGAGCCTTCTGGTTACCCTTGACCATGGTCGCCAACTTACTTACTTACTGGCATGAAGTACCAGTAAGTACTATTGTTATACATTGTCACCTTAGAAAAGAGTTACCACAGAGTAGAAGCAATTGTCATTTTGTTCATATTTGCAGAGATGTTTGCGACTTAATTTAAGGGCAACTGCAACATTTGTCAGTAACCCAAAGCTGACCCTTGACCTTATAAGACCCAGGGTGATTTTCTGGGACATCTTTGAAAAAGTGCATTGCATAAGCAATAAAATATGGTACTTATTTATGGAAGATATTGCATGTAAAGAATCTGACCTTGTGCCATATTATGTAAAAATTAGTAAATATTAAATATACAAGTACAAATTCTTGAAAATGTGATGCAGCAAAAATAAGAACAGTTCGATAAAAAAAAAAAAAAAAAAAATAATCCAACTGATCCTTCACTATCCTCATCTAATATATAAAAATAAAATAGTCCGTTTCCAATGCCTGCTGATATCTTGCCAGGAAAATTTCTTTAACTTTGAGTTTTCTGCCTGATTAATTTCTTAGACTCATATTGTGGTTTGGAAAAATTACTTTCCTATGTTTTTGGCACAATATAAGTCAGTTTTGACTTTTAATTCCTGTCTACAGGGACAATCATTTTTTTTACACCTAAAGAATTCAGGAAAATTTTCTACTTGTTTCTTATGGTTTACTTGCAACAAAAGTGGAAAAAAAATCCCCAACTATTTAATCTTCCTTAGTAATGATGCCCCAGCCAGTATTGTTTTTAACTTTACCAAAATGAATATTTTATCCGATTATTTTGTTTGTATCATAGTTGAGTTACTTTCTTTTCAGAGCAATCCTTTGTATGAGGGTCATTCAATAACTAAGGTTAATTTTGCCTAAAGAGTTGGCAATAGGAAGCACTATTTACAGTTGCACCTTTTTCATGGAAATCAATACTGATGCATCTTTTCATATCCCAGAAGACTATCAGAATGACCTTATTTGCTGACTGCTGTGTCAGGAACCTTTTTTTTCACAGGAGAGTCAGTATGTTTCCACTTAATGGACTGTCTTTTCAACTCAGGATCATAGTGGCAAACTAATGGTTAGCTTATTTGAAAACATTTTTTGACTAAAATATGCTTTGCCATACATGTCTTACATTCTGTAAATTTTTCATGGTTAGCACTTCTCAGTTACCAAAAATTTAATGACGGACAGTTCAACCGAGGAGCATCTTGTTTGATTTGCTGCCATTTTGAATAGCCTCAAAACAAATATTCCTCCAAGATTGAAATAATTTTTTCTATAAACCAATTCCAAGCAATGCCAAGTTTACATTTAAGGTAAAAACTTGCAAAGAAAAAAAAAAAATTAAGGACCCTTTGTTGTACTCCCTACATAATGGACTCACTCTCCTCCATATATACCCGTCAACGGAACGTTGACCAGAGTTGATTCAAACCCACGTGACACAATCACGTGAGACACCACTGGACAATAGTTGCTAACCCGACTCAACTCTCAGCTAACTACTGTCTAACCCTGTTCACTTATATCTTATTTCTGTTACTTGAATATATATGTTTTTCAACCTTTTTGTGTTCCTTGTGTCTTTCTTTGGTCAGCATCATAACAAATTGGCGACGAAATGAACACAGTCTCAGTCTAAAAGCTATTGACGATGCTGAACAAACTCACCACAATTTCTGTTTCAGGCGAACAACTCACAACACCCCCATAAATAATTGACATCAGTGATTCTCTTTTTGACTAGTAGATGTCAAATCATTTAAAACAAACAAAGTATTCTTATTTAAGTAATGCTGAGTACAGGTTGATAGGGTGGGAAAAGGTAAGCAACAACAACAACAACTCTTTTTTTGGTTATATAGCTGGGTGGAGGGTGAAGTGACAACAACACTTGATTATAAAAATATAAACTCCTTTATTCAAAATGTTGAGATGGTTGTGTGTGTGAGAGAGTCAGTCAGACTGTTATGACTGACACCATGTTGCAATATGCATATTCAGAGAGCATTGCTTCTTTGTCTTCTTTTACAGGAGCCAGATACAAAGCCATTTCTTGACCCGGGGTCACTTGTCCCTCCATCCTTGTCTACTCAGCTGACTGCTCTCACAGACTGACTGCTGAGGTCAAAAAACTTCTATCATTACATAATTTCTGGATGCCCACACATTCTTCCTTCTGGCACAATTCATATGATTCACCCACGCAATTCACATGGCATTTCCACTATCCCTTGCTTACCTTAAGACACAGATGCATATCCTGTTTATGAAATCTACACTAACTAGCTGTCAAAGGTCACTATATAAGACTCTCATATTGAATAGTAAGGGCTTCCAGCTATGGGTAAATAGTAGCGCAGACCGGGTTCTTTAGCCTTGGTGAGGCAACTAGTCTAGGAGAAGGAAAAATCTGAATTCAAACCTGTTAAACTCTGCTTAAAAATTGACCTTGTGTCATATCCTGCCCGAGCGAAAGGGTTGGTAAATATAGTAAGGGCTTCCTTAAACAGGATTCTTGATGTTTATTTTCCAGGTCTCTGAAGAGGTCAAATGCAAGAGTTACGGGTCACTTGTAATGAAAACAAACTTTTGGTTAGTAACTTTAAGTATTCATTCTTTCATCAACATCTCTCTCTCTCTCTCTTGCAATTGAGGTCTGGCCCAGTCTTCTTCTCTGAGACTCTGACCATCTGAATGACTTTCTTGTTTCTCTGTCCTCCTAGTTTCTTTCTGTTGTATCATTGTAAGGAAGAGATACACAGTGAAATAGAGTTAACTATCTATTAACTCAAGTGGTACAGTCCAACAAATATTATAAGTCTCGCACTGTTGGTGATATGTCTGAAGTTGGTCTTACTACTGACAGAGATCTTTCAGTACTGATATTTGATGAATGTCCCACCAGATGGACAAATGTGGCACAAGGCTTTTTTTTAGGTGGGTCTGGGTCATGGCCCAGTGCCCAGACCCACCCAGCAACTTTTAAAATGCCTCGAGCCCTGTTGGCATTTCCCTAAAAAGGGGCACCTCAGGCGCAAGGTGATTAACCTAACCTAACCCCTCCCCAAGAAGGGTTAAAGCTCCCTGAGGCTCGAGGAACTGACCATCCAGTATAGATGCCAGACAGTCCACTGAAAAACCTCTGCAGGAAGAAGAGATCTTTCAGTACCGACTGTGCTTAAGAAACACGACATTTTTTATTCTTCTGAGATACTGCAAGTCATGCGGTATGAGTGACTATACAACATTTTCTTAGTCTTCTAAATTTGCAAGCCTATATCATCATCATCATCATCATGTCGTGCCGCTAGCATGGATATCCCTGACCCTCTCTCGCCACTTTTCCCTATCGTTCATCGCCTCTGGCAAGTCTTCAGGGCTACATCCTGTATCCTCACATAGCAGCTGTATGTATATTCTAGCTGGTCGTCCTGCTTTTGCTCGGCCATATGAGGGGGTCCATAGGAGTACATCACTGATGAGCTCGTCCCTACTTCTCCAGCAGTGTCCTGCATGTCTGGTTCGTCTAACTTGGATAGTTTTCGTGATGGGAGGCAGGTTGCCATATAGTTGGTGCTTTGTGGGATGTTGCCGCCAGGACTTATTCAATATTGTCCGCAACATTCTTGTGTAATTGCCGTCTAGCTTCTTCTCGAGCCGTTTTGTTAGCATCTAGGTAGTGCATCCATACAGCAGTTGGAAGAAACTGCGTTTCATTTTATCGGTCAGGTCTGATTTCCATATGATTGATAATATATATAATGTTTGTTCAATAACACAGAAGAATTCTTTTGTAAAAAAAAAAAATGATTTTTTTCAGATTGTTTTTCCATATATGTAAACTCTGCATTGTTTGAAATTGATTTATTGCAGTATTTTTTTTATTTTGCAAAAATATTTGTTTTAAGGCTAATAAAAATGGTGGTGAATCAAATAGTGCTCCAGGCTTAAACAGAAGTCTGTTATGAATTTTTCATGGCAGAGAAGTGTAAAACAATGAAATTTACAGAAGAATGAATAATGTGAGTGGAGAAGTAAATTTTAGTCAAAAAATGTTTACAAATAGGTTAAATTGTTTAAAGATGGTTGAAATAGTATTCAAAATGAAAATAGGCTAAAGATGCCCACAATAGCAAGCACACCTGAAATGATGGATTTAGTTAATTGGCTCATTTTAGCTGACAGATGAGTTACAATAGAGGGCATTTTTGAACAACTGGGAATTTCTGTATTTACAGTACACAGAATTGTACATGGTCATCTTGCCTTTTCTAATGTCAGTCATTGTTGGGTTTCCAAAAGGTTGATGCTAGAGCACAAGGCCTCGGAGAGCACCAAGAACAGTGAAAACCATCAGACAGTTTGGTTGGGAACAGCTGCTATATCCTTCCTTACATTCCACATCTGATCTGATTTCCACTTGTTTGGTCACCACAAAGAGTTTTTCCATGGAACAAAGTCTTCAAGCATAAGCAAATGACAAGAAACTCAACACAAAGAAGATTTCTACGCTGAAGGAATACAAAAACTTGTTTTTCAATGGGAAAAAAGTATTTAAAAAGAATGGAGAAATTTTTTTCTAGGTGAAATGCAAGTCATTCTATTGCAAAATTTACATTATTCATTGAATAACCCATTTATATACATATATATATTGGAATGATGAGCATATAGGTGAGAAAATAACAGTTCCCAAGCGCAGGTGGCTCCATGTCTATACTCACCTAATTTAGATCTATTACATAGGTTCTATCACTCATATTGAACAATTTTTATTTACGAATATAGCAAACTGCAAATTTGCAAGCCTATATATATATATATATATATATATTAGAGAAGAAATGAGAATAAATCTAATGGTATGTAAACATAAAAATATATTTAAAAAATATAAGCACAGTATGTATTTATTTATATATCATAATATACTCATGTTTCATTTTTTGTTAAACCATCTTTAGGGTGATTATATGATGCTTCATTCAAAAATTATTTTTTTTTAAATTCTTATCATTCAATTATTGTTAATACCATTCTGTTTAAAGATTCAGTGACATAACTTTTGTTTGAAAACTTTTTCAAAAAGGATAACATACACACAAACACACGCACCAATTTTTTATCTGCGTTTTGATCTGGCTTTCCCATGATGTAATGAAAAACCAACAAAGTCTGGTGATATTCTAAGATATTGCTTGGTTGGTTGGTTGGTTGTTTTGTTTTACAGTGTATCAACCCATTTGGGATCATTTAATGCCGAATCAAAGATTTTTAAAAATTGAGCAAAAAGTTAAAAATAATTCTAACTAATTAATATATTTAACAAACCTTAAATTAAAAAAAAAAAGTCATTTATAAAAATGTATAGTATATATATCTAATTTGGCTGTTTAGAACTAAGTTTTGGAATGAACTTGATGTATATCTTGCTAGTATATATATATAGTTCTGCCACTCATACCTTTGTGTACATTCCAATCCCTTTTATAAAATTAACTATTCTGCCTGATGTTATTTTCGTAAAGAGTTTTTTCAAATTGTTTGGTAATATTTTTTCTGCACTTGATTAAATTTTACACACTCGAGCAATATATGTTTAACTGTTAATCTTTTTTTGGATGTCGGGCATATTGGGGATTCTGAGCCCTCTAAATAAATGATGATGGGTGATGTAGGTGAGGCCTATGTGAAGGCGTGTTAGCACAACTTGTTCTCTTCTGTTCTTGGATTTTATGTTCCATTCTCTAATGGTAGGTTTTATGTTGTGTAATTTGTTATTAGTGTGTGTATCCCAATGATCTTGCCACTTTTTAAAGATATTTTTATTCACTACCGGTTTATAGTTGGTACATGGTATTTTTGTTGGTGGCTGGGGATCCAACAGAAATTATTTCTTTATATCTGGATAAATGATATACTCTGTTTAGTACTTGTGTGGTTAAAGGGTCAGTTAGATGTTTATTTTTTAAGGCAGTAAGTGCAGATAAAGAGTCTCTGAAAATAATGAATGTAGTTATTAGGTCAAGTGCCAAATTAACAGCAATCATTTTAGCACTATATACGGAAGCTATGTTTGTAATTCTTTTCATTTTTTTATGAACTTTTAGTATGGCAGTGCATCCAACTTTATTTTCGTATTCTGTTCATCTGTATATAAATAAAAATAGTCTGGGAGGTTATTTTTTATGTTGAGTATTTTGGATTGGTATATGATTGGGTTAGTTTTGAATTTTGAATATTTGGTAAGGTTAAGAATTACTTTAGGTTAATTTATAATCCTGTGGGGTGTAAAAGATATAGTTGTTTTGTGAATATGTGTTGTATCTATGTGTTTTTTTTTGTATGATCTTTTTTATCTGTAAACTGAAGGGTTTGATCCCCGTTTCTTTTTGCGGAAATTGCTCCGTGAACTGTGGTTGGAAAGTATTATTGAAAGCTGGATTTAGAGGGCAAGATGAAAGTTTTAGATAGTATTGCAGAGCAAGTTTTTCCTGCCCTAATTTAAGAGATGGTTCATTTGCTTCTGCATGTAAGCTCTCAACATGAGAGGTGCTATAGGCTCCTAGGGCTAGTCTAAGTCCTTGGTGGTGAATGGTATTTATTTCTTTCAAGTAGGTTTTTCTGGCTGCTCCATATATAAAGCAGCCATGGTCAAGTTTTGATCTGATGAGGGCACAATAAAGTATCAACAATGTTTCTTTGCTTCCTCCCCAATTAGTGTGTGCTATTGTTCTGAGTAATTGAATTGTTTTATTATATTTTGTTCTTAAATATTTAATATGAGGAATGAAGGAGAGTTTGCAGTCAAAAATGACCCCAAAGTATTTGTACTGATCTACAACTGGGATTTCAGTGTTGAGTTTAAGTACTGGGTCAAAGTAGAGTTTCTGTTGGTTGCAAATGTGGACACATTTTGTCTTTTCTTTGGAAAATTTTAGTCCATTCTCTGTGGTCCATTTATCAAGCTTATTGAGGCAGATCTGGAGTTTTCTTTCTATGTAGTTCATGTTTTTAGCTCTATAACATATGAGGAAGTCATCCACAAACAAAGCACAGTTTGTTCCGCCAATAATGTTTTTAACAATATCATTCATTTTGATGATAAACATTGTAATAGACAATACACTACCTTGAGGTACACCCATTTCTTGTTCTATTTCTTCAGACAAGGTATTTCTTATTCTGACATTAAATCTTCTATCTTGTAGGAAGTTTTTTTTAGAAATACAGCCATTCTACCTTCTAGCCCAAGGTTTTTAAGATCTCTTACTATGCCGTACTTCTATGTTGTGTCATATGCCTTTTCAAGATCAAAGAAAACTGCCACTTTTGTGTTCTTTTTTAATAGAAGCTTCTCTGATAAACGTTTCCAATCATATTAGATGATCTATAGGGATTCTTTGGCTTCTAAAGCCAGATTGATATTCTGCTATTAATTCATTACTTTCCAGGTACCAAATCAATCTGGCATTGATCATTCTCTTGTGTGTTTTATACACACAAATGCTAAGAGTAATGGGTCGGTAGTTTTTTAGATTTGTATTGCTTTTCATAGGTTTTCGTATTGCTATAACTGTGGTTTGTTTCCATATTTTAGGGATGTTGCCGCTGTCCCATATGTTATTGAAGATTTGTAGGAGGTAATTTTTTGAGGTTTCAGGTAATTCTTTTAGGAATTGATAGTGGATCTTATCTGGTCCAACTGTAGTATTGTTGGGCTTATTGAGGGAGTCCTTTAATTCTGCTATAGAGAGGGGTTGGTTGTAGCTTTCAGAAGTTTTGTTTTGAAATTTGATTTTGACATTTTCTGCTTTTGCTCTGATGATTCAAAACTTTTTGCTTTGGTTTTTGGAAGATGAATTTTGTAAGAAAGTTTTGGCTAAATGATTTGTTATATCTTTCTCATCAGTAATTTTCACATTATTATGAATAAAATGTTTGGTTGGAGTGTTGATATTTTTACCAATTATTTTTTGAATCATCTGCCATACTTTTTTTGGTTTTGTGCTATTATTTATTTGGGCAATGTAATTTTTCCATGTACTCCATTTGGAGTCATTGATAATTTTTTGGGCTTTGGCTCTGCTATTTTTATAGTTGTTTAAATTTTCTCAAGTAAGATCTATTTTAAATTTCTTTAATGCTGCTCTATGTAGTCTTACAGCTTTTTTGACATTCCTCATTGAACCATGGCATATTGTGTTTTGATGAGGTGGAGCTTTTCGGTATATGTCTTTCTGCTATATTTAGTAGTGTATTAGTAAAATATAGTAAGTCTTTCGCTTTGTTTTTATTGGCTTCTTGGATTAGTTCAGTAAGGCATGAGGTTTTAAATTCATCCCAATTAGCTTTTTTTTAAATTCTGGCATAGAGTTCTTTTGTTTAGTTTATTCATCTTATTTTATAATAGAATGGGAAACTGGTCACTTCTGCATGTTATCATGCACTTTCCAGTTATAATCTAGAAACAGGTTAGGGTCACATATTGTTAAGTCTATTACAGAGTATGTGCCTTTTGCTGAGTGGAGATATGTATTTGATTTATTATTGTATATGCATAACTGTTGCATATTTGACAGTGATTCTATTATTTTGTCCTTCTTATCTGTCTTTTTACTCCCCCAAATCTCATTATGACTGTTGAAGACTCCAATTATAATGAAGGGTCTTGGTAATTGCTCTATCAAATTATTTAACTCTGATTCTTTGATTTCTTTGCTTGGAGGAATATATATTGAATACACTGTTATTGTTTTGTGGAGGGTTGCTGATATAGCGGCTGCTTGCAGATAGGTATTTAGTTTGATTTCGCTGTGTGGAATATTATTATTTATGATTATCAATGAACTGTCACAAGGTCTATCAGTAGGATGTTTGATATAATTGTATGAAATATGATTTTTAATGTTGATGGTATTGTTGCTTTTGAGGTGGGTCTCTTGAAAGCATATGATTGCTGGGCAGTATTTAGTAATAAGCAGCAACAATTCAGAGTAACTGACCCATGATCCTCTGATATTTCATTGGATTATATTATTGTTCACAATTTAATTTTGAGATTTGTGAGATTTTTTATTTTGACTTTTACTTGTTTGTGGAGTTTTATTTTCAATCTCCATTTCTTCAAACTTCCCAAATTTGTTTGAAGTGATTGTCGGGGTGGGTTAAGTAGTTCTTTTAATTGAGTTTTGTTTTTTAAAAGCAGTATCTTTTGTTTTCTCAATTATATCTCAGTTAATATTCGGAGGTTGGATTGGTGATCTTTGTCACTTTTCATTTGCTGATTCGGTCCTTAGAATTTTCTTTAGGTATTTTCTCATTTGTGTTAGCATTTGATTCGGTTTTTGTACTAGGTTCAGTTTGTTTTATTTCTGTTCAATACATTCTTTTAATGTTTACTTGAAATGTTGGCCATTCATTTATACTCAAATTTATAATTCCTTCTATAAGTTTTTATACTTATTGATTGGTGTGATGTCCTGTTTTTTTTTTTATTAATCTTTTGAGCTATATTAGCATATTTCTTGTCCCCATATAGCTTTCAAGAATTTTCCTGGCTTCTGAAAAAGACATATTCTTTGTGTGCTTTACATGCATTATTTCTTTTTCCCTCTTGTCCTTGAAAAGGCAGGGTGTTGTTCAGGACAATTTGCACACTTTACATCTTTGCATTCACTCTCTATATGGTTTGGATCACGTTCACCACACTTTCCACACATTGACATCCTCTGTAAATGTCATTGTGATGTCCGAATTTTTGACACCTGAAGCACTGCAAGAGAGCTGGTATAAATTGTTCTACTCTTTCTATCATATAACCAATCCTGATTTGTTAGCCAGGCTACAGCTTAGATCTGAGTATTTCATTGTATAATGTTTGACCTATGTGATTTATATTCCTTAATGAATCAAGTGCATCAACAATGAAGGAGATTATATTGAAAAATAAAACACTGCTGTGTAAAATAAAAGCTTTTTTTCATTAGGTTATAGACAAATTTATGTATCAACAAATATATAATTTTTTAATATAAATAATTCAAATGCATCACTAAGTTGGTGACTGTAGTCGAGGGCGACCAGAAGGTTCCCTTTTCAATAGCTACTACACCGTGGTGTAGGGGAGGGCACTACTCCTTTCCCTGGATTGCTCCACTTTACTCATGATACGTACCTTATATTGCTGAATGTTAAGCAAGGAGGTATCAAGTGCCATTTTTAAAGTCTTTGGTATGACGCGACCTGGGATTGAACCCAGGTCTCCCGAACCATTGGCGAACACTCTACCCACTAGGCCAATGAGCCGGTTACTAATCAGAGTTCTATTCCTAAACTGCAGTGAAATACAGCAGGAAATTTCTTCTGGTTCTACAAACAATCAAAGATTCAATTTTTTCTTTAGTTTAGTCTCTTACCTCCATAGATGTTTTTATTGTTGCCACCTCGGCCTCGACTCCATGTATGGTAACTGCGCATTGATCCCTTGTGGAGTGCCTGATTGTCCATTCGGTTTTTGGGGTTGGGAGAAAACTTGCCAGTGTCATGCATCCTTTGTTTAGGCGTTGTGTATTTTGGGATGCCTTTAAAAAACCAAGCTCCAGACCTCTTCCACACCTATACAAAAAAAAAAAATCAAAATAAAAAAACCTTTAATTTTCAAAAATTTTAATAATTTAAAATGAAATCACATTATGGACCTTTTACAGATGATCTAAATTCAGGATTAAAGAATTGCAAATCTAAGACTTTTTGCTGTCATAAGACTGATACCAGTTGTTGTCATTTGTTGGATCTCTTTTCAAAAACCCAAACACAAGTGTTTGTTGAAGCTTGAGTTATCTAACCTACTAGTTGAAGATATGTAGAGATGTTCCTTGCCCGGCAGTAGTAAACATTAGTAGTTGTTATTGTGGTCACATGTATTCCGTTGTGTTGATATGAAGTGGTAAAGAAAACAGTGTTCAGTTTAACAGCCACCACTTTTATGGCAAAGGGAGATAGAAATCCGACTAGTTCCACACATACAGGGTCATAAGAATATTTTCCAATCAATCAGAAACAAATCTCAGAAAAGCTAATCTGAGCCACTTGTGAGCTATGTAAAGAAAGGCTGATTTGAGTGAGCAAGTAGAGGAAGGATCGAAGCAACTGACATTTGTGATGGTTGACATGACAAGCTGCCTGCTGACTCATCTCATACAGAAATTTGATGCACGGTCCTTCTCAAATACAACTCTGGTATGTGACGTATCCCAGAATAAGTAAAGTTGGCAACTATAGTTGAGGGTGACCCGAAGGCTCCCTTTTCCATACATACTACAACAAGATGTAGGGGAGGGCGCAATTCCTTTCCCTGGATTGCTCCACTTTACTCTTGATCCTTACCTTATAATGCTGAGTGTTAAGCAAGGTAGCATCAAGTACCATTCTTTGAGTCTTTGGTCTGACTCAACCTGGGATTGAACCCAAGTCTCCCAGGCCATTGGTGAACACTCTAACCATTATGCCAATGTCTGGTTAAACAATGTCAAAGAATAAACAAACAAAAAACATCCCAAATCACCATAAAGGAGAAAATTAAAAAAAATTTTTTTCAAACAGTCTCCATTGTTTTGTTATTTTCCACTCTTTTCTGGTTAGTACCAATTTAGGTACTTCAAGACAGCTACCTTAGTACATGGCCTCTACTCATTCACTCCATAGTAATTGGGTCAGTTTTTTTATTTTAGTTTCTTTGATAAATTTTACTGATATTGCTACTGCATTGTCTGATAGAAAAGAGAGCCGGTAAAATCCTGTTTAATTAATAGTAGCAAAATGGCTAGTTTATCCACTGATAACCACAATTAAAAGTGGGAAGGGATCAAAGATATAGTAGATATTTAAGTATTTATCAAACGCGTACTAGAATGTGTTACAAATATGGTTTAAAGTGGGGATCTTGCAGGAAGTAATCATCACATCAGGTGGTGCTAAATGTAGCTCAGTTTAGTCAGCATCCTTCTTTTGAGGCACTTCAGGTGTTGGGCAATGAATTGAGCTCTTACTTCTTTAGACAAGAAGGCAGGTGCTTCTAGGAGGTAAGCAATCCTTGAACCTGTGGGGATTTAGGAATTAACAATAAAACTCCCAACTGGATGTTGACTCATCGGCTGCCACATACAAAATGTATAAATGCATCGCTACGCATCGGCTCCATGCACCCATCCGGTTAAAAATCAGAAAAAAGAAAAATAATAAAAATTAAAGTAGCCAATGGGAAGCGGTCGCACCAAAAATGAGAAGGATTGTGGAAGGATGAGTTCGGAGCTAGTGGGGAGAGATAAATATTCGGGATTTTTTGTGAACCGAGTCAGTGAGGACAAAAGAGACCCAAGGAAGCACATAGATACAGTGATCAAGCGAGAAGTAATGTCCGCCCTCGAGTTAAGAGCTGAAACTACTTTTCTGCTTGTTCCACTACCTGACCATAAAAGAAAGAAAAGAAAAGAAAAGAAAAAAGGAATAAGTACTCTTTAAAAACATTTTCCTCCTTTCCCCCTTTTTCCTAATATCTGACTTCCCACCACTTCGAAAATTTACAACTCGTAAAAGGGAACTTTTGAGCATTCAAATCCAAGTAGACACTTTATTGTTTTATAAAAATGTTTAAATCTTAAATGTTCCTTGTTTGTCTTGTTTTAAATGAAGTTTTTCTCAAACCAACCAAAAAGGCCATAAACCTAAACTAATTTATTTTGAGACCCAGCAATACATGTATATGTCAGGTAAGTATCAATGATATAGTAGAAAATTACAAAAACAAAATATTTTAGAGTCTTGATTTTCCAGCAAGCACTATTTGATACAAATGATTTGGATAGGAAAAAGTTAAGAGAAATTTTTGAACCAAAAACAGAAACCCTTTTTGCTTGAATTTCATGTTTCTAAGGGGAAATTAATTCACAAAAATATTTATAGTCTGTTATCTCCCATAAATAAGTCCACCCCTAACAATTTTTTAATGAAACATTAATTTTGTTCTAAACCAAAGATACCAGAATTTTATAATTTTTAATTGAATATTATACAATTATAATGAACAATATCAATAAACTTGTCTCTCGTGTCTTTTAAGTAACAAAAGCTGACAGACTTCATTTTCCTTCTTTATGACACTGTTCATTTCATCACTTTTTCTCAAAAAGGTCCATTCTTTAAACTCCAATCAAGTGTTACTCTTGTGGACGTACTGTTTGCTGTTTGGTGGATATTTTGCTCCCACAATTTATGTTGGCTCATTATTGAAAAGCAAAAAAACATTAAAAAAAAAGCAGTAAAAACAAAAATAAATTTATATATCAACAAATACATAAAAAGGAAACATAACAAAACATTACAAATATTCTAATATAGTCTGTTAAATATTCCTCTGTGTGTGTGGGTATGTAACTAACATGAATATAATGGTGAGAGACTAGATATTAAAAGTGTCCTGTAGACTATAGAATGTATGTTGACTAAGTATTTCATGAGAGGTATCAATATACGGAAATATAGCAATGTATTCTCGGAGGAATGTGTCTTCTCCCATGTTGGTTGTTTGTCTCTTTTGGGATTTGACGAAATGTCTGAAGCCATACGCAAGACTAGAATGAGTCAAGCTGAAAAGGCAGAACAGGAAAGAAAAAGGTTGCAGAATGTATATGCTCCCATGTTACGCATATTTAGTTGTGTCTTACTAAGTGGCAAGGTCAAGCTGTTTCTGGAAGTCGAAATCAAGAGAATGAGTTCTTGGAAGACAAGAGTATATATAGGCAATCCATGTCATGTGGTTGGCTCCAAATGCACGGGATTAAATCAAAGGTGTGGACGTAGTTATGAGCACAAATCATGTGACTTTCCTGACCAATAGGTTCTTGAGACTGATTAGTTTACCGATGTCCACTATCTTTGTTTCAGGAACAAGTGGTATCACAACCATTTTAGAATATAGGAATGTAAATCCTATACTCTCTAGTTTGCTTTCAGTGGTCATTGACTAAAGTTGTAATCCCCACCAGTGGAAGCATGGTAATATTTTGATGGGGCATGCAATATTTCGTTGGGGTTTGTTTAGAGACCTAGTTAATGACCTTTTAAGCTACCTTCATATGAACTGCAGTAAAATTTTGAATATGTACAAATTGAATATTACAGGTGGTGGGGTGACATTAGAATTTTAAAAATACCAAAGTGGGACATGGCCCCAAATCAGTTGGGAACTACTAGACTAAAGACTTTCATCTGTTGCTTTGGAGCCCTTATCTACACAACTCCTCATACATATTCATAAGCAATAGTAGCATAAGCATATGCATAGTACAAATATCTGCTTCCACAAAAACATGTGAAGTAGTAGGTTCTTTTTTCTCCAGGTAATCAAAAGTTGTCACATTCCTGCCAGACGAAAGTGACAATCAAAACAGGTATTAATCATTATCAAATATTACAGCACTGAAACTCTGCATAAAGCTAATGAATATAAATTTTTGGAGATCAGCTAATGCTGGTGTGTCCATGTGTAGGAGTCTATAGGAGAATGTCACTTATGAGTTAATTCTTGCTTCTTCAGCCGTGCCCAGCATGTCTTACTTGAATGATTTGTGAGATGGGAGGTAAGTAACTGTACAGCTGTTGTTTTGTAGGGTGCTGCTTCCAGGATCTATTTAAAACATCATGCAGAATCCTTTTGTAGTTCTCATCAAGCTTTCTCTCCGAGCATTTCATTAAAATCCAGCTAGTTCAACCGTACAGAAAAATTGACTCGGAAGAATTCCTTTTTTATTTTATCAGAGAGATAAGACTTCCATATGGTCGTTAACCTGTCAATAGCAGTCCATACTTTACCTTTGCGTATGTTGACATCACTTTCAGTAGATGAGATATTGCTACCAAGGTTTGTGAACTGGTCTGATAATTTCAGTTTGGAAGAATTCCTGTTTTATTTTATCAAAGAGATAAGATTTCCATATGGTTGTTAACCTGTGAATAGAAGTTTATGCCTTCCCTGTACGTATGCTAACATTACTTTCAGAAGATGAACTGTTGCTATTGAGGTACGTGAATTGGCATAATACTTGAAATGGCATAATATGAGCCTTTAATAAAAAATTCATTTCTTGATAGAAATGTTGCAGTGAAACAGTCTCATCTACCCAGCATAAAATATTGAACAGTGGGTCTTAAAATCTCCATTCAAATACTCTAACCCTATTGTTCTAAATTGGAACTGAATTTAATATTTGGAACGTGATTGATTCTTCAATGTTGTTCAACTGGTTTCAATACTTGAGTTAAGTAGACTTATAATATGTCTGCAGTTGATGATGCTATCTTGTCTCAAGTGATTTTATGGTGTTTAAAAGAAGAAAAAAAGTAAAAAAAAGAGAGAGACAAAATGAGGAAGTTACTTGTTTAAAAAAGATAAATAATGAGAGTTCTGATTTTCAAATCAAATATTAATTTACTTTGTTCTCAGGAAATTACTTCAGTATTGTAATGAAGATTTGTTTTTTATGGTTTTTATTCTATAGAAAATAAGTTGCGAAAGAATATGTGAGTAATGAGATCAGGTGTTATAGTTTCAAGCTTTAACACAAAAGTAATGAATGAATTTTTATTAAAATAGACTGAGATTAGAATAAGATCTATGCACACTTTGGATTTCCAGGTAACAGTAGTCCTTGATGATACTGATACTTCTATTTAGCAAAGGGTGAAGGATTATAATAAAGGTTTCATATTTATTTTTTTTATTTTAAAAAAATTGGATGATTAAAAAATGACTTTCAGAATGAATGCAGATCTCACAAAACTATAACTGAGTTGCAAATTTTCTGAAAACTGCTTTATTCTTTAAATTAGAGCATTTTAGGTGTATTGCTCAAATAAAAATCTTACTATAAGATGTCATTTTTTGCTGGGTTATGATTATGTACATAATAAAAATTTTAGTAATGTATAGATAAATATATATATATATATATATATATATATAAACATGCATTTACACAATCCCAACACATTGGGTTAATGGGACATGGTCATGGTTAACAGAATTTCAACCATGGATCAGAATGTAGTATCTGTCCCCATGGAATTCTAATTAAGAGGTATTTTTTCTTTGCACCCCGAATGACGAATATGACAATTTCATCAATGCACACCTTAAGGCAGCAGTGAAATACATACCAACGAAATTTAGAACTAAAACTAGAGACCTATGGGAGACTTTGGCGGTTAGAGAAAAACGTGTAGACGTGAAAACAGCCTCCAAATGCAATAGGAAGAACCCAACAAACGTAAATGCCCTGAAACTAGAAAAGGCACTAAATGAATTAGCAAGCATATATCTAAAAGAACAGACAGAATACATACAAAATCAGAAAGATAAGATTAGAGAGTCAGTGGAAGATAGGCAATCTATGATAGCATGGCAAACGATAAATGAAGTGAGCAGAAGGAAGAGCAAAGCCAAAGCTAAATTGAAAGCTACAAACCAACAAGAAAGAATAAAACTGTGGAAACAGCATTTCGAGAATCTACTAGGAAACCCACCAAAAGTTACACATGAACCAATCACCAGAATTGTTGGTTAGCAATTAGACATTAAACTAGGGCCGTTTACTCTAGAACTCAATTCAGTACTCAGAAAAATTAAAAATAGGAAAGCCGCAGGGCTTGATGAAATTCCCCCAGAAGTATAGAAGACCAGACAATTCGATGACATACTGATCTGACACTGTAATGCAGTTTATAATCAAAATCTGATTGACAGATGGATGAAGGGGTGCATCCTCGCCTTCCCTAAAAAGGGTGACCTCGGATTAGCTAAGAACTACTGAGGTATAACACTTACATCCATAGTGGCTAAAATATACAATGCCTTACTACGAAACTGCATAGAACCCAAAATTGACAACATTCTTAAGAAAAACCAAAATGGCTTCTGAAAAAAATAGATCCACAAACTCACAAATATTGATCATCCGTAGAATCCTTGAAGGCGTACGGGCAAAAAACCTACAGGCGATAATACTCTTTGTTGATTTTACCAAGGCCTTTGATTCCATTCATAGAGGGAAGATGGGACAATTTCTTCTAGCATATGGCATACCAAAAGAGACTGTCACTGCAATAACGATTCTTGATAGAAACACCAAAGTGAAAGTACGTTCTCCGGATGGAGACACAGACTACTTCGACATAGTAGCAGGAGTACTGCAAGGAGACACACTAGCCCCATACCTCTTTATCATCTGTCTAGACTTTGTGCTTAGAACATTGATTGATAAAATCAAAGAAAACGGCTTCAAGCTGACAAAGAAAAGAAGCAGAAGATACCCCACAAAAACATAGCAATTCTGACAAATACACCCGCCCAAGCCAAAACACTACTGCATAGTTTGGATCAAGCTGCCGCAGGCATTGACCTCCATGTCAATGCACACAAAATGGAATACATGTGCTTTAATCAAACAGGCTACATTTCCACACTAAGCGGTAGCTCTCTGAAACTTGTAGACAATTTCACCTACTTAGGAAGCAGTGTCTCATCAACTGAGGCAGACATCGACACGCGGCTAACAAAGGCATGGACAGCTATCGATAAACTATCGGTCATATGAAATCAGACCTGACTGATAAAATGAAATGCAGCTGGAGAAACAGGGATGAACCCATAAGTGATGTTCTCCTATGGACCCCGTCATATGGCTGAACAAAAGCAGGATGACCAGCTTGAACCTACATATAGCAGCTCTGTGAGGATACAGGATGTAGCCCTGAGGACCTGCCAGAAGCGATGAACAATAGGGAGGAGTGGCGGGAGAGGGTCAGGGATATCCATGCTGGCGGCACTACATGATGATGATGGAACCCTAACAGGTACTACTTCTTCAGGTGAGAGTAGACCTGACAGTAATTGCAATGAAGGTGTAATTCTAATTGAGAAATGGGAAGAAGTTGGAGGTTAGTTATTATTTTGTTATGATCTTCATCATTTGTCCTGCCTGCCTTTGTATATTAGAAAAATGTCAAAATTATCATCTATATATTTATATGGGTGTTTTTTATTTATTAATTTATTCTGCATTAATTTTTGAGGAAGTATTAAATTTTATATTCAAGAAAATAATAACTGGTTTTATCAATATATTTCATAACTCAGAGTTTTTAGAATAACAGTGTGATTTCTAAATGGTACAGATACTACACTCTGATCATGGACAGGAGTACTGTAGAGCATCATTTTGATCCTTTGTTGAAGAGACAGACCTAAGACACTGATCTTTGGAGAAGTACTGACCCATTTGTAAATCATCTTGAAATAACTATATCAAGATTCATAATCATCAACGTTCTTAATTATGTTGCTATCACAACCTCTGAGATAGTCGTAATATTCCCAAACATTTTCAAAATCATTGTTTTATGAAGCACATGCATGGTGAAACATCATAATAAATGTATAAACATGCTATCAAATTGGTTTTAATATCTTCTCTTTTATATAAGAAAAAATTCAAAAATAAAATAAAAGAATTTATATATATATATATATGTATAAATTAAGATCTTGTGGCAGGTACTAAATTTAAATATTGTTTTTAAAAGCATGTGCATAATAGAATATTTTAGAATCCTAATAAAGGAGTCCCTATGTTTCAGTCACTTCTCATCAGAGAATTACGTCAGTGACAACAAAGTTTACATCAGAGGAAGCTAACATGGGATATTGCCCATTGAAAAAGCCTGGAGGGGAGGGGAGAAAACTGATTTTTAAAAAAATTACTGTAAGCCAAAAGACTTGGCACAGGTAATAATGTTTTTCATGTGGTCCAATGGGCTCGTTGATCAGTAATGGTGCAAAAAATTGTTTTTGGATACACAACTCAGGTTTATGTCTGAATTGTGTATCCAAAAACACACACACACACACACACACATATATATATATATATATATATATATATATATGTGTGTGTGTGTGTGTGTGTGTGTTTGTGTGTGTGTGAGTATATATATTTATATATATTTACACACACATGCACATACGATGCAATGGGTAAATTGTCACCATTTTAAATAATTAATTTCCTGCATATGCTTTGTTTCAAGTTTTGTCTACTGTGCAGCAAACCCGAGTCAGTAGGGCACTGTCTGTGAGAAAAGCAGCACCATGATGCAATTCCCACCTCCAGAAATTTGGAAATGGCCTACTGTACTGCTTGGCACTCATGCTGGAAGCACCAATCAGAAGTTGTTGGAGTGTTTGGGTATTCATTTTGATGAAAATCAAACACCCAATCCATAATGAATATTTAGCAGTTCAAAAATAAGTATTTCCCTTACATATATTTCTGTATTTTTATCTTGGGTTACGAAAGTGTTGACATTTAATTTTTTGTTGTATAATTTGATGATAACTATTTAATGTTCTCCTCAAAATAATAAAAACTTGACGGCCTTGGTTTAGAAGAAAATTAAATTTTTATTTAAAAAATTGTTAGGGGTGTACTTATTTATGAGTGATTACATATCTATATATAAAAACAAATTATTTTTTTCCATTGTAGCTTTTCTTCCTATTGGAGTAAAATTACATACAATGCTTCAATATAATTTCATTTGAAGTCTGTGTGTTGTTTGATTGAAAGGAAAAAAAAAATGAAAAAAAGGATTTTAATGTATTATTCTTGATTTTAATTTCACTAATGGAAAATTATGTTCAACAAAGACAAGGAAAGTTTTAGATATACAACAAAAAATAGAAAGTTATCACGAAGTTGAAAAATTAAGTCTAAATCAACTTGTCTATCATGTTACTGTCTCTTTCTTTTTCCTTCTGTCTTGATGTCAGTCTGGAATATTTGTCTGATATTAAAGTGTCAATACTGTTTGGTTTTGTTTTCAGAACATAAAAACAAATTCAAATTAGTTGTTTCATGTCATGAACAACCTAACTTTCATCTATCGGAAATGACAAACATGTTTCAAGATGAGAGAAAAAAAAGAAAAGAAAAACAGCTTACAAATGAAAATAAAAAAAAATTGTTTATTGGAAATAAAGAAAATTAAACTATTATTCATTAATATACTCAGACAAGTTTCCTCATTTGGTTTTTATTATAGTTATAATGTTTTGGCCAGCATATCCTCTGGGATTTTTCAGGTGTCTGCCATAGTTTGTTGGTATTTCAAATCACATACTGAATGAAATTGACTCAAGTAATCACTTTGCCACACAGGGTAAGTCATCTTCTCTTCTACATTCCTCCTTGATCTCCTGATCACATAGATGAGACATAGTGATTTCACAATCCATAGGATTAGATTGTCTTCATTCCACAATCCATTCTTGGATGATATCTGTAAATTCATCAATGAGATAACACTTGTTTATCACAATGTTTTAATGGGTAAAAGAATTGGTTTGGTTTCTTTGTTTAATGGCATATCAGCTCTTTTTAGGTTATTTAATGCCAAAGCCATTCTCCGAAAAGAACAGTAGTGGTACTATTTAACCCATAGCTGGGAGGATAAAGGGGTTCATACCTTTCCCAAGGGTATTTGCCCAAAGGTGAATGTAATAGCGCGACTGGAGTATGAACTCGCATTCTACGATTCCGCAGTCCATCGCTTTAACCATTACACCATGAGGAACCCCACCAAAAGAATTGGTTAGACTAAACTTAGATTAGAAACTGTGGGAGTAATCACTCTAGATGACCCATAAACCTGCTGGTTTCTCATTGTAGCATCAGGCCATGATGATATGTTGTTTCTATCTAGTGCAGAATTCTAACAAGCATTTCATAATTATTCCTGTTCAATTGAGAAAATGATGTTTATCGCAAAATGCATATCCCCAACAAAATTGTCATTCAGTTGAAAATTTAAGTGGATTTTGCTTTGGTCTTTAAATTGAAGCAATTTAATGATGAAAATAAAAATAAATTTCACTATGATGTGCTGTTTTTGCTAGGTTCCCATTCCACTAACCATTCTAAGATGTTATCTCATGTAAATTAATTCTTCCTATTTAATTAATCATTGAGATAACATGCCTGTCTCTTTAACCTTGTGGATAAAAGCATTGCTTGAAGTTGCTAGATTTTCAGGAGTTCAATCCTTGGGTTAAGTAGCCCCCACAAAAGTCATATATTCTGGTTCAGTAGAAGAGACAAGCAATTTAACTAGGAAGAATTAACTAATACAAGATATCCCCTAAGCATTGTAATGAACACTGCCAACACATCTCTTATTTTGTAGCAAACAATGTTAAGAGACTTGTTTTTTATATCCTTTAACCAAATAGAATTCATTTTCCATCTTAACTTTTTTTATAACAAAAAGCTGTTTGAAGCATCATGTAGCATTCTTGTGCAGTTCCCATTTCATCACCCTCTCTCACAAAGGTTCATTCTATGCACTTCAATGAAAAGTCACTCTTGCTCTGGTTTGCCTCTAATGGTTGTTGATTCAAGACTGCTGTCTGAGAGTTTGAGTTTTGTTTAATGGCAGATCAACCTCTGTGGATTATTAAATGCCAGAAGGGTTACATTGGTTTTGTTTTTTGTGTATGTTTTGGGGTTTGGGGTATCGGGTTTTGTTATATGTTTTATCTAATTAGATTCTGATGAAAAGATTGGTTTCTTTTAGAAATCTCAAGATTTCCTCTGGTTTGGTGTTTTTGAAGAGGTCCTTTAAGTTGCTTGTCTGGTAGTATTTTGGGCAAATTTATCGAAACCTTTCACAGTTTATGAGAATGTATTTGACTGTGAGGGGTATTCAGCATGTTGAGCATATTGATGTGGGATCTTCCCTTTTTAGGAGGGTGAGTATGTACTGTGGGTGTGGTCAATATGAAATGGGGAGAGTATAAGTTTTTCTTTATTATTCTTTCAAAAGCCAGTTGGCTACTCACCTATGATATCTTGTATATGAGGGAGCTTATATTGTGTTTGATCATCCCAAGATTTTTGCAATTTCTCATGTATGAATTTATCAATGATTGGTTTTAGATCAGTGTATGGAAATTTTGTATTGGATATTTCTGCCTGGAGTGCTTTTTTGGTAGCTTTATCTGCCGTTTCATTTCCCCATATACCAATGTGGCTTGGTATCCAGGAGAGAATGATGCTATAATTTTTAGAAAGAGTGTTCATTTTGTCAAGGAGTCTTGTGATGAGAGGAATTGATATATTTTTATTCTATAGAGCTTGGAGGACTGATTTGGAGTCTGGGTAGATGATAAATTTGGAGGAGTTGTGGTTAGCTATATTGTTCATGGCTGGATTAATAGCTGTAACTTCAGCACTATAGATTGATGATTCATTTGGCTGATACTTTAGCAGTTCTTGGTTTTGGAAGACAGCAGCACAACCAATTTTCATTTCCTGTTTGGATCCATCAGTATAGATGTGGTAGTGATCAAGGAAGTTGTTTTGGATGCTGAGGAATTTCTCTTGGAAAGTGATGGGGTGTGTTTTGGTTTTGGATAATTTGGTTAGTTCCAGTTTTACTATTGGTTGATTTATGGTCCATGGTGCTGTTTTGGGGAGAATGGTATCATATGTTATTTTGGGTTTGACTTAGATTTCTTTTAAGAGGGTTTGGATTCTTAAATTAAAAGGTCTGATGGCCTTTGCTTTATTTTTAAAGATATTTTTGTATCTTATTTCCATGATGCAGTTATAGGCAGGGTTTTGGAAGCATGAAATAAGTTTAGTTTAGTACTGGAGTGCAAATTTATATCTTCTCAAAGAAAGTGGGGGTTCATTGGCTACCATGTATAAGCTTTCAATTGGAGAGATAGTGAAGGCTCTGAGGGCAATGTAGAGTCCCTGTTAGTGGACGGTTTCAAGTTCTTGGAGGTAGGATTTTTTGGCGGTTTCATGTATGAAGCTCCTGTAATTAATTTTTGTTTATATTAGACATCTGTATAGTCTGGTTATGTCTTTTTTTGTCAGCACCCCAAGTCTGTGTGGGCTATGGTTCTCAGGAGTTGGATAGATTGGTTACATTTGATCCTCAGTAGTTTGATATAGGGGATGAAGTTTTGGGTCAAGAGTAATGGCTAAGAATTTGTATTGATAGGTTATGAGTATTTCAGTACCATTTAGGATTAGGGATGGTTGATTATACATTTTGTGGATTTGGTAGAAATGCATGCATTTGGTTTTGTTATTAGAGATTTTAAAACCATTTTTAAAGGTTCATTTTGATATCTTGTTGATACATTGTTGGATTTTTCTTTCTATTATAGCCATATTTTTTTGAGCTGTAACAAAGGAAGAAGTCATCAACATGTAATAGTCAGTTGATTTCTAGAATGAGGCTGGTGGTTATTTTATAAATTCTAATCCTGAATAGGATCACAAATAGGATGCTAACCTAAGGTTCACCTATTTCTTGTAGTTTTGGATCAGAGAATGAATTGTTTATTCATGTGTGGAAGGTTTGGTCTTCTAGGAAGTGTTTTATGAAGATGAAGAGTCTGCCTTGTAGGCTGAGGTCTTTGAGTATGCCATGTGGCCATGATGTGTCATAGGCTTTTTCCAGGTCAAAAAAGACTGCAACCAGATGACTCTTTTTGATGAATGCTTTTCTGATTAGGGTTTCTATTTGGTTTATGATACTTGTTTCGGTATGAAGCCTGTTTGTAGGTTTGAGTGGAGGTTGTTTGACTCAAGGAACCATGTCAGTCTTAGATTGATCATGCTTTCAAGGATCTTGCATGTACAGCTAATTAAGGCAACAGGTCTGTAACTGGTAGGGTTTATGGGATCTTTTTGTTTTTTAAGGATAGGGATGGTTGTGGCTTACTTCAATAAAGTAGGGATGTTGCCAGAGATCAAGATATTGTTGTATATATCAAGAAGATATTTCAGGGATATTGTTGGGAGTTCTATGAGGAGGGTGTAGTGGATTTCATCTGGACTGGGGGCTGAGTTTTTAGATTTGGATACTGAGTTTTGGAGTTTGGTTAAGATGAAGGGTTGAGTGACACGGTAGAGCTCTCTACCGTATAAGAGTTGCCTCCCTTGCATTAATCCTGTATCATATCATTCGTCGCTCAATAAAGATTCAAGTAAGAACTTATCTCGTGCATTCAACGTTCTACCCAACACATACTTATTATCACAAGTTGGTTATAACTCTCAGTATTGTCAGAGGTGAATTTTATAATGTTATTTTTTTTCTTTGATTCTGATTGAGTTGAATTGGTTTGAGTAGTTTTTTGTGGATGACACTTGGACAAAATTTTCTTTAATCTGGTTAGCTATATTTTTTCAATTATGGCATCTGTGTTTCCTTGAGAGAGGTAATTTATTGGATTGTTGGTATTTTTATTTGTTTTTCTCTTTTTTAAGTCCCAAATTATTTTTGGATTGGTATTTGGAGTTAATTTTTGAAGTGATGGTTCTCCAGGCGGATCTTTTAGCTTCTTTGATGATACGTCAAGGTTTTTGCTCTTTGTTGTTTGTATTTGTTCAGATTTTCTGATGAGGGAGTTGGTTTTGTATTTCCTGAGGGTTGCTTGGTATTCTCTTATCATGTTTTTGTGCTCCTCTGTGAACCATGGGATATTGAGGTTTTGGGGATAGTTTTATTGGCTATGGTAATGAGGGTGTTGGTAAACTGTATTATGAGTTCTTCTTGATTTGTCATAGTTCCTGGGATTACATTTTTTGTGTAGTCATTTCTTAATGTTTTTTTTTGCACATGGTCCTATCAAATACAAATAATTTTCAAACAGATATATTTGATTCATAGATAAAAACTTAACTATATTTACCAACCCCTTGGCTCGGGCAGGATATGACACAAGGTCAATTTTTATGTGGAGTTTAACAGGTTTGAATTCAGAGTTTTCCTTCTCCTAGACTAGTTGCCTCACCAAGGCTGAAGAACCTAGTCTGCCCTACTATTTACCCATAGCTGGAGGGAGAATAATTGGATTCATACCTTTCCCAAGGGTATTAGTGCTATGTGAAATGCAATCAGTCTTGTCCAGGATTTGAATTCATGTCGCCGTGTCCATTTCCAAGCTATTTAGCAAACTGTTTGCTTTTTAGAAATTCCATTGTTGGGGTTTTGTTTGTTGTTCTGAGTTTTCTATTATTATTGGAGTATGGTCACTGCCACAGGGGTCTTTGTATAATCTCCAGTTATAGTCTATGAAAATTGATGGGCCACTGACAAAAAATGTACCTGATGATGGGTCAAGATTGGTCAGAGATTTCAGATTGTGGAAGCATAAATTGTTGCCATTGATGATTTTTTCAAGGATTTGACTTCTTTTGTTTGTTGTTTTACTTCCCCATATTATGCAGTGCCTATTGAAATCTCCCATCAAGATAAATTAGTTCTTTTTCGTTTATGGGGTTATGAGGAGGGGTATTAGTGCTATGTGAAATGCAATATAGTGAGCAAATGGAGATAGTTTTTTGTAAGATTGCTGAGACTGCAATTGTTTGCAAATGGGTGTTGACATTGATTTCATTTTGGGGGATAGTTTTACTAATAAGGATTGATACTCCACCTGAAGCTCTTTGTCCAGTTTCATGTATGTAGTCATACTGTTCAAAGGTTCTTGTATTTGGTTTGTCACTGCTATTTTGAAGGTTTCTTGGAGACATATGGCAGAAGGGTTGAGTTCAGCTATTAACAGAAATAACTCATTATAATTTGCCTTGTAGCAAAGGAAGTTCCTTAGGATTATACCATATTTTCTTATTTGGTCACACTATGTATTGCTATGTATTATGAACAATTCAATTAAACAGTCATTTGGTTACACATTTAAATGATCAAACAATTCAATTTAGTATAAGTCATTTATTTTTACTCCATTTAAGTAATCAAACAGTTCTTTTTGATTTTGAGAATTAACTTTTTTTTTTATTGCAGACTTTTTGTCCTCATCTTGGTAGTTTTTGTGTTGTTTCTTCTTCACTACGTTTTGGCCAAATTTCACCTCTGGCCTTCCTCAAGTGATTAACTGCTACCTCAGATAGGAATGCTGATTCTTGTAACTGTATCCCCAGTAATTACTGCCTTCCATAGTTGTTGTCTATCGCACCATGTTTTTTGACTAAGTAAACCTCTGTTTATTTGACATGTAGATAGGACTATCAGGTGCTACCACTCCGGGCCAAAGTGGACCTGGGAGTGATGGCAATGAAGGGGTATTCTGCATTTACCAAAACTCTAGCATTACTTGAGGCTCACCATCAGATTGTTTAATATCATATCAAGGACACATGTGGGTAGGGGGCTTACCCCTCTGCAGAGATGCAGAGTATTCTACAGCCCAAGCCAACAGGGCTGACAAATCTTACATCATTGAATTAATGCTTTGTTGCTATAAAGTTGTAAATACAACAAAGAGACATCATCTTGATCTGGCATTCCTATAACAGAATAAAACCAACAAAATCTGGTGGTGTTGTAATGTACAGCTAGGGTGCTCTGAGTAAGTGGTAATGAAACTTTGGCTTTGAAATTATACCTGCCTCCAAAGTCATTATCTGACGAAGGTTTTGTTGACTGCACAGCAGTTGGCTTTTTTGTGGCATGTGTATATGATATATATATATATATATATATATATATATACATTATATACACATATACATGCTTAAAGGTATTTGTGGTGTAATGGTCATCATTATAGGAAATGGACATAAGTAAAATTAAACTCCTGGACGAAGCTATTTGCATTTTACATTATGCTAATGCTCTTGGGAAAGGCATGAATCAATCTCTTCGAGCCCCAACTATTTGTAACTAATAGAGAAGACTGAACTCTTTAACCTTTGTACAGCAAGAAGGAAAACTCTAAATTCAAAGTAACTATAAACAGCTTAGAAAGTGACTATGAGTGGCTGGACAAACGCAAAACACACACACACATACATGTAAATATATAGAAACTTCATAGATTTAAATAAACATTCAACAGTGCAAGAACACACCCACAAGTAAACATACATGTACACAGACTAACTTAAAAACACATCCATGTATGAAGACAAATATATTCTCACACATAAAATCTGCCCAATAACAAATTGGAAATCGCTTGCAGACCTATTCATTTTCAAACTGGTAAACATGTATATGCACCCACACACACACACACACATATATATATATATATATATATATATATATATATATAGAGAGAGAGAGAGATAGAGAGAATATTTTGCTAAGAATGTTGTGATAAATGTATGAAGTAAGTTAAGATTCAATTAAAGTATCTTCAGTAAAGTACTAGGTTCTTGGGAATTACTCATGATAATATTTTCGATTTAGAAGATTGACTATGTTTGTTCAATCAGCTGCATTCCAAAAGCTATTTATAAAATGAAAACCCATGTAGATGTACATAATCTTTCAAATAGCTCTGTACAGATAAGAAATACATAAGATGGAAAAGAAAAAAAAAGAAGAATATATATGTGTATGTATGCATCTAACCAATTTGGCAAGAAGTCATTTTATAGTGATGATTTGTGTATGAATCAAGACCTTTGCATGACCACCACAAAAAAATACTTGATCCCTTTTAGAGGCAACCTCAAGCACAATGGGATAAACTTAGCCTTGATATGCTGGTATTGCCTTGGAGAGAAGAGCCCCTGGAACCAGGCAAACAAATTACAATGGCCCACCAATCATAGACACCAGTTGAACCCTGGTCGAAACCAGCAAAGCAAGTTGGTATGCCATTAAACAAAGAAACCAAAACCTTCCTTTGCTTTGTAGGGAGAAATAAATATCTTGTGTGAAGGCTGGAAAACATTGTGTGTTAGTCCTGTTTTGAGTGGAAAGCTTTCAAAGGCTTAGGCAGCAGGAATTAAGCAGTTGACATGGAGACAAACATATTTTGTTCATCTTTAGAACATACAGTATAACCCGGATATAAGAGAGTTGTCGGGACTGGGGATAAGTATCTTATATCAAGGTTTGGACTATTTTATGTACATTAACACAGGCTCTAATTTGGTAACAGAGTGAATATCTCTTATATCCAGGTTTCTCTTATATCAGGGTATCTTATACCCAGGTTACACTGTATTAACTAAGAAGTTTCAGTCTACCATCATATTGTGGAGGTGCCCGTGGTGTAATGGTTAACGTCGTAGGAAATGGACACGGCGACACAAGTTCAAATCCTAAACGAGACTGATAGCATTTCACATAGCACTAATACCCTTGGGAAAGGTATGCATCTAATTATTCTCCCTCCAGCTATGGGTAAATAGTAGGGCAGACTAGGTTCTTCAGCCTTGGTGAGGCAACTAGTCTAGGAGAAGGAAAACTCTGAATTCAAACCTGTTAAACTCCGCTTAAAAACTGACCTTGTGTCATATCCTGCCCGAGCGGAGGGGTTGGGTAAATATGACCATCATATTCTCCTTGATTGTTTCAATATGTATAAATATTTGATAGCATAATAGACTGAAATTCAGATAAAAACATTTTCTTTTTTTTACACTTGTATGGCTTCTGTCACATTATCAGTCCTTTGTGTTAGTAATGTCATGGAGAGTATTTGCACAAGATAGGATCCTAATGAAAAGTATCATTTTTGACTTGATGTTTTCTATCCAGTAATGTAATAGCAATAATTGAAATTATAGAAATATGCTTTTCTATCATGAATTTGGCAGCCCATATACTTACTTGCTAATTTATATGAAATGTCACTTCTAAAAATACTGGATGTTGAATATTCTTTTTATTCAACTCATCAACAAATATTTTCTGATTTTGCTTCTAAACAGACTTATATAAATAGGTAGAAAATATTCAGTAGTATAATGTAAATAATATATTGGGCCAGGCAGTCTTTTTTGCATTGAGCAAGGAATAGTGAGTATTTATTCATCTTATTTGTACTTTCTATTCACAAATCTCATCTCACTTTTTAAAAATACTAGAAACTGGCAGTAATAAAGGGGGAGGGTAAACATTCATTCATTTTAGGTTTTATCTTGCTTTACTCGCAGGTATTGTGCACCTTTTTAATTTAGGAAAAAACTTTTCTTAACAATTTGTTTATTCAACCATATATATATATATATATATAGTTCTTTATTCAACTATATATATATATTCACCTACAGACACACACTCATACATGCAATTCATTGTGGCATACAAGTCAACTTTTTAAACATGAAAAAATCTCTACAAAACTAAGAGTTGACTAATATGGCAGGGCTAAAATCCAAACCTTCACCACAGAGTGGTCAACTGGTTAAACAGTACTCTGAAAAATCAATATACACCACTTACCATAACTCCAACAGACTGCCACAAACATTTCCAATTTAAACTCATGTTTGGTCAACATATTTAACAAATCAACACACCAATTAGTATAAAATAATAAAGCTGTAATAAAAATTAAGTATTATATTAACACAATATCACAGTATTTCCAATAGCTGATGCACAGAATTTAAACAGAAACTGTTATGTCATATTAGCCTACTCTATACTTGGTGATTGACCTCTGAATTTTGAGCTAAAACTCTTGAGGTCAACTTATAAGCCAGTTGGAGTTATATACCACAACTCACAGTGTATACATACAGGTCAAGTTTAGAATGAAATCCAATGATATATGAACATAACACAAAATATTGTGTATCAAGGGACAGTAAAAGCAAGGGATGAATGAAATAAGATATCTCATCCTCATCATCTTGTTGTGCCATCAGCATGGATATCCCTGACCCTCTCTCACCATACCACCCTTCCGGCAGGTCTTCAGGGCTACACCCCGTATCTATACAGAGCTGCTGTATGTAGGGTTGAGCTGGTTGCCCTGCCTTTGCTCGTCCATGTGAAGGGGTCCACAGGAGTACATCACTTATGAGCTTGTCCCTACTTCTTCAGCAGTGTTCCACATGTCTGGTTTGTCTAATTTTGATAGTTTTCATGATGGGTGGTAGGTGGCCATATAGCTGTTTCTTTGTGGGGTGTTGCCTCCAGGACTTGTTCAATATTGCTGGCAGCAAAATAAGATATACACTGGAACAATAAAAAAAAACAAACTTTGGAAGTAATGATTTTGCAATCACTAAACTAACTTTAGGAGGAAGCATCATCCAAATAATGCTGTCTAAGGAAGTATGGAAAGAGTAACACAAAAACTGAGAGACAGTTGAAATGGAAAATGGTAGAAAATATATAAACATGATACAGGATCTTCAAATTGCAGGTTGTTTGAAATAGAAGCTGCACATTGTAGGTTTTTCAGAGTAGAGGAGTCTTTTAAACAAGAGATCTAAAGTGGTCTCTAAATGTAGACATGAAAATAAGTCTTTGTTATGCAACTGAGTAGTTATGGTTATCATCACAAGAAATTTGGTTTGGTTTATTTGTTTAATGGGATATCAACCTTTGTAGGTTATTTAATGCCAAAGCCATTCTCCTAGAAGAACAGTAGTAGTACTATTTAACCCATAGCTGGGAGGATAAGGGGGTTCATACCTTTCCCAAGGGTATTTGCCCGAAAGTGAATGTAATAGCATGACTGGAGTACGAACTTGCTTACTATGATTCTGCAGTCCATCGCTTTAACCATTCTACCACGAGGACACCCCCTATCACAAGAAATGCAATTGGTGATATGATTTCAAATCTTGGCTGAGGTTGTTTGCATTTCACTTTGCACTAATGTCCTTGAGAAAAGCATGAATCCATCATATTTCCCCCACCCAGCTATGGGTAAATTGTAGGACAGACTGGGTTCTTTAGTCTTGGTTAGGCAACGTGTTTAGGAGAAGGAAAACTAGGTATTCAAACCTGCTGTACTCTGCTTAAAAACTGATTTCGTGTCACATCCTGCTTGTTAATTAAGATAAATAAGGTCCAGGCAAGAATAGGATAAATATATATATTTTATTTTAGAGTTAACACGTGCGACTTGTCTCAAAGAGATCCCTCTAAAAAGTGGTCAACCCCCTTTCTCCTCCTTCTTCTCCTCACAGCTCCCTCTTCCTCCAGGGGGAGATAATTGCTCGTCCCATAAGCCAAGATAGGATGTTAACACTGCTCATGGTGGAGGAAATGGATAAGTACATACCACCCGACTAATTATTACTAGGGTAGGATTGGTGATTATATATGAATTTAAGAGGGAAAGTAGAAGTGAAAATGAAAGCACATATATATGTAGGAGTGGAACTTTTTTCTACTATCAGATGATCACCATTCTATGTTTTATTTTTTGTTCTAATTCTCTCATTAAAGAAGAACCTTGATGCTTTTTTACCTTAAAAGACAATGGAAAGATGGAATACAAGATTTGCAGTCTCATTTGATGACTGTATGATATTTTATCCTTAAGACATTTGTTATCTCTCTCCAGCTCTTTTGGATTTCTTAGGTTGTTTAACTCCTCCCAATTGCAGCCTAAAACTGACTCCTTTGGGACTCTTACACTCTGACAGTTGGATTGAGTCTTTGGTCTGTTACTCCTTGCAGTCAGTAATTTCTCTCTTTGACAAGATCTATTAGACTATATATCTCTAGCAGCTGTTCCTTGCCAAGTGACTTGACTATGCAGTCATGAAATTCTTATTTTGATTGATTTTAATAGCATGTCAACATGTCCAGGGATATTTCATGTCTAGTCATTAGGGAACTGCACATTTATATTTACACGAGTTTGTTTGTTTTCTTAGTTTTTTTTGCACAGGGTGATATATCAAGTACTCCTACAAAGTGATAATAATTTGCACATAGTTGTATAAGTGACATTCTCCTATAGACCCCTTTAAATGGCTACACCAGTGTTGGCCAACCAACAAGAACTTACAACAACTATGTTTGGACACAGGATGTAGTCTAGAAGACCTGCATGAAGAGATGGATGATAGGGATAAATGGTGAGAGAGAGTCAGGGAAATCCATGCAAGCAGTGCAACATGTGATGTTTTAAGTATATAATAATACTGAATAAAAAATTATAGCTTAAATAATTTACATTTAACAATATGGCATCAAGTATTTCTACTGAATGCTAATAATTTTTAAACAGATCTGTTTGACACATAGATGGGATCCTAACAGGTACTACCAATCTGGGTCAAAGTGAATCTGAGAGTAATGTCAATGAAAGGGTAGTCCACACTTCCCTCAACAGGAGCCTCACGATCAGATGCAGTTTAGTATCATATCCAGGATACTTCTTTCTTTAAGGGGGAAAGGGGTCTTAGGCAGGGGATACAGTCAGTGTATTTAAAACCCAGCTGATAGAACATTTTTATCATGAGTTTTGAAATTAAACTATATCTATTAAGTGAATATTGATGTTTTGAGGGTATGCTTGTCAAGGATGCCTTCACCTTAATTCACAAAATATTTAGTAAGTATTGGCTTGAATTAACTGGGAGGCTAAAGAAATCCTTAAATCCATAAAAAAATAAAATCAAAATCAGAATTAAAGTAATAGATAAAAGACTTCCTTTAGATTACCTCTCGACTTTCACTGCAAAGCTTACATAGCCAAAGTGGACTCTTCTGGCTGTTACAAGTATCCACTCCACATTTTGTACAAACAGCCTGGAAATAGGCAATAAAGAAAAAAAAAAAAAACAGAAAAAATTAGTAGGTCAATCAAATTAATACAGCAGAGAACATTCTAAATTGTGTGTTTTTAAATGTAAATGAATAAGAGAAAGATACACACATATATATATATATATATATATATATATATATATATACTCAAGGTTGAGTCAAAAGTTTTGCAATATTTAAGGAACATGAAATACAATTTGGTAGTTCTTGGTGCTTTTGCTGAGGTTATAAAGATGACAAACCACACTGGACTATGAAATTTTGAGCTCACCTGATACTCTCAGAGCGCTACTAACTCGATTTGCTGCTAAAGTTTCGAGTGTAGCCTTGGAATCCATAGATTTAGGCCTACCTGACCCTGCCTGATTGTTGACATTCTTACAACCCGAACAAAATTTCTTGAACCATCTGGTTACTGTACTGTGATTGGCTGCAAATTCATCATTCGCACAACAAATATTTTTGGTCGTTTTCATGTCATTATGGTCCAGTTCAAACACATAAAGCATAAGTTACTGAATTACATTGCAGATTTATCTGTGCAGCTTTCAAACCGTACATCAAGTGAAGTAATGCACTATGTATCAATACATGATTCTACCAATCATAGCAAGGACCTCCCATGGTTTGAACTGCTTCAGTCATGTGATTTACACACAGCAGACATGCTTGTACCAAAATACTGCAAAACTTTTGACTCACACAAGTGTTTATATATATATATACATATATTTGATTAAATAATAAAGACACATTTTATCTTTATAATTTTATTAAGGTCCTTTGAAGCTTCCTGATAAGTGTTTTGGTTTATATATAATCTTGGGTAAAAATTATGTAATTAGCACATTAAAAAGATCCTATTTACCAACCCCTCTGCTTGGGCAGGATATGACACAAGGTCAGTTTTTAAGCGGAATTTAACAGGTTTGGATTCAGAGTTTTCCTTCTCCTAGACTAGTTGCCTCACCAAGGCTGAAGAACCAAGTCTGTCCTACTATTTACCCATAGCTGGAGGGTGAATAACTGGATTCATACCTTTCCCAAGGATATTAGTGCTATGTGAAATGCAATCAGCCTCGTCCAGGATTTGAACTCGTGTTGCCATGTCCATTTCCTATGACAATAACCATTACACCACGGGCACATTTAAAAGATGTTCATTTAGTTTTTCTTTTTATTTTACAGTAGATAAAATGATAACATATAAAATGTCATTTATGAATGCAGTGAAATATAAGAGATTCAAGGTAATTCAGTGAACAAAGAGATAGAAAGAATATACAGATAAACTACATTTTGATTATCATGAAATAGAGCTGATCAATCAAGGATAAATCTCCAGTGGATTTTTCTGAAATTCTAATTAATAAAACACATAACTCTAAAAATTTACTCTTTGAAATCAACTGCCATTTCATATCTTGAAGATAGATAGGAAAAGACTCAGATACATTGTCATTATAGTGATTCAAGAAATTATTCCTATTTAATAACAGTCATTTGTTTGCACACAGTTATATGGTTTCAAGTTTCTACTAATAATAATAACCCTTAGAAAACAATTATGGTGTCACATAAGTATTCTTAATACAAATAATATACAGTTTTATGGCATGTAGTATTTCTATTTAATATGAATAATTATAGAGTTTCAAGTAATTATTCCTATTCAATAATTGTCATTTGTTTGCACACAGTTATATGGTTTCAAGTATCTAAAAATAATAATCCTTAATAAATAATCAAAACTTCAAGTAACTATTCTAAATACAAATAATTTATTGTTATATCTCAAGTATTCTTATCAAAGAACTGGCTTATTGAGATTTTATTGAGACATCATCATGGCTAGTTTTATCTTAGTAATCCTCAAATGAACATACTTAAGAAGACCATCAGACTGAAGAAGTCTGATGGTCTTCTTTAGTCTGTTCATGTACGGTTTGAAAGCTGCACAGATAAATGTGCAATGTAATATAATTCAGTAAAATTAGCAAAAATGTACCTATTTTATTTTAAGTTTGTAAAATTTAAAAATTCCAAGATTTAGTTTTGATACTTTTTTCTCATATTGCATGTGTATTTCTATTTAACTATGCATTACCCAAAAGTTTGTAAGAGATTGATCAATTTGTTTCTGATTTTATGTGTTTGTACTGCTGATAATACTTGGGGACAGTTCAAACAATCATTTCTTTAAATCCTTTGCCTGTTTTAACTTTCAATTTTAAAATACATTTCAAGCATAAGATCTGAAGATGTGGAGGAGATTAAAAGAGATCCAGTGATGCAGCTTCACACTCTATCAAAAGAGAGTTTTAAAAGGTGCTTTGACTCATGAAAAACTCACTGGAATAAGTGACTTGTAGTTTTGCAGAATGACATATCAACCTCTGTGGGACATTTAATGCCAAAAAGGTCAAGTTTAGGTTTGTTTTCTACATGGGTTTTAGGGTTTAGAGTATGGGTTTTTCTAATAATATATAATTACATTTAGTTAGGTTTTGAAGAGGTTTTTTTTGAAAACTCAAAATATCCTCTGGTTTGGTGTTTATAAAAAGTCCTTTAGTGAGGTGCCCGTGGTGTAATGGTTATCGTCGTAGGAAATGGACACGGCGACATGAGTTCAAATCCTGGACGAGACTGATAACATTTCACATAACACTAATACCCTTGGGAAAGGTATGAATCCAATTATTCTCCCTCCAGCTATGGGTAAATCGTAGGGCAGACTAGGTTCTTCAGCCTTGGTGAGGCAACTAGTCTAGGAGAAGGAAAACTCTGAATTCAAACCTGTTAAACTCCGCTTAAAAAAATTGACCTTGTGTCATATCCTGCCCAAGCAAAGGGGTTGGTAAATATGATATGATAAAAAGTCCTTTAGGTTGCTTGTCTGGTAGTATTTTAGCCAGGTTTGTCAGAAACTGTCACAGTTTAAGAGAATGTATTTGACTGTGAGAGGTACTTTGCACACTGAACATATCAGGGTGTCTTCCCTTTTTAGGAGGTGTGAGTGGGTAATGTCAGTGGGGCCAATGCAAAATCTGAAAAGTATCACTTCTTTTCTATTTCTTTTGTAACCTGCTGGCCGCTCACTAATGATATCTTGTATATGGTGGAGTTTGTGTATTTGATCATCCCATGATTTTTGCCATTTATCATGTATAAATTTGTTAATGATTTGTTTTAGATCAGTGTATAGAATTTTTGTATTGGATATGTCTGTCAGGAGTGCTTGTTTTGCCGCTTTGTCTGCCCTTTCATTTCCATGTACTCCAATGGTGAGAATGATGCTATTATATTTGGATAGTGTTCATTTTGTTTAAGAGTTTTGTGATAAGAGGGGTTGATGCATCTTTGTTCTGTAGTGCTAAGATGGCTGGTTTGGAGTCTGAGTAGACGATAAATTTGGAGGATTTGTGGTTAGCTATAATGTTCATGTCTCAGTCAATAGCTCTGACTTATGCTCTATAGATTGTGGAAGAAGTGAGTTGAATGCTACTTGAACTATTTTGAAGAAAATTAATGTTTCATTCATTGTTAATTGGTAAACATAGTTTCAATCTAAATACTTTTTGAACACTCCTCATATTTTAGACTGTCACCCCTGGATATTCTTTCGATAGTTCCAAACATAAAAAGGAATTAGAAAAAGTAGAGAAATATAAAGTCTGACATGTAGATAATGCAAACTAAGAAAATATGTTGAAATTCTGAGCAGAGAAAACAGGCACTGCAATACTTAAAATACAGCTTCAGCCTAGATACTTTTTAATTACACTTCATTAGCCACAAAGTTTCATTAGGCAGCATCAAAACAGTTTCCCAATCATTATATGAGTTAGATGACATAAAAGCTCCATCATTCAATTTCTTAATTCACTAAATAAATCCAAGCAGTTACAACTGCAAAAATAACAGTGAATTTGTTTATCCCTTTAAAAAAATCATTTTTCTTTTCCTGTATAGATTGTATCAAGGAATGCTACACTTCCATTAAAATATTAACTTGAACCCTTTTGTAAAACAAGCTCATTTCTCTTGGGTTAAAAGGAAGAAATTCATGTTGGTCCAAGTAGAATCCAACTTTATTTTTATCCAGTTACAATTAGTAGCTCTCTACTTGTTCACACCCCCACAGCATATGTAATAAAAACTAAGTTACTAAGTTTTTTGCTTAGATGTGGTGCGTAGCCATATAAATGAGGCACCCAATTAGACTCATGAAGGTTTGCGAGTCTAGATTGCTAACTATTACACCGACTGAGGCAACCACACATGAACTAAGAAGAGATTACTCACTTTATTTAGAATTTTATATGGCTGTGTTCATTATATTACTTCAGTTATAACTGATTAATGAGTCAGGAGAATCATTGCCATGCAAATATTCTGACAATGACATCTATGTTGATTAACTGTTTTTCTATTTACCAACCCCTCCGCTCAGGCAGGATATGACACAAGGTCAATTTTTAAGTGGAGTTTAACAGGTTTGAATTCAGAGTTTTCCTTCTCCTAGACTAGTTGCCTAACCAAGGCTGAAGAACCTAGTCTGTCCTACTATTTACCCATAGCTGGAGGGAGAATAATTGGATTCATACCTTTCCCAAGGGTATTAGTGCTATGTGAAATGCAATGAGTTTCGTCTAGGATTTGAACTCGGGTCGCCGTGTTCATTTCCTACGACGATAACAATTACACCACTGTTTTCTTCAAACATTCAGTTATTAAAGGGGAATAACTCTTATCTTGCAAAGAGTATTGATCAAGTACAAGGAATTAAAATTCATAGCACTCAACAAGAATACACTTGACATTATGTCCAAACTAAATGAGTTTTCTGCAATAACAGCATCACTTCCATGGGAAATATTTTCATCATCATTACTCTAATTTGATGTTGACTATCACACATGCAAGATTTACCTAGTGCAATGATGTTGAATTTTTTAACTTTTTAAAATATTCATGATTAACCACTAAAATTTCCAATAAAATATTGAAAGAGCACCAATGAAATGCTGTTTCAAAGAATATATCATCTGATATCTTTATTTATTTCCAAGAAAAAAAGAAGTAAAGGAAAAATAAATCAATTATCAACCTGTAGAATCATTCTAAGCCCAGCTCATCTTTAAAATTTTTTCCTTCTTTTTGAATGCATTTCACTAAAATATGGTACATCTTGCATCTACTTTTTGGGAGGATAGTATCAAGAAAGAGGATTTTCTACATTGAGTAAAACAGTTTATATATATTTTTATCTTAGCAACAAATTCCTTCTAATTGAAGAAGAGATTATTTCTTTTCCATTTATAAAATCCTTTGCAATTTCATGAGCCTCATTTGGAATTAGTTGGAATTCAATCTAAACACAGAAACACTGTTATTGATTAAAAACATATAAACACACACATTCATACTGTAATATATATTTCTATGCAGAATTAACTACAAATGCATAGTTCTATCAACAAATATAATATATATATATATATATAATATATATATATATATATATATATATATATATATATAGAAATGCACATGATTGGCATAATTTGAATTATTTATATGCAGCAAATACATTTTGACTATATATAAGTACTTAAAATTGCATTTTATATCTTGACTAGAAAAAGAACTACATATCTACCAGATAAGAAAATTTGCCTACAGAGATACTTATAAAGGCACAGATAAAAGTGTATATATAAAGGACCATGAGCATTATTCTGATGAGGGTACAAAGTCTGGTTCATGGATTATTCAGAGAAAGCCAGAAATATCATATTATTATTTCTAAGTACACACACCAAAAAATACAAATATGCATATTGATACAAATATCAGATCTATTCAAATAAACACAAAATAACTAAAATGTTAGGCCAACGAGACATTTTAGTAAGTTCATGACAGAAATTGATTGTTTATTTCTGTCTTGTTAAATACAGCTTCTTGTCTCAGTACATTTTTGAAGAATTAACACTGACTGATTTTAACCACATTTCAACCTGTCTAGGGTTATTTTATGTGCAGAGGTTAAGGAATCAAATTCATTGTACCTTTATATTTACCTTTTTAAGTGTCTTTTACAAACAGTTATATGATATCAAGTATTCATATCTAAGATAAATAATTTGCACTTAGTTGTGTGATTTCTTGGCCAAATGGTTAGAGTGTTTGCCAATGACCCAGGAGACGAGTGTTCAATTCCAGGTCAATTCATACCAAAGACTCAGAAAATGGTTCTTCATACAGCCTTGCTTAACACTCCACATTATAAGGTATGGAGCAAGGGTAAAGTGGAGCAATCCAGGGAAAGAAGTAGCACCCTCCCCTACAGTGATTGAAAATGGATCCTTTGGGTCGCCTTCGGCTACGGGCGCCAACTTTACTTATATGCTTTCAAGTAATTATTTCTATACAATAACCATATTTACCAACCCCTCCGCTCGGGCAGGATATGACACAAGGTCAGTTTTTAAGCGGAGTTTAACAGGTTTGAATTCAGAGTTTTCCTTCTCCTAGACTAGCTGCCTCACCAAGGCTGAAGAACCCAATCTGCCCTACGATTTACCCATAGCTGGAGGGAGAATAATTGGATTCATACCTTTCCCAAGGGTATCAGTGCTATGTGAAATGCAATCAGTCTTGTCCAGGATTTGAACTCGTGTCACCGTGGCCATTTCTTATGACAATAACCATTACACCACGGGCACCACCTATTTCTATACAATAACAGTCATTTGTTTGCTCACAGTTATATGGTTTCAAGTAAGTACAACTAATAATGATCCTAAGTAAAGAATTATTGCTTTAAGTCACTCATCTTAATATAATCAATATACAATTATTCCTATAGAATACAAATAATTCTTACTCAGATCAATTTGATCCCTAAATGAGAACCTAATAGGTACAACCACTCTTGGTATGAGTTTGTCATGCCCAGTCAAAAACATCAACAAACCAGGTCATTCAAAACCCCTTAAAAATGCTACATCAAGTTACAACCAGAAATAATGAAATCATCTGTAGCCCTGATCTGACATACCAGTGAAAAAAGAAAAAAATCTACGTTTTTTTTAACATTAACAGTGCAAGTCTTTTGAAAGTCACTCTACCAAAATAAAATGAATTATCTTCAGATGACTATTTCAGGCTTTGGAAGGATTGTATTACTACTGATAATTTTTGTAGATGAACTTTTTGCCCTCGTGGCTCGGTAGTATGATACAACCTTCGCCCTATTTATAGACAAGCCCTTTCAGCAGTCAAATCAGCTTGCCCGTTGGTATGATTCTTTAGAGTCCTGACGCGTTAGCGAAGCTCTTAAGGCATAGTCCTATATCTAGTAGTCACAGCCCCCTTACACCTATGTAGATATGCAAAAAGGTCCTTTTTAGGACTATTAGAGGTTTCCATCCTTAGTGTTGGAGAATCCCTGACAGTTCTCATAAACTTGTTGAAGCAGACATCCAGGAGGCAAACACTGAGAGGAAAATAAAACCAATCAGTCTTAACCATTTTGATTGGTTCCCACTCGCTCAGCGCTAGGGCACCACAGTCTTAGCCACAATGTTCACTCACTGTTTCCTCGGCTTCACAGCGCTAAGGCACGTTAGTCTTAGCCACAGTTTCCCTGTCTATTTGCTCATCTTTTCAGTGCTAAGACACAGCATTCTTAGCCATGACACTTGTTCGCTCGCCCATTTCCCGCTTTGCAGCACTAAGACTTGGTAGTCTTAGCAATGACACTCCTTCGTTTATTCCCCGGTTCCACAATGCTAAGGCATGGTAGTCTTAGTCATACCACTTGTTTGTTTGCTCTTCAGAACCACAACGCTAAGACATGATAGTCTTAGTTACTCGTTCGTTTGCCCATTTGTTTGTTCCTCGCTTACATAGAGCTAAGACATGACAGTCTTAGCCCACTCATTCAATCCTGCATGGCCAAGCTAACAGCACCAACCGCAGACCAGCTCCAGCATTGCAGCATCAAGTCCACAAACGACTCACTGCATGGACTAGTGTCAACACTTGAGAACATGTAGACACAACCTTGGTTAAACCAAAGTAATGCACAATCAGGACATTGATCGTCCAGCTGTCTCTCTACCAATGATAATGATCATCCAGTTGCCTCTACCAACAATGACTATTATCCAGCTGTTTCTCTACCAACGACATCGACCACCAACTGACTCTACCAACAACGATGACCACTAGCTGACTCTACCAACAACAACGACCACTAGCTGACTCTACCAACATTGACAACCATCAGCTGTCTTCACCTTCTATGACTATTTCAGTAGTCATCTCTGCTATTCCAATTGTCATTATGAGTACAAATTGTAACCTTTCGACAAAATAAATTGACATTTGTTGTTATACTGTTATCTTGCCTTTGTTCTCTTCATTGTTTCTGGCTGTCAATTACTTACACACTTATAATACAAAAAATAATTTGCGGGGTCGACATTCTTATTGGCCTCGCAACAAGTGGACCTAGGTGTAATGGCAAGAATGAGTAATCCACACTCCCGAGAGCACAAGAACTGAAGCCTCATCATCAGATGCAGTTTAGTGTTATACTCTGAACAACTCACTACGAGAAATGGTTTTAAGTGTCTGCCAAGGAAACTGTCTGACCCAACAACAGTAGAAGAAAAGCTTAAGTTTTTATACTTTATGAATAATATATACTTTGTATGTATTATTACTTTATATTATCCTTTACATAGATAAATACAAAATTTAAATTTTGTAAAAATATCAGTGCACTTAAGAAATCAGTGTGATGCCTTCTCTTTGGGGATACTGATGCTATCAAGCTTCGATCATGTATTTTGTCTTTCAGCGAATGGTGTTTCAAGTTTGTGTGTTAGCCTAGATTGTTGATAACTATAATTCAAGATTAATGAAACATACTGTTGCAATATAACATATAGCTTTATTTATTTTGTGCCTTGAATATCAAAAATGAACTGAATATAAACAGTTTCAGTTGAAATTTGCACTTGGCTTATGAACTCCATTTTCTATGCTAATGAACATTACATACTTTCTATATCTATATATGTGTATTGGTGGGTTGGTTGGTTTCTTTGTTTAATGGCATATCAACCTTTCTAGGTTATTTAATGCCAAAGCTATTCTCCTGGAAGAACAGTAGTGATACTATTTAACCCATAACTGGGAGGATAAGGGGGTTCATACCTTTCCCAAGGGTATTTGCCCGAAAGTGAATGTAATACATGTTATAGATAAACTGCATCGCTCTTCGCACGGGTAAAAAAGGGGGGCGTCCTGCTGAGGTTGGAGCCCTGGCCTCAGTATTCGAAAAATCAGCTACAGAGCTCAAACAACAAAAATTACTAAAATGCAAACAAGCAATACAAATTGCAACATTTAACATTAGAACTTTAAATAGAATAGGTCAACTACCAGAGTTGACTGCATCGGCCATCAAGCATAAGATAGACATAATATGCATACAAGAACACAGATAGATGCACACCGAAGACATCAATATCACAATACTGGCAATGGATGGATGTTAGCAACTGTATCAGCATGGAAAAACTCTGTCAATGCCACAGTAGGAGGGATGACCTATCCTCTCTTGTATGTAGCATACCAAAACACAACGTATTAGTCATTGGTGGAGATATGAATGCCCAAATCGGGAAAAACGGAAACAACAGACACAGCTTTCACAACACATCAAATAGGAATGGACAACATCTAACAGAATTCATGATGGAAAATAGATTAACATGCCTCAACACGAACTATCAAAAAAGGGAGGGAAAATTATGGACCAACACATATGCGAACAATAGTAAAGCACAGAGAGACTACGTCCTAATAAACAAGAAATGGAAAAATAGCGCGATGAATTGCGATGCATACTCCTCTTTCGAGGGTGTATCCTCTGATCACCGAATAGTCACAGCAAAGATTAGATTAAGCCTACGAAGAAATGCCACACGAATAGCGACCACCAAACACTACAACTGGGTCCTTCTTAACAACAGAGATATTAAAGATAAATATGTTTTAGAATTAAGAAACAGATTCGAGACATTACAAGAGAAGACAGAAAAAGGTACCCCAAATGACGAATATGAGAATTTTGTCAATGTGCACCGAGAGGCGGCAGAGAAGTGTATTCCAACAAAACCTAGAACTAAACATAGAGTCCCATGGGAAACGTTAGTGGTTAGAGAAAAACGTGCACACGTGAAAATTGCCACCAAAAGCTATAGGAAGAACCCAACAAACACAAATGCCATAAAACTAAAAAAGGCACAAGATCAATTAGCAGGCACATATCTGAAAGAACAGACAGAATACATACAAAATAGAATAGATAAGATTAGAGACTCAGTGGAAGATAAGCAATCTAGGATAGCCTGGCAAACAATAAATGAAGTGAGTAGGAGGAAGAGCACAACCAAAGCAAAATTAACAGCTGCAAACCATCAAGAAAGAATAAAACTATGGAATCAACATTTCAAAAATCTACGAGGAAACCCACTGAAAGTAATGCATGAACCAATCACCAGAATTATTAGTAAGCAATTGGACATTAAGCTGGGACCGTTCCCGCAAGAAGAACTCAACTCTGTTCATAAAAAACTTCAAAATAGGAAAGCTGCAGGGCTTGACGAGATTCCCCCAGAGATATGACAATTTGATGACATACTGCTCCGACACTATAATGCTGTCTATAATCAAAATCAGATAGACAGATGGATGAAGGGATGCATCCTCCCCTTCCCTAAAAAGGGGCAACCTCGGATTAGCCAAGAATTACCAAGGTATAACACTTACTTCAATAGCAGCCAAAATTTACAATGCCCTACTATGAAACTGCATAGAACCCAAAATCAACAACATCCTTGGGAAAAACCAAAATGGCCTCCGAAGAAATAGATCCACGACCTCACAAATATTGACCATCTGTAGAATCCTAGAAGGCGTACGGGCAAAAACCTACAGGCGACATTACTTTTTGTCAACTTTACCGAGGCCTTTGATTCCATTCACAGAGGGAAGATGGAACAAATCCTACTAGCATACGGCCTGCCAAAAGAAACTGTAGCAGCAATAAGGATTCTCTATAGAAACACCAAAGTGAAAGTACGTTCACCAGATGGAAACACAGAATACTTTGACGTTGTAGGAGGAGTTCTACAAGGGGACATGCTAGCCTCATACCTCTTTATCATATGTCTAGACTACGTGCTTAGAACGTCAATCGATAAAATCAGAGAGAACGGCTTCGACCTGACAAAGAAAAGAAGCAGAAGATACCCCTCAAAAACAATTACCGATGCCGACTACGCTGATGACATAGCTTTACTAGCAAATACACCCAAGCTGAAACACTGCTGCATAGTCTAGAACGAGCCGTTGCAGGCATTGGCCTCCATGTCAATGCACACAAAACTGAATATATGTGCTTTAATCAAGCAGGCGCCATTTCCACACTAGACGGAACCTCTTTAAAACTGGTTGACAAATTCACCTACCTAGGAAGCAGTGTCTCATCAACTGAAAAAGACATCAACACACGGCTAACGAAAGCATGGACAGCTATTGATAAGCTATCGGTCATATGGAAATCAGACCTGACTGATAAAATGAAACGCAGTTTCTTTCAAGTAGCGGTCGTGTTGATACTGCTGTATGGATGCACCACCTAGACGCTAACAAAACGGCTCGAAAAGAAGCCAGATGGCAACTACACAAGGATGTTGCGAGCAATATTAAAAAATCCTGGTGGCAACGCCCCACAAAGCACCAACTATACGGCCACCTGCCTCCCATCATGAAAATTATCCAACTTAGATGAACCAGGCACGCAGGACACTGCTGGAGGAGCAGAGACGAGATCATAAGTGATGTACTCCTATGGACCCCCACTTATGGCCGAGCAAAAGCAGGACGACCAGCTCAAACATACATACAGCAGCTATGTGAAGATACGGGATGTAGTCTAGAAGACCTGCCGGAGGTGATGAACGATAGGGAAAAGTGGCGAGAGAGGGTCAGGGATATCCGTGCGGGCGGCATGACATGATGATGATGATGAATGTAATAGTGCGACTGGAGTACGAACTCGCTTACTATGATTCCGCAGTCCATCGCTTTAACCATTACACCATGAGGACACCCCCATATATGTGTGTGTGTGTAAAAATATAGGCATATTAACAAATACACACATGTATATATATGTAAATTAAGTCATATACTTATTTACAGACTAATTCTTTTCTCCTTAAATCATATATATATATATATATAGAGAGAGAGAGAGAGAGACTGACAGACAAAGAGCAATAATGCCTCACACGAAATCTCTATCATTCTGTTTGTAATTTCAAGTTATCAAATACTTTTAGTAACGGAGGGTTCGGTATTAAATAATACCTAATAATATCTGTTTTGAGCGATAAATAAAAAAAAGTCTTGTTATCTTTGGTTTAGAAGAAAATTAACTTTTTATAAAAAAAAAATTGTTTGAGATATATTTTTAAATGATATAGCTCTCTCTTTCTCACTCTCTCTATATATATATAGAGAGAGAGGACCGGTAGATTTTGGTGAATCTGACAAGATGATAAAAATAAGTGGAAAAGAGGACAAATCAAACACTTACAAAGGGTTTATTGGTAATATTTTATTATTTATTAACAGAAGAGTCTGATAAAGTTTTGTTAATAAAGAAAGAAATATAACTAAACCCATTGTAAGTGTTTTATTTATCCACTTTTCCCCTTATTTTTATCATTATATATATATATATATATGTATATATAAAGGAAAAAGACATATATACCCAGATGTTCATACAGGATATATAGATTAGCATTCAGAGTGCCATGAAACTCAAAGTAATGGGTAAAAACAGTTTCTGCTTTATTAATATTGTTAGATTTGTTCTATCTGCTGGTGATTGAACACATTTAAAACAGTTTTACTTCTATGGTGGTCTTATCACATAATTTGTTTTTTAATCTCTCTCTCTCTCTCTATATATATATATATATACTCCTTATGTTTATGTTTTTAAAAAAATCAACCAGTTTTATTTCCTTTCAAATTTTTCTGATTTAAGAAAAAAATCATAGCATTATAGAACTGTTATCATATTTTGTATACATATGCTTTTATACAGTTATACCTTCTCTCTCTCTCTCTCTCTATATATATATATATATATATATATATGCATGTTTTTTGTCTTTTTCAAGAGATATTCATCTTTAGAAAGTAAAACAAACTGTATGAGTTTCGATGAAGTATGAAGGTAAATTCTTGCTGGTTCATGTAATAAATTCATACACACCTTTTTGCAGTCTTCACAGTAGGTTGGAGAGGCTCCAAGCAGACCAAATTCATCTCCGCAAAGAATGCATTGGTTACTGCCATTTCCCATTGCATTTTTTCTCATGTTATCCAATTTTTCCACCAGGCGCCTATAAGTAAAAGAGTATGATAAAAATGAGAGGCAGAAAAAAAAAAGAGAAAAACATAAAAGGAAAAAGTGAATGGAACGAATAAAAACATTTGAAAGATTGAGAAATGGAAGCAAGAGAAAAAAGGAAAATAACAGAAACAGGAATAAAAAGCAAAAAAATAAAAGAAGAAAATATTGAAAGGGGAGAAACAATAAACTATGAGAGACATGGAAGCAAATAAAAAGATATGAGAGAGAAATGAGTGGAAAATATTTGAAGAAAAATGAAAGATATAGAAATTAGGAAAAGCAAATAAAGAGTGAGAAAAGAGAGGTAAATAAAAAGATAGGAAGATTTGAAAAAAGAGAAAAACTGGATTAAAAGAGAGAAATGATCTAAAAAATATAAAATATAAAAAAAAAATACAAAACAAAAAAGAATGAACAACATAAAAGATAAACAAGAAAATATTTGTAGAAATATGAAAGGGAGAAAAAAATCCAGAGATAAAAGTAAAATTGAGAAAAAGATGGAAGATTTGAAAAAAATGAGAAAAAATTCATTAAAACAGAAAAGCAAGAAAAAGTAGAAAAGATATGAAAATTTAAAAACGGACATTAAAAAACTTAATATTTTTAATAATATGAAAAAAATGAAAAGAAGATGAGAAAACAAAGCAAAACAAGAAATAATTAAACTAAAAAAAGCGGCTATAGGAAAATATATAAGGGAAAAATTTCTTAAAATGGGAATAATTCACGGAAAATATTGCTGACATGAAGACAAAATAAAAAATGTAAATGGTAAAAATTTCTTAAATTACAAAAATGTACAAATAATACATATGACAAAAAAATGAACGAAATTACAAAAAATAAACAAAATGGCTGACATTTTTAGGATTGCAGTCAGAAATAATTGGCCAATCATAATAAAGAATTTTATAAGATTTACCTTCCCTAATAACTATTGCAATGGGAAGCAATCATAGATATAAGATTTTATCAACAAGACAAACAAAATAGACATGTGCTAAGTAAGAAAAAAAAAAAGAAATGAAAATAGGAAAGATATTTTACCCAATACGTTCCTGTTCAACATTCTCAATAAATTCTGCTCGAGCAATTACATTCAGTATCTGCTCCTGTTCATCAATGCTCAACTGGTCAGATTTACGAAACTGTGAATAACGATTAGTATGAATTGACCACCCTGTACCAAGCCTGAAATGAGAATGAATATCGATCCGAATAAATCAACAAAATAAAATACAGAATAATTTTTTTTTATTTGCCCATGACATGAAATTAATCTCATCCAGCCAAATTTATTTATGTATTTTTTTATTTTTAAATTACCAGATTGCCATATATTTCCACTATGCTGATATATTATCACAGAGGTTGTATGGTTATTGTCACTGAGAGCGGCATAATGATTACTCAAAGTTTTTTCCCAAGCATTTATCTTAGTAGAAAAGTCAATCTTTTTAGCATCCAAATGATATTTCATAGATTTCATAAGTGGGTAGGGGTTTGACTGACTCAAAAAAATATTTCTACCATTTTTTCTTACAAATTATCCTTTTAATTCACACAGATTTATGCATAGAATTACTGAACACAAAATGGACTGAGAAAGTGTGCTGACAGAATGTCACTCACCATCTGATACTTATTTTTGTAACTTTCCCATTATCCTGCTATCCAGCAAGCATTCAATCATGATACAACTAGTTTACAGAGGTGGGTGCATGTCGTGCTATCCTAGAATAACTGACAAAATAATTAATAGATTGAAAAATTAGTTTCCTGTTATGATTTATACTCATATTATTACACAAACTTAATATATCTGATGAATTTATCATCTTTAATGAGTATGATATTTGTCTCTGCCTCCCACCAGATAGGACTTGACTCAAAGGTTGGCTTAAAGTGGAGATTAATGAGTATAAAATGCTCACCTAGAACACCTTTAATGTCGATATATTTAATCTATATACAGGGAGACAATAAATGATTATCCTCCATAGATTGGGTGCCTTGCTGGTTGTCACATGACAGTCCAGAAATCCATTCTTGACCCCTTTTGCCTACGTTCTTTGAACAGTAGAGACATTGTCTCCTGCCACTCAAGGTGACACATGGCTATAGCTATTTTACTTTCTCTCATCAAGTTAGCTTTTTTCCATTTTTGTATCCCTTCCACATACGATTCGTATTGCTTGTTCATAGAACAAAATATGTACTTTCTTGCTGTTGGGACATGGTGTATTCTTTCTTTGTAATACAATTGGTCTGTATATCATGCATGTAAAAGGTTAATGTTCTTGTATATACAAATGTGTTTATCTTGTTTTTCCTTCTGCTGTGTACAGCGTTAGTTTATCATAGATATACTAATGCTAATATTGGTTCTTGGTGAGTGGAGATTCAATAGGATATTTTTTATCATTCAGGGTTTTCAGACTATTGTCTTCATCTTTATTGCTATATTCACAATGTTTCGACCAATATGTCCTTTGGCCTTCTTCAAGTATTTCTTGTTGAACTCAGAGCATACATGGAACTTCAAACCATATCTTTTATTTAATCCATGGGGATCACTTACTCTGATTCCATTATCCATAACTGGGTAAAAGTGCTAAGTATTCCTGTATTGTTACTTGCCTACAGTCAGGATTGAACCTACAACCTCCAGATAATTGTCACTTTGAAGCTTGGGGAACTAACACCTATGACTGTTATACTATGTGTCCTGCTTGATATTAGATATCTTCTCTATATCTAAGAAACCAACATATATGATATGAAAAGTTAATTTGTCCAACTAAAATGTAGTCATCCAAATATGGGAACAGTCAGGAGAAAATATAACAGATATATTTCCATACAAAGGACATATACAAGCTTAAGGTAAAGAAATTGAAATTTAGAAAGCATGAATACAGAAGAAATAAGGAAAATGAAATATTCTTATGATTCTTAAGCAAAGAATAAAACCCAGATATTCTTTTTTGATGTGTATTATTAATATCTAATAAAAAAAAATGAAATCAAGATAATATTCAATTTACGTTAGTTTCTGAAATTTTAGAAGTGAAGGTTAAAATTCCCCTATCTATAATGATAGTAAAGTAAACTTGGCAACTTTAGTCAAGGGCAACCTGAAGGCTCCCTTTTCAATAGCTACTACACTGAGGTGTAGGGGAGGGTGCCACTCCTTTCCCTGGATTGCTTCACTTTACCCTTGAGACATACCCTATAATGCTAAGTGTTAAGCAAAGAGGTATCAAGTACCATTTTTAAAGCCTTGGGTATGACCCAACCTGGGATTGAACCCCAGTCTCCAGGACCATTGGCAAACACTCTACCCATGAATGATACTTTCATTAAATTTTCATTATGCCATTAAATGTTGTTCTTATATAAGAAAAGAGGGATTTAAAGAAAGAAACATTCAACATGTTACAACAAACTTATAGAAAAATAAGAAATCACTTACTTAGCTCGTAATGCCAACTGGCGATCATTTGGACACACCCAACGATCCATATTTCCTTGACTACTCAAGTCTCCCATTATGCTGAAAACAAAACAAATAATTAAGTAATTACTAATAAAAATATTAAAAAATTAAGCATTAAAAAAAATCTATTAACTTTCATTACTGAGGAGCTTGTATTGTTATGGTTATTATAGAAGGAAATTGACCTCCAAATCCTGAAAAGCTCCTTTAAGATTTAGCTTGGTCTGATTTCTTTATCTAATGGCATATCAATCTTTGTGGGTTATTTGATACCAAAGCCATCCTTGTAAAAGAACAGTTGTGGTACTATTTAACCTATAGCTGGGGGATAAGGAGGTTTATAATTTTCCCAAGAGTATTGGTCCAAAAATGAATGTAATATCGTGACTGAAGACCAAACTTGTTTACTTGTCACATAAACCATCATGCTATGGGGACTTCACTGCCCCCTTTTAAGATTTAACACACTGCTATCTTTCATAATGAATCCTCATTTGCTCAATTTTCAAGCAGCAGGTCTGTATGTATCAGGAATTTAGTATAAAACACTTGCAATTCAATTGATAGATTTTCAGTTGTGGTGTAAGAAAAACTTTGGAAAAAAAGCTTTACTTGGAGAAGTGTATAGCTGTTGCATACTCATATGCAGATGCATGCAGAACAATAAAGACGAGTGACACAGTTCTTTAGAAAAATATACCTCTCACTTTATTTGAAAGGGTTGTGTGTGAGAGGGAGTTGGAGACCGAATAGAACTGCAACATATTGACCCCTACTCTTCTGGCCATAATAGTGTTTCTTTCCCGTTCTCCTGGGCTGCTCAACCAGGGGCCTGGGTGGGGGAAGCCTCTCTGGGACATGGCTCTCATTCCAGCATCTTCTCTCCAACTGATTGAACTTCCTGTCCACTGAGTTATATAATAGTTCAACGCCCACCTTCTTCTTGTGGACATCACAATTTCGCTCTCATTCAATCTGTCCACGGTAAAGGTTATATTCTGATATTCCTCGACCGGATGCACCTGTTATTTACACTGGTGCATTTCCTATTTTGACAGCCTGGCCAGGTCAGAGGTCCATATACAACATAGTGTAATGGTTATCATTCTAAGAAATGAACTTGAAAATATGGGTTCAAATCCTGATCAAGAGAGTTTGCATCTAACATTGTGCTAATAACGTTAGGAAATGTATGAATCCAACATTTCTGCCCCAGTAGAGCAATAGTAGGTCTTTAATAATAGAATAGCAATCAATTCCAGAGAAAGAAAACTCTAAATTCAAACCAGTTGTACTCTACTTAAAAATTGACCTAATGTCACATGTTCATGGCAAAAGGGTTGGGTAAATATAAACTTATATTACTGAGATAATTTTTTAAATTTCCAAATTTTAGTAAAAAAATTAATAAATAAATAAAGCCTCAGAAGAGAGTTTTAAATTCAAGGCAACTATATGTTCAAGAATTTCATGAAAAGATAGTTTAAAAATCAGAGGACAGAGCCAGTCAAAAGAAAATAATTTTGCTCTCATTCTATATTTTCTTACTCAAGGCAATGGATTTGCAAACAGTCCTGTCAGCAAGGCTTAGAATATATGGACAATATTCTTTGTTGAGAGCCAAGAACCCTTCACTAAAAGCTGCATCCTGGGTATGATACTAAATTGCATCTGATGGTGAAGCTACAGTTCTGGATATATGGGGAGTATAGAGCACCTCTTCATTGCTGTTATTCCCTTCTTCACTCTGACATGTAGTAGTAGGACCACCTGTTATGGTCCCATCTATGGGTCAAAATAGATCTGTAGGGAAAATCTTGACTTAACTGACTAGCATGTGGCCACGTTTTGTACGGTTCAGTCGTTTAACAAAAAAAAAGCAAAAATGGCGACACAGTCGCTTTTGTATTTGATTATCTCGCGTGAAGTAATGCAGACTCTTGGCACTCCTATGCAAATGAAACTATGCTAGGTGTATAAAAAGAGCCGTGGAGGGAAAAGGTGTGTTGCATAGGCAGACACATGCAACAGGATTGTCTGAGTCAGTGACGCTTTTGAAATCAACTTTCAAACTACAGTTAACAAATTGTTTATATTAGATAGAAATACTTAATATCATAACTGTGTGCAAAAATCTCTTAAAAAAACAAGTACACAAAAAAGTACAATAAACACAGTTCCCTAACCTTTAGGCACAAAATAACCCCAGAAAGGTTGAAATGCTTTTAAAATCAATTGATCAATAATTTGTAGATTGTGATGAAAGTAGTGGTTTAAGAACATTTGACAAGATAGATTATGAGAAATTACTTTGTCTTTGCTCTTCTTACTTTGGCAATGAATTGGATAGTAATTCAAGATAATTCATAAATGGTAATAAAAAAGTCAACATAATGACAATACAAGAGCAGTCGATGTTATGTCTTTCAATAAATTTCTTTGTTTCTCAAGCAGATATCACATGAGATATCTTGTGAGAAATGTCTTCGCCTAGGGTCTTCTTACTTTAACAGTGAATCAGATAGTAATTAAAAACAATTCATTGATGGTCGTGAAGGTCATGATTGTCTCGAGGAGATGAGGTAACTGATGAGATATTCTGCCGATGTGATATCACACAAAAATATCATGAGCCCAAATAATTAAGAGTTTCATCAAGAGAATTTTACATGCCACCACCTTAAAAACAACTAAACAGACTGTGACAAGTAACAACATAACTATTTTAAGGCTTTTAGTTATATACTTAACGTTGCTTAGTCTGGCAAAAGGCTATAGTAATAGAGTACTCAGCATTAATCAATACAATTGTATCAGTGAACCGGTAAGTAACATGAGCAAGATAAAAATTGTATGAAAGTAGGTATCTAGAAAAAGTTGGGTTATTTGGTTCAACGGCATATCAACCCTTGTGAGTTATTTAATGCCAAATTCTGTTATATATACATATATGTATGTATGTGTGTGTGTGTGAGATTTGTTAGCAAATAGTTTATTGAGAATTTTATTTTTTAAGAGTTAGATCTTGTGACACTATGTGGGTGGTCTGCTGAGCAGACGATCCCTTTGTCTGTTTTGGCATGAAACCAAACAAAGAGATCTCTGATGAGACCAGAAGTGGGAGAGGAAAGGCAGGTCCGAGAGAAGCCAGAGCGTCAGTTGGTAAAGGAACCCAGAGGGAGGTTGGCGAAGAGAGATGCAGAGAGGCAGTCAACAATGGACAGCAGAAGAGACCAGTCGGCGTGAGATAGATTCCAGGGGCAGTGAGGAAGATAGACAAGATGAGTTTGCAGTCCTGAGTCGACAATGGTCAGCAGTGAAGAAGACGGTCAAAGATGAGTTGGCATTCCTAGTAGCTTGTAGAAGTTTCAGGCAAATACATGCTAGCGTTAGTCTACAAATGCACAGGGAATGCAGTATCATAAAATTAGCCTTCTTGCACTTTGAGTTGACCCAAGCCCATATTGTTCATTTGTCATTTGTTCTTTTTCTCCCACTCTCTCCGTTGTATTTCTTGTGGCCATAAAGAAATGTGAGATACCCGAGCAGACCACTAGATGAATCACCGGCCAAGACAGAATTGTTTCAAAGAAGTTGATAAGTATGGGGGACTGCGAAGGGGTAGTATCACAATCTGATTTATTTGCACATAGTTAAATTGTTTCAAGTATTGCTTACACTGTGAATTGAATTATAATGACCAGAAAATCCAGCAAATACTTATGCACGACACATGGAAACACTGGACAGCTGTTTCGACCTTATTAGGTCTCATCAGCAGTGTATACTGTGATCTCCACCACTGGAGATCGAACCAGTGACCACAGATTGCAGAGCTGAAACTCTACAACTGAGTCACAGTCCATATCATGTACAGGTGATGCCAAATCAACTAGTCATGGTAATTGTGCGGCTAATTGATCTGAATGTGTCTTGTAAAGTTACATCCGTACTCTTTGCAGAGGACACAGTAACCTCAAGGGCCACATCTTCTCAATTATTATGACCTCCCAGGCCAGGATATAGATTTACACTTTTCTTTTTTTAAGTAGAGGAGTTTATATTGTGTAAGTGTTTGCCAGATTTTCTGGTCATGGTAATTTAATCACAATATAATTCCTCTACTTAAAAAAAAGAAGAAAAATGTATATTGCTAACACTGTTAATCCTTTTTAATATTAATTGTTTTAAATAATTTGTTGGTAACATTATTTTTAAATCAGTCTGAGCATCTTTGTTTGCATTCAGTAATATTGTTTCAAGTATTCTTATTCAACACTAATAATTCTAGTTGATATTCATCATTTGCTTACATAGTTTAAATGATTTCAAGTATTGCTAGCACTTCTAATTCTAAATTGTTTCAAGTATTTTTATATAGCACTAATAATTCTATTCAACATTATTCCTTCATTTGCATACAGTTCGAAAGTTTCAAGTTTTGTGATCTAATACTAATAATTCAATTCAATTTTGATCATTTGTTTGTACACAGCTGAATGGTTTCAAGTGTAGTAAATGATTAAATAAATATATTTGACCAATAGAGGGGACCCTAACATGTACTACCACTTTGGGTCAGAGTGGGCCTTGGAGTAAGGGCAATGGAGGGGTATTTATATTCCTCAAAGCTCCAAGATTGGAGCCTCACCATCATATGATTATCATACCAAGGACACTCATTTGGGGGAGGGATCTTATACCTCTTCAGAGATGCAGTCAGTGTATTCTACAGCTCCAACTGACAGAATAGCCGGGAAAAAGTTTTGAAATAGATAAAAAAAGAACAACTTTTGCTTTTTTTATACTGATCAAAATTAAGTTCAAAATGAAAGATTTCTTTTATATAGACAATGTTTGTAATCTTTAACAAATTAAACAGTGAAGCCTTCTTTGCATTCCTTGGTATACTCAGAAGTAATAGAGCAGTCAATAATATTTACTTTGACAAATCACTTGTTATGATGGTAGAGTGAATTGAGCAAATTATACATTTCTAACAAAATGAAGGGAATAATATTTTTCTTTGGTTTGGTTTCTTTGTTTAATGGCATATTAATTTTCATAGGTTATTTGATGACAAATCCATCCTTGTAAAAGAACAGTTTTGGGACTATTTAATCCCTAATGAGGATGATCTAAGGGTTCATACCTTTCCTAAATGTATTAGTCAAAAAATGAATGTAATAGCGTGACTGGATTTCAAACCTGCTTACTATGATGTTGCAGTCCAGTACGTTAACCACTATGCTACAGGAATTTTCCCAGCTTAATATTGTTGTAGAGGAGCCTTCTGGGTACTGTAATAATAGGTTAATACTGAAATAAATTGTAAAATAAAACAAGGAGACATTAAAATAGATAAAAGGAGTTTGAGTTGAACAGACATCTTAATGCTTATTGCCAAAATAATACATCAAATCTATTATTTTGGCAATAAGTAATAATTTAAAAAATATATTTTTGTGTGAGTACTGATTTTTCTATGTGTACAATATACATAAATGTTTTTAGTTTTCTTTTTTATTGGATACTTGATTATCAATCTTGAATTCTTTTGAGGATAAAACATGGTTATCATCATGAAATTTGGGACTGATATTTTTGGTTCAGCTTAGAGTATCAAATGTCTATTTTCTTCAATCACTAAATTTCTAATGATTAGGGAAAAGGGATAGTTGGTATTGAGACCCACTAGCTTCTGGTGGCAAAATAAGGAAAAGTTATTTTTTTAAAATTATGACAGATTTTTCTCTTTTTAGAGTTGATGAAACACTTGGGTTAAGGGCTGTTACACATGATTGTTATGGTTTTGTCTTTTTAAAAAATAAATGTTTACTTTTTATTGAACACCTTATTACTTTTGCCTACTCTGTATATTATAATCCAGAAATTAAAAAAAAATTAGAAAATCAAAGGAGTTAATTCAAAACTGATAATTCTCCAAATGACACCTGATGATGAAAAGAGAACCAATTTTTTAACTGACTTAATAATCATAGTGTTTATAAAATAAAGGTTAGGTTAAGTTATTGTCTTTAATAACATATCAACCACTGTAGGTTATTTTATGCCAAATCCTGTTTATACATATATATCATGTACATGATTTCTAAGTTTAGTTTGGTTTAGTTTCTTTGTTTAATGGCATATCAACCTTTGTAGGTCATTTAATGCTAAAGCTATTCTCATAGAAGAACAGTAGTGGTACTATTTAACCAATTGCTGGGAGGATAAGGGGATTCATACTTTTCCCAAGGGTATTTGCCTGAAAGTGAATGTAATAGTGCGACTGGAGTACGAACTTGCTTACTATGATTCTACAGTCCATCGCTTTAAGCATTACACCATGGGGACCCCCATGATTTCTAAGTGAATAGTTACTTGGTAAGTTTCTTTTTTTAAATGAGTTAGAGCTATTTGTTTGCACACTGTTAAATGATTTCAAGTATTCCTATCTAACACTAATAATTCTATTTAAGATTACTCATTTGTCAGCACAAAGTTAAATGGTTTCAAGTATTGCTATCTCAATGCAATTGATCCTCAGCCACCATTTTCTAGCACCTTTAAGATAAAACAGGACTGAATACTTGTTTGCCATACAAGCAATTTGAAGAATACACTTGAGACAATCATATTAGGTGCTAGGCTCAACATGACTAGCCAATTGATCAGACTGGGCATCTCCAACTACTTGTCTAGTCCAGTAAGGGCCGAGGTTGCAAGTCACTTTATCACTCAGTTGCTGGGTCAAGGACTGCTTAGTCAGTCACAAGGATTCTGTTCTTAAGCATTATGGCCCACAGATGGCCTCACTGGGGGAAGTCTTATCCCCTCTGCAGAGGTGCAGTTGAGGCATTCTACAGTCCCAGCCAACATAAATTAAGTTCTGAAATAAATCTGTACATAGTATTATTGCTAATCTACGTATGACAGAAAGAATATATTAACTTAACATTTCTGCTACAAGCAGGATGTGATAGGAGGTAAATTTTTAAGTGGAGTTCAGGTGGTTTGAATTCAGAGACCCAGAGATTAAGTAATGTAGTCTCTCTAGCAAAAAATGATGAGTACATGACTATATGTTTCTCTAGTGAGAAAGGTATGAATCCAATCATTTTCTATAGGTAAATTGTACAGCTGACTTAGTTCTTTAACATTGGTATGGCAATCTCTCTAAGAGGAGGAAAACTCTGAATTCAAACCAATTGTATTCATTTACCCAACCTTTTCTCCACAGGCAGAATGCAACACAATGTCAATTTTTTCATCCATGATTTGAACTCTGGTCACCAATTCCATTTCTATGACAATAATTGTTAACCTATTGACAGAAAGTAAGAATTTTAAGTGTCAAAAAAAGTTTTGTGCGGTCTTTTGTTGTTTGGAACTTTCAGGCAACAATCTGGTTCCAGAAAGTTTTCTCTATCAAGTCTAATTTTTAGGTATACTCATTAGCAATAGATATTCCATAGATCTAGGAAATGTTCAGTTACCATTTTATATTGATGTGAAATAAGATATGTTGAATGAAAGAGCTGATTTAAAATTCTGCCTTCTCTGAGGAAACAAAGAAAATATTTATCAATCTGTCCCTTGAGTCTTTAAAACTGATTTAACATTTCTACACTTGAAGAAGTGCCAAAGAGATAGTAAGAATCAGAAGTAAAATTTCAAAACTGAAAGGAAGGCTCACTGGTGTTTAATGAATTTCAAAACCTTAAAGAAAAGCTGATTGATTTTAATGGATATATGAAAATATCTCATGTTATTTGATGCTTTGTGGTTAGGGTATTGTTATTTCTTGAAATATATCTTTTTTTTTGCACATGGTCCTATTGAATATAAATAGTTCCAAAGTTAATTTTCAATGACACGGATACATGGCAGCAGATCTTTCCATTATCGTTTCTGTCTGAATATTTAAAGGGACATAACTCTTTCATTGATACATTCAGGTTTGCAAAACAGTTTCATTTAGCATAGAAAATACCAGAGCAATAGTATTTCTTCTTGTGAGTCTACTTGATGATTTAGAAAAAAGTTGATTAGCAGAGGTAAACCTTTCACCTTTTAAATTTAAAACACAGAGACACTGAAAGGAAAATAATCAAGTGCAAAGGGAGATTTAAAAAGGGAAGAACTTAGACCTGGATTTTATATGTATAAGTTGAAACTGAAATTTACCAGAAGCATCTATATGTCTATTTAAATGATTGAATTGTTTGCAATAAAAAGTTGAGTATTGATGTATTTTTTACAACCCCTCTGCATAAGCAGGACACAACACAAGGTCAATTTTGATGCAAAATTGAACAGGTTTGAATTCAGAATTTTACTTCTCTTAGACCAGTTACCACACCAAGGCTAAAGAACCTAGTCTGCCCTACTATTTACTCTTAGCTAGAGGGAGAATAGTTGGAAAGATATTAATGCTATATGAAATGCAAACAGCATCACCCTGGATTTGAACTTGGTTCGCTGTATCCATTTCCAATGACAATAACCATGACACTACAAGTGCCTCCATTACATGATGGCTGCCATTCAAATTTGAGTATCATTATTGCATGATATTATTTTGTAATAATCCAATATCAAGCAGTACTGAAATTTTTTTATAGTGAGAAAAAATGGTGCACAGAGTCAATCTCACTCTCTAAACTTTAATGATATTTATTCTTATTAATATTTAATATTTATTCATTAATTTTTAAAAAAAAGAACATCCTGCCTAATGGATGTCATTGATGTAGCAGGTTTTATATCACAGTATCATTTTCTGGGACAGATGATTCATCAAAAGCCAACAGTTCATCACTCACAGTTTTATATCACAGTGTCTTTTGTCTAGATAAATAATTTAACAAAAGCCAACAGTTCATCACATACAGATATATATCACAGTGTCTTTTGTCTTGATGTTATATGACTGAAAGAGATCTCTATTAATTCATGGTTCACAGACTGGGTTCTTCAGCCTTGGTGAGGCAACTAGTCTAGGAGAAGGAAAACTCTGAATTCAAACCTGTTAAACTCTGCTTAAAAATTGACCTTGTGTCATATCCTGCCCGAGCGGAGGGGTTGGTAAATAGGATTAATTTATGGTACACACAAGATAATGATTCTAACTAGTGTCCATGAGAGCATTCACTGGATGTTATCGGTGCTGAGACTTTCTTCAAAATGGAAAACGGGGCTTTTGGGCATATGATCAGCATGTCGGGAAATGTCGTTGAAATTTGTCAGAAAATAAAAACAAACATAATTTTTTTGCCAATCCATGACGTTCATGGTAAAAAACAAAGAAAACCCAATTTGATCCGATCCAGAAGACAAAAATACGATAAAAGACAAATTTCTCGACAGTGGACCCAGATCAAAGGAAAGGAAAACTACACCCACAGACTAGAACTCCAGCACTGAGAGAGAGAGAGAGAGGTGAAACTCGAAACCACACATCACCCACATTGACTTTCCTCTTCTCTGCTTTGAAGGAAGTGACAAAGTCGTAAGTCACCAAACACCCCTCTCCTCTCCGCACTGGTAACATCTGATTGACCAAGTGCATGTGCATAAGTCTAAAAAAAAAATCCTACCACTATTAAACATAGGACATTCTACTTTGTTTAATTCCATATGGACATGTTTATACAAACCCAGTTATTTGAACTTTTTACTTCTTTGTATTCAATATAATTGTTAAAATTTTATGTGCCTTTGAGTTCTTTGGTTTTGCAACTGTGTTTTTCATTCTTTCCTTGTAATCATATGCTGATATAACATAGATAAATAATTTAACAAAAGCCAACAGTTCATCACTTATGGTTTTATATCATAGTATCTTTTGTCTAGATAAATGATTTATCAAAAAGCTTGGTATCTATCACAACACAGAGAGAGAGATAGCCAATTCATCCATCATTTTAAGGGTCTTATTTTTTTTTATCCAGGTGGTATCTAGTCACCTTCCTTGTCAGATAAGTCAGATATAAGAATTGGTTTAATCATTGATATCATTCAGCCATGTGCCAGATAGAACTGTGTTACTTGGTACGATTTGCTTGTGATTTTCTTCATGCTAATGCCTTTAAGAAAGGCAATAATCAATCTGTTCTCACCTGCCTCTGCTGCTGCCAGCAAATTAGGTTAAATAGTAGAGCAGATTGGACTCACAAAACTTCAATTATATGTACCAAACATAAAAAAAGGACAAGATCTTTGGTTGCTATTGAAGATGTAAGTTTTAAATCTCCTAGATAATTGATTTATTAAAATCTTACCGTTTATGACACCATGAATGTGTTAGATAGCCATCAACATTACAATTATTCTTTGACAGGCTTTATTTTTCATCCTGCTACATGTTTAGCAACCTTCCTTTTCAACTAAGTCTGATAGAGGAATTGGTTTCATTGCATATCACTTAATCCTGCTGGAGGTAGTATAGGGCAATATGGTAGCAGTAGCACCATTTGAGTGATCAGACTTTTATATATATATATATATATATATATATATATATACATGTAATATCTACAGAACATATCTAGCAATCTAGAATATCTCAAAACCACTTGTGTGACCTTTATATAGCATAGCATCAATCAGATGTAAACTTAAAAAACATACACTCTCCTCTTGAATTACTCAGTTAGTAGTGAGACACCATTACTGGCCCATTGGCCCATTGAGTAGAGTGCTCACCAATGGCCTGGGAGACCGGGGTTTAATCCCAGGTTGAGTCATACACTAGACTCAAAAAATGGTACTTGATATCTCTTTGCTTAACACTCAGCATTATAAGGTACATATCAAGGGTAAAGTGAAGCAATCCAAGGAAAAGAGTAGAGCCCTTCCCTAAACCTCAGTGTAGTAGCTACTGAAAAGGGAGCCTTTGGGTCACCCTCGACTATGGTTGCCAACTTGACTTTACATTTACAATGACTGAATAAATAGATTATTCATATCCCATACAAGTTTTTTATGAAAAAACCCTGCAAAGCTAAAATCATCATTGAAAAGAAGAACATTTCTGTGATTAAGGATGAAGCAGCCACTGGTGATCCCTTTACAAAGTGCTTTAAAAAGTAGAATTGCAAAACTAGGATAAGTTTACAGAGGGCTAAGGTAAGAATTTTAAAGGAGACTAGCATTAGCCCACATAGGTTATTTTTTGTTAACATTAAATGGCATTTTCAAACTGTCCCATATTTTAAAAATTTCTAATTAATGCTTAAAAATGAAATAAGCAGGAATAAGAAAAATACAGTTCAAGTTACTGAAATTCTTCTTAGCATTTGGGGGACATCTTTTTATTCTTTTTTCTCTTTACCTCCCATCTCAAAAATCATCCAAGACAGACAAACAAGACATGTGAGACACTGCTGGAGAAGTAAGGATGAACTCATGTTCTTCTATGGACTCCTACACATGGATGAGCCAGGGTTAGTCAATCAGTAAGAACTTATCTAAATCAGCTCTATGGGGACACAGGATGTAGTCTGGAAGACCTGCCCAGAACAATGGATGACAGGGATGGTTGGAGAGAGAGAGTTAGGGAAATCTGTGCTGAAGGCATGACTTGATGTTGATGATGATGATGATGACACACGGTAACTGGTTTAGCAATGGCTGAGGAATTAGTGCTGCTAAAAGAATAATTTTACTTTTTTTAAACTGATGTTCATGACTTCTAATAAGGAAATGGAGGTATACTGAGCATAACAGGAACTGGAAACCCATGTTCAAATCTTAGACAAGGCTGTTTGCTTTTCCTCTTGTGCTAATAAACTTGGGAAAGGCATGAATCTATCTCTTCTCTCCTCGGGTGTTGTCCTCATGGTGTAATGGTTAAAGCGATGGAGTGTGGAATTGTAGTAAATGACTTAGAACTTCAGTCACGCTATTACGTTCACCTTTGGACAAATACCCTGAGGAAAGGTATGAACCCCCCTATGGGTTAAATAGTACCACTACTGTTCTAGAAGAATGGTTTTGGCATTGAATAACCAACAAAGGTTGATATGCCATTAAACAAAGAAACCAAACCAAACCTCTTCTCTCCTCAGCTGTGGGTAAATAGTATGACAGACTTGTTTTTTTTTAGCTTTGGTTAGGCAACCAGTCTAAGAGAAGGAAAACTTTGAATTCAAACCAAAAAAAAAATGACCATGTGTCACATCCAGCTTGTGGTAGAGGGTTGGATAAATACATAATTATGATGAAGTTAGCACATTGTTATTCTAAAAGAGTGTTTAGAATGTCCAGCTTTTGAGTAATGGTTAAAACGAATACAGACAACACAAAAATACTAGATGACATATGAACCCATTGAATCTCCATTGTAATAGTGGTCCATGATGATATGGATGCTTCTATTTAGGAAGGAGTGAAGGATTTCGATTCACATCTAATAGTTATTTTCATTATATCAAGAATTTAGATGATTAAAAAATAATATTCAGCACTCATAGAAAATCCACAAAATTATCATTCAATTGCAAATCGAACTGGAAATTGCATTATTCTCTAACAGAATTTGACATATATTGTGCCAATAACAATCTCATGCTGACGTGCTTTTCCTGATGGGTTATAGGTAGATATACAACTTAAGTAGGACAGATTTGGCTCTTAAGCCTTGTTACAGAAAGCAATCTAAGACAAGTAAAAGTCTGAATTCAAACCAGCTGTATTTTGTTGAAAAAAATGACCTTGAGTTGCCTCCTGTCAATGGCACAGGGGTTGGGTAAATACATCCAGTTATAAAAATAATGAAAATTTTAATAATGTATAAATATCATTCAAGTATTCACAGATGCAACATAAGAATAAAGAATGTATTAAGCAAAGACTAGAAATGAAGGTAGGAGTCTGAATAATTCATTGAATAATAACAATAATACTTTTGTCTCAGAATTTCAGGTAATGTTTACCAAGAAGCAAGAATAAAAAACAACAACAAATAATAAAAAAAAACAAAACATGCATGCATACAAAACAAGCAATAACAGCAGTACTTCACAGTTGAATTTCTATAAAACTAAACTAGCAATAAGCTGGACGCAGTTTTATCTTTTGCACATTCACAAAATTTCAGAGACCAAATACGCAATGACCTAAATTTGTTGAAAAGAAACACGAATTCAATAGAATGACACCCACCAGCCCGCCAAATACCGATTTTGTATTTTGGTTGATTCTCTGGATAAAATAGATAACCAACTGGTATTGATGATTTGATAAAACCTTTGGTGTAGAACATGTATAAAAAATAGATTATACACATCATTCATCAACAGCAACATAGAAATGCTAACAATACAAAATCAATAATTGAAGAGAAGTGAAGATATATTCGTTATAGAAGTGAAGACATATTTATTAAGTAGCAAAAGAGAAGATTGGTGGATATAAAAAAAAACTTAACCGCAATCTTTGAAAATGGATGAAATTGTTCCTTGCTTTATAAGGATGATTTATGAGGCTTCAAAAATTATATATATATATATATATATATGAACTTTTGTTGTAGGTCCAAAGAGAGAATAAAAATATTTTAAAATGAGTAAGTCCATGAAGAGATTTGTATTTTTGTGGACCTACTCATTTTCATATATATATATATATATATGCCGTCTATGTGAAGATCAGCAGATTAGAAAATTGTTACTTAAATCCAGAGTTTCTTATTTTTCTGCTTTCAAAATATATTTACAGTGTCACTCTTAATCAGTTTATCCCACAAGATCTTTTATGATCTATAATCCTTTCTTTATGGATAATCATAGTATACTAAATCACATGCATATATTCTTGAAAACAATACTTTTCTTTTATAACTCTTCTTATTGTACTTAAAGAATGATCATTTGCAAATCAATCTTGCTGGCCATCATCAATATAGTGAATGAACTTCACGGAGTGCTCTGATAGTGTGGCCTGTGATAGCCTAAGAAATAACTACTTTAATTTTTTAAAGCATTCAGGGGATTACTGATTATATAATTTCAGCCCCACCCTCATTCGACTCTCACATTGAGCTTTTGGTTGAAAAATAGCTGAAAATATAAAATGTTATAATCTGTTATTTATCCCAGAGAATTTGGCCTTTCCATGCCCATGGCTGATGGGTTGCTGACTAAAAAATAAATGAAAATGCAAACTGTTAAATAACTGGTTACAACATTTTATAGGCAATGGTAAAGTAGAAATGGGGATTTCTAATTTTGATTTTATGCTACCCAGGTATATGTACTTCCAGGTAGTAGCACAAATACTGGCTGCTTGGGTTGTAAGGGTTAAAGTATTTGAATTATAAAATGAAATATTTTCCTCATGAATTTTTGACAAGGTTTTCTTCATCTTATTGTTACTTTTCATAAAAACATTCAAAGTCGAATATCAATTGACTTTTGAAATCAGAATAAAGCAACTTCTGGCAAAAATGAACTCCCATTCTATAACCTGAGAATTTGATTTGGTTTCTTGGTTTAATGGGATATCAACTTTGGTGGATAATCTAATGCTAAAGCTATCCTTAGTAGTGGTATTATGTAACTAATAGTTGAGGGGGATAAGGGAGTTCATACCTTTACCAAAGGGCATTAGTCTGAAAGTAAATGTAATTAGTGCAACTGGAGTTCATATTCACTTAATACAATGTCAGAGTTCAGCAGGTCAGCCACAATACCATGGGGAACTCAACCTGGTAGTTCATCCAACATGTATGATAAATAAGTATCAAAGAGAGACTGATATTTTATAAGCATGTATCCTGTGTTTGTTTGATATCGAGAAGTGGTGCATATAAATTTGTTGAATAAGCAACTGATTCAATCAAAAGAATTATCTTTTTTAAAAAATTGACAAAAGGATTTTTCAATCAATCGCCCACTTTATCTAATTTTATGAAATCTCAAAAAAAAATCTATCTATCTACACTACACTTTGTAAAAAATATTTTGAATTAGCACTCATAGAGGATATTTACTTTGGTTTTCTTATTTAGCTGTAAATAAACTAACAACAAATAAGATGAAAAATATTTTTATTTATTAGCTGAACATTCTGACTTCATAAAATATATCTAAAAGAAACTAGATTAAATTATCTAAATCAATGGTACAATTTTTTTCCTAGCAAGGCAGATGAAAACATTATGAAATAACCCAATATTGAGGAGAAAGTTTTAAAATTCATTGACCAAAGAAAAAAAATAGAATACTTAGTTACCCCTCTTCAAGCATTTATGACAGTCTTGATTCTTTCAGATATAGATTTCCCTTATCTAAAGCAATATTCTTTATCAAAGTAGTTCTAACTTTCTTGAATGGCAGTTCAGTATGGTAGCACCATCTTGACAATAATCACCAGATTTAACTGATATTAGGAATACATTGGAAATGATTTTATAACAGGAAAGCATTGAAAAAAGAGTTTTGAGTAATACTAATGCCACAGTAATATGTTCAGTGTGATAACCCATATTGTAATAATAACCATTCTGCACCACAGATATTTAGACATTTCTTTGAATAATTTTTATAGTTTGAAAACTTTTTGTTTTATTTTGATTAATTATTCCTTCACACTCTCAACTGATTATTTTATTAAAAATCAGATTGTTTTTTTTTCAAATTTAAATAATCAAGGTCATGATAAAGACAATGAAATTTATCTGATATTGAATTAAACATCTTGTTAATATTGAAATAATCAAACCTTTACCTTCTACTACTATAAATAAAAAGCATCAAAAACATGATTATTACCTTGTTATGGATAAAAGAGGGACAAATTTGATTTTGTTTTGTATTATTAAAAGAATTGACAGGTTTCTCCTAATTACTTCTTCTGTAATGTTTACCTGCTTCTTTTGTTTCTGCTAATTAATGGCTGTGTTAATTATGATTTGACAAATGGAAGAACAAATATCAGTTCTCAAAATATTATTCAGATTAATCAGGAATTCATAAGTAATTGAATTAAATAATTTACAACATACTAAAAATAATGGTTCAAAATTTATAATTTAGTTGTGGGGATTTCAGAATGTCAGGATATATTAACTCAATTCCTCCACCATGGACAGGATCTGATTCAAGGTCAATTTTTCAGCAGAGGGTAGCTGATTTGATTTCGGAGTTTTCCTTCAATTGCTTGACCGAGACTAAAGAGTTAGTCTGCCTACTATTTACCCATATCTAGGGAGAGAAGAGATGGATTCATACCTTTACCAGAAGCACAAACATGAAATGAAATGCAAATAAACAACCTCAGGATTTGAACTTGGTGCCAATTTGAAAAAAAAAAATTAAGAAGCCAGTCTCAATACCATTTTAACAAGGTGAAACACAGGATTGTGCAAGTGTAGTATCATTTATATTTCCCAGATCTAGCTTGTTTCTTAAAGTGAAAATCTATCTCAAGATAAGATTGGAGAATGAAGAGCTCATTAAAAAAAATATAAAAGTAAATTCGGGGACCTTAATTGAGGCTGACCCGAAGGCTCCCTTTTCAATAGCTACTACACTGAGGTGTAGGGGAGGGTGCTACTCCATTCCCTGGATTGTTCCACTTTACCCTTGAGCCATATCTTATAATGCTGAGTATTAAGTCTTTTAAAGTCTTTGGTATGACTCGACCTGGAATTGAACCCAGGCCTCCTGGACCATTGGCAAACACTCTACTCAGTAGGCATTAAAAAAAAGTTCTAGAGGTGTTTCAGCCACTTGACAACTCACTGGAATAAGTGAGTTAAATGCTAAGAGAATTATTTTGAAGAAAATTTATGTTTTATTTATTGTTAATTTCTACCTTCAGAAATACACTTTCAGTTTTGATATATTTTTTACCCTTAGCTTACATCTTCTAGGGTTAAATAGTGCTAAACATAAGAAGGAACCAGATAAAGAAGTGAAATAAAGTCAGATATGTAGATAATGCAAAGAGAAAAACATGTTGACATCCTGAACAGAAAAGACATGCATTGTAACTGTTAAAATATTAAGTATAAAAGTAAAGGCAGTTAGTCGGGTCTTAGTATTTACTCAATTTCATCATCATCATGTCGTGCCGCCAGCACGGATATCACTGACCCTCTCTCGCCACTTCTCCCTATCATTTATTGCCTCCGGCAGGTCTTCAGAGTTACATCCTGTGTCCTCACATAGTTGCTGTATGTAAGTTCGAGCTGGTTGTCCTGCTTTTGCATGGCCATATGTGGGGGTCCATAGGAGTACATCACTTATGAGCTTGTCCTTGCTTCTCCAGCAGTGTCCCGCATGTCTGGCTCGTCTAACTTGTATAGTTTTTGTGATGGGGGGCAAGTGTCTGTATAGTTGGTGTCTCGTTGGGTGTTGTCGCCAGGACTTGTTCAATACTGCTCTCAACATTCTTGAGTAATTTCCGTCTAGTTTCTTCTCCAGCCGTTTAGTTAGCGTCCATGTGGTGCATCCATATAGTAGTATCGACACAACCGCTGCCTGGAAGAAACTGCGTTTCATTTTATCGGTTAGGTCTGATTTTACTCAATTTAATACAGCTCAAAGCCAGATAAAAGAGAATAGAGGAAGAAAATTTACCTTTCTTGAAAATCAGCATTCTTAAAACATGCCTTTTACAGAGGCTGAAATACGGATCCCTGCCATTAATAGTTGTTTCATTTGTAAAACATGCAAGGAGTCATTTTCTCATTTTAGCTCAGTTTGGCAAAAGGACAGAATTATGGGACACCAATTGAGAATCAAACTCCTTTATAATGGTCTATTAGTTTTAGCTTGCAAATCATTATATTGTATTAGGCATCCATACCAATAGTAATTATTTTGTTTTATTGATCAATTGATTTAAATATCATGTTATGGTATCAAGCATTCCAATCTAACACTAATAATTTTCAAAGAGATCTATTTGACCCATAGATGGGATAATAAAAACAAGTAGGGGAGGGAATTGTATTATTATAATAATAATAAATAAATAAGATATTGCATAAATATTATATACAATAGATCTCATAGGTGGTATGTACGTAATAAAATAATAAAGGGGTTGAATAATAGTTAGTGTGTTAAATAATAGTAATGTGCGTAATAAATTGTATTATTGTAATACTAATAATATTATTATAATAAATAAATGAAATATTGCATAAATATTATATACTGTGGGTCTCATAGGTGGTATGTGAGTAATAAAATAATTATTATAATACAACTCCCTCCCTTAAATATTACACCAACATATTACAACACAATATAACCTTACTTATACCCACTGTAATTCTTGCCTACCATAGCACAACTATTCCTACATGCTTATAAATCAAATTCTTATTCATTCTCCCGACATACAGTGATGATGTTTTGTTCCATAGCTATAGTCACCTAAAGAAATAATGTAACGAATTAATATACACTTGAATCCATTTCCGCTAAACCCAGCACTTTACATTTCTGGCCTGGCTTAACTATAACGCATACACACATATGCACACACCCACATACACTCACAATCACACACAAACGAAATCCTAATGATTTTTGTCTGTATTTTGTCATATTTTTGATTTTCAATTCATTCCATCTTCTTAACTGCCTGATAAATGTTGTTTTATAAACTTCATGAAACCTAAGGTTGCAGAATATTTTCCATGGATTATATATAAATATATATATATATATATATATATATATTACCATTATTATATAATAGCTCTATCCTAGATATTGAGCACTCTCCATATTATATTGCACTTGGTTTGAAACATAACCACAAAGTGATTTACTGACGACCAACACTCTTATAATATATATATCATTTGTAAGTTAATAGCTAGTAGGTGACCTCCTTAAATGAACCAGTGCCCATTTGTCAGCACACAGTTAAATGGTTTCAAGTATTGCTAAAACTAATAATTCTAAATGGTTTCAAGTATTGTTATCAAATACTAACAATTCTATCTAATATCAATCATTTATTTATACACAGTTAAATGGCTTCAAGTATTTCTATTTATCACTAATAATTCTATCAAATATTAATCACTTGTTTGCACATTGTTAAATAGTTCCAAGTATTGCTATTTCAATGCAATTCACCCTCAGTCTCAGGTACTTGTTTGCCATGAACAATTTTAAGAATACACTTGGGACAACCATATAGGTGCTAGGGCTAGACATGATCTGCTGATTAATCAAATCAGGCCTCTCCAATTGCCTGTCTACTCCAAAACGGAGTGTTGCAGGTCATGTGACTGCTTCAGTTGCCAGGTTAAAGACTGCTCAGCCACCAGGATCCTGTCTTCAAGCATTATGGGTGACTACGCATGGCTAACAGCTTGCCTTATGGAATTGGATGTTTCCCCTTTTGCAGAAGTGCAGTCAGCACATTCTAAAGCCCCAGTCAAAAGGGCAGTGCCACATACTGGAGACTATCATAAAGGAAAGATTTTTTTTAATGAGACAAGAACTTATGGTCCCTTTTGTCTTAGTTTTATCTATTGTAACTGAAAAATACTTATCAAAATTGAAAATGATGTTGAATTTGTATTTAAACAAAGGAGACATCATAATAAAGGATTAAAACAATGTTTTGTCAATAACAAATAAACAGAAGATTTTACTGAATGATATCTTTTGCTACTGATATTAACAAAAATTAAATTAAAAAAGCTGAAGAACATTCCTGTAAACAGACAACTTGCCATTTAAAACTAATAAAGCAGGTTCGGAAAAATGCAATATTTATAGATATATTAGATTAATATAAATATCCCAAGCACAATATTTTGCATAATGCAGAGCATAATTTAAAACCATCTCTAAAATTTAACAAGCTATTTATTGCTTAATCAATCATTATTTACCCATCTTGTTATATACAAGCGTGTGGTTGCAAGAAAAATAAGACCGACAAGAAGATTTAGCTTATTTCATTTACTGAATAAATAAAATAAACAAGCAAATGGAATATATAGCCAGTTGATTGGCGGCTATCTGGTCAGCGGCAAGCATTTGCTTTGATCAGGTCTGACGGTGTTATCAGGTGATGCTCTCAGCAATGGCCGGATATTCAACTGCCCGTGTGACCTCTGCTTGCCCTATTTACATATTCCTGACTTCAAACACAGGCTCCAGAAAACACTATTTATGGAAAAAAAATGATTGGTTGAAAAATAGACCGTTTTTTTATAACAGAATTTTCTGGGAATTTTAAATTGGGTATGCGCGGAGCCTATGTGCAGAAGTCATGATTTTCTCAGTTTGATACTGGCCATTGTTTGGTCAACATCCAGTAGCTGTTATTTTCTTCAGCAATGTCAATGTCTGTCAGCCTGTGTTTTATGTGTTTTAGTAGTTAGATGTGTGAAGTGTTAAGTGGGTGAATCAGAAGAAATTTGATGTATTTTACTATAACATAATAATAGTACAGTATTTACAAGTCCTAGGATAGGAGAACAGTGTTATATACCTGAATGAAGAAGTAATAACACTTGCTTATAAAAACTCTCTCTTTATTTATGAAAATCATGGCAAAATGGCCATGAGAGAGAGTGAGAGAGATTTGGTCAGGAACTGCAATGGTTTACACCATATTGAGATAGATATATTCAGAGTCTTTCTTGTTTGTGCTTCTTTCACAGGAGACTGATACAAAGACAATTCTCAACCCAGGGGCTAGCACCCAAAATTGCATGACATGACTACTTTTCTGACTGCTCTCTCTGAGTGACCACTGGGGTGGAAAAGTTCTGTCATTATATATTTTCTGGATGCCCACACATTCTTCCTTCCAGCACCCCACCAACGCAATTCTTTCAAGGTGATTCATATGGCATTTCTATTGTTCCTTATTTACCTTAAGACACAGCTGCACATCCTGTTTCTGAAATCCACACTGACTGACTTGTCAATGGTCAATATGCAACATTCCTCATTATCCTATTTTTCAAAATTTTCGCTTGTGAGGATTTTCTTTGTATCCTTCTCCAACTTTCTCTACTTACAACTTACCAAAAATACAAAAGAAACAACAAAAAAAAAACAATCATTATCCAAACTTTTAAAGGCTACCTTTTCATTATGCAATTCTTGCTTGTTCTTGTTATTACCTAGATTACTTCTATGCTATTCCTTTGCATGGTTGCTATTCCCACATGTATATATCAAAAACACAATACAAATACATTTCTCATTTCAAAAAACACCATAGGACCATCTGCAATTTTGTGAGGAAATTAAAAGCATTACAGGGCCAATGTCTTTATTGCAAAATCCTGGTCACAGCACTAAATCAATAAAATTTTATATACCAGAATAAAGAGGCAATAACATGTGTTTATAAAAATATAAACTCTCTTTTTATTTTTGAACATTGTGGTAATTTACTAAGCTTTTTGCTTAGATGTGGCACAAGGCCATATGAAAGGGGCACCCAATGAGACTCGAACTCACTCGTGTAGGTTTGCTAGTCGAGCTTGCTAACCATTACACCACCAGATTGTGGTGAAATAGCCATATGAGAGAGAGAGAGTCAGTCAGGAACTGCTAAGGTTACACCATATTGAGACAGACCTATTCAGAGATTGATATATTTAGAGCCTTTCTTCTTCATGCTTCTTTCATGGGTGACTGATAAAAAGCAGGTTCTGAAACTTGAGGCCACTGCCCCCCACCCAGGTCTAACGCCCAAAACAGCATGACATGTCAATCTGCTGACTGTTCTCCCTGATTGACCACTGGAGTTGTAAACTTCAGTCATTATATATTTTCTAGAGGCCCACACATTCTTCCTTCTGGCACCCTAACTACACAATTCTTCTCATGCAATTTATGTGGCAATTCCACTATCCCTTGTTTAGCTTAAAACACAGCTGCACATCTTGTTGCTGAAACCCACAGGCTCACCAAAAGTCAAAAAGTAACAACAATATCTACTAGCCTTGTAATGAGAGTATAGTATTTACATGCCTTAAGAAAAATTCCTAAGTTAACTACATTTAATTTTTCTAAGCTCACATTCATAAATTCATGATTTATTTTGTTAAGTCCTGTAAAGAATTTTTAAAATAAAAAGGAATTTTAGGATGAAGACAAAAATTAGGTGCTTTTTTCTTTAAAAAACTTTGCATAACTGTATTATTTTACTCCTTGAAAGTTTTTCACACCAGTTCTAACTTGTATTTTCCATTGAAATCTGAGTGACATCAAGTTTTCTCTTCCAAGCTGATTTTAACAATACAGTGGTCTGGATAGTTTTGATTTTATCTTGGATCACTCGTTCTTCCAGTCTCTTTTCTAAGTTTGTGGGGATTGTTCCAAAGGCTCTATATATCACTGTTACCTTCCTGTTCCATAACTTTTTCTGCTCTCTAGCAAGGTCCAGGTATTTTCCCAAATTTTTTATTTCTTTTATTTTCACTCAGTGGTCTGCTGGAATGGCAAAATCTACTAAAGGACAAGTTCTTTTCTTCTATTAAATTAAAACGAGGTCAGGTCTTCTGGCCAGGATTGGGTGATCTATTGATATCTCAACTTCCCAGAAAAAATTGTGCATCTCATTTTCTAGGACAGATTCTGGTTTGTGCATATATCATTATCATCTCTTAAGTTTTTTCATACCAGAAGTAAGAGGCAATTTTCACGGAAACAAGTTTCTTCAGCTCTCTAGGACTCTTCTAAGTATTCCCGTAGAATCGTTTCATTTCTTCCTCTCATTTTCAGTTCCCCAGGTTTCTTTTCCAAGTTCTTTGGGGTGGTTTCAAGTGCTCCAACTAGGATTGATATCATTGCTACCTTCGTATTATTATTATTATTATTATTATTATTATCAACTTTAATGTAATCAATATCTAAGTAAGAATAATCATTTTCAGATAACTGTAAGTAAGGAGGGCGACCCAAAGGCTCCCTTTTCAATAGCTACTACACTGAAGTGTAGGGAAGGGTTCTACTTTTTCCCTGATTGCTCCACTTACCCTTAATCCATGTCTTATAATGCTGAATATCAAGTAAGGAGGCATCAAGTATCATTTTTTGAGTCTTTGGTATGACTTGACCTGGGATTGAACCCTTGTCGCCCAGATCACTCTGACCATTGTGTAACTGAGGAGGAAGCCCAGTGTTATGCTGAACAGATGATTTGGTTTGGTTTATTTGATAGAATATGAACCCCTTATGGATTATCTGATACTGAAATTTGATTAATTTCCAAATGTTTGATTATAATAATAATTTGTTATATTTTCAACAATCCACTGCAACAATTATTTCAAAATCAAACTTTTATTTCTTGATAATAATCAATTGTTCGTACACAGTCATATCATATCAAGTATTCCAATTTAATTCTAAAACTGTGTACCGTTTTATGGTTTTGGGTAAGTATTCCTATTCAATAGTAATAATAATTTATTTGTGTACACTCAAATGGGTGAGCTAAAAAATTTTTATGATGATATCATATCTGCCATTGACTTTTTTGATCAGTTGGATCTAATCACTGCAAAACTGTGTGAACAAAAAAAAGGACTACGTTAAAAAAAATAAACCTCATTTGGTCACAATACAAATAATTTTCAACAAATCTATTTGACCCAGAGATTGAAACCCAACACAGTGAACCTGAGAGAAATTTTCATGAAGAGGAATCAAAACTCCCCACAGCTTCAGAAATGGGGCATTACCACTAGATGCAGTCTAGAACATTTCTTCAGTGAATACAGTCAGTATATTTAAAGCCTGGCTAACAGGTTTAGTTTGGTTGTGTTTTATGGCATATCAAACCTAATGCCAAATCCTGTTTATATATGATTTATGAGTGAATAGTTTGTCGATAATATAATTTTTAAATGAGCCTGAGTTCATTTGTTTGCACACAGTTAAATGGTTTCAAGTATTACTGTGGAACACTAATAATTCTATTTAACATCAATCATTTGTTTGGATATAGATAAAAGGTTAAGTATTGCTAATACTAATAATTCTAAATGGTTTTCAAGTACTGCAATCTAACACTAATAATTCTATTTGATATTAATAATTTTTTGCCTACATTTAAATGGTTTCAAGTATTACTATCTAACACTAATAAATCTATGTAATATTAATTATAATCCCTAGTCAAAGAATCAACAGTTCTATTTGACCATTAAATGGAACCCTAACAGGCACGGACACTCCGGATCAGAGTAGATCTAAGAGTAATGGTAATGAAAGGGGTATACCTCATTCCTCCAAATCCAAGACTGGAGCCTCACTATCAGATGTATTTTAATGTCATACCCAGGGCAATGATTTCAAGTATTGCTATCCAAACTAATAAATCTATTTAATTTTAATCATTTGTTTGCACACAATTAAATGATTTCAAGTATTGCTATCAAACACTGATAATTCGAGCCAAAATCATCTATTCATTTGCACACAGTTAGATGGTTTTCAAGCATTTAATGAGAGGTTAGGTTAGGTTAGGTTATCTGGTTTAATGACATGTCAACCCTTGATGGTTATTTAATGCAAACTCCTGTTATATAGCATGTTAATGGTGGTTGTATGGATGGTAAAGAGTTAACAAAAGCTGTTGCAGCATGGAATCTTATTATATTTCATGTTGATGAGATCTCATGATTTGGTTAATAATGAATACAGTATCAAAGGCACATTTTAATGAAAAATTTTCAATTTGAAAATTTCAACTAAATGGGGTTTTTATAAGAGAGCAATTTTTACAGGTATAATTAATTAGCATATCTTATTTCTCAGTCTACAAGTAATATCATAGTGATCTAATTTTTATGATCTGAATATTTATAAATATAAAAAACAAAACAAATTGTCCTGATAATCTAATCTTGTATGGTCTGTAATTTCTTGACTTTTTTATTCAGTCGGGAGACATCTAATTTTTTCTTTGGATATATTCTGTATAAATGAATCCACACAATTCTCATTTTACCAATCATATATACATCATATATATAGATATACACACATATAAAAGAGTGTTAAAAAGTCCTTGGCCTCACAGAGAAGGAAATGAGCCACGAAGCAAACATACTATTTCATATATTCTTCTTGAAATTCAACACGAGGCATATAATTTCTTAAGTTTCTTTAACCATTCAAAATTTTAAAAAAATTCAATAAAAGGAGGTCATTTTCTTGGTTGGTCCACAAACTTTTTAACACCCCATTATATAATCATCTTATTGTCTGAAAATATTGTAAGAAGAACCAAAGGATATGGGAAATAATGGAAAGATTTCATCATAAAATATCAGATGACACAGGAATAATATATACCCATGCCTCTATCACCACATTTATTTGCATATTCCATATCATTCATCCACAACAAACAATGCTTAAAGCTCTAGACATATTCTTATGTGTAGACACATATCAGTTAGTCTATTACACTTTCTCTTTTATATGAATATACTCATATTTACACATTCTACTTCATTCATACACAAAAGGTTTCATTTAAAAACATAGACACTCTTTCTCAATTAAACACAAATGAACATAAGCACTAATGCATGAATTAACACATTTATTTACACTGTGCCTCTCACTCATGTCCAAAATACCACACAGAAAGCCTAGTGCTCTCTCATACACACGCCTATATGAACACATTTATTTACAGTATCTCTCACTCATGTCCAAAAGACCACACTTAAAGCCGAGTGCTCTCTCTTTCTCTCTCTCTCTCTCTCACATACACATGCCTATATCATTATCATATCTGTTTGCCCATTCCATCAAGCTCATCCACAAAAGATGACACTGCAAACTTCAGACATATTCCCTCTCTTTTACACATATGTATACATGATGATATTTGTATTGACTCATATATTCTATCACACTCATCAGCAGAAGATACTCAAAGGCTCAGAATCATGTTCGTTCTTTCTCTTTTATATATAAACCTGAGTGATGGTGGGAAAGTTCTCAGTCCAACCAAGAAGGGAATAATCGAGAGCCATACAACAGACATGATATTTTACACATTCATACAGGAGTTCAACAGACTTGGCACAGTATTTCTCATGTTTCTTTAACCCTTCCACAAAAATCAAATTAAAAATAAGTGGGCCAAGAAATTTTCAGCAAATATAAACATATACAAAAAAAGGTCTACTTAATGAGTGGGTTATTTCCTATTTTCCCTCAGCACAAGTGGATTTTTCATTCTTGATAAAAGCTTGGATTTTGAATTCTGATTTTTTTAAATCAGTCAGTGTACCCTCTTTGAAAGATCAGTACAACACAATCTTCTAACTTTTATTCTACTCCATTCAGCTTAGAGCCAGATAAAGCCTAGTATTCTAAATACCTATAATTACATAACATTATATCATAATTACATACAGTATATAAAAATATTTTGCCAGATATATTTTTGTTTTTAGAACTTACAGGGATAAAACTGAACTAGCTCCTGGGATGTTAGTCACATTAAAATAGAATTTTTCTAGTACAGCAGAAGAAATATATGAGTTAAAGTTACCAGAATGTTAACCGTGAAAGATGAACAGAAATTCGTTGGTACCCAATACCCATTATCATCATTCAACATTAATTAACAATATTAATTAAATTAATCAACAGATAACAAGTAGGAGTTTTATCAATAAATTGCTTTAAATTATTAATCTTTGATAAACCATAATTCAATCATACAATATATATATTTGAATAAACAAATAGTTTAAAAATACTTTTTATGAATGAAAAAGTGCTCAATGGAGCCAGTAGGATAAAACCTATAATGAATGAAAGTTTATTCACTCTTCTGTAGCAATCTCATTATTGCCAGTTTCATGTACTTAAAAAAAATTATCAGCTGAGACTTGCCGTTATATATGTATATATAATTAAAGTTGTTGTGTCTGCTTGTTTCTCCTTGTTTATCTGAGTTCTAAATAATAGTGTGTAGTCAAAATAACCATTTCTTATCATCTTGGTGTTTACTTAACCCCTTTCACATGGGCCGGATGCAACACAAGGTCAAACTTTTTGGTAGAGGCTCTCCTGGGCAGAAATGCATGGTTGAGAGTGAAACTCAAAATTGTTTGGCACTATCAGCACTTTCGGACTTGGGAGGGGGGACCTCAGAAAAGGAGAAACTGGTGTGGATTAGAGAGATCCCAACCCTGATGTCAAGCTCTTCAATATATGGCTGGGCTTGAACAACAATTTTCTGCCTTAAACAAGTATCAGAATAGCTTGTAATATAACTTGACAAAATGTGGTTTGAAAGAAAGAAAATAAACTTCTAGATCTCTAATAATGGATGTTAAGCTGTCTTACCTGGAGTTATAATGGGTGGGGAAAAAACAAACAATTGTATCTAACAAAAGTGGTCACATAAGTCAATGGAAGAATCAGTTGATGACTGCTTTTAGTTAAGCAAGTGTCAAGTAAGCAAACTGACAGAAGAAAGGAATGAACAGAGAGAAAAAAGAAAAGAATTATTGAAAGAGCAAAGGTCAGAGAAGAGAAAAAATAGCTTGAAAGAAAGAAAGAAGGAAGAAACACGAGTTTACATTAAAAAAAATCTGATTTTCCCTTTACAGACGATACAAAATAATCATTTTTTTCTTGATAGGGTTAAAAAATTTTCATATTTTACTTGAAAAGTCATTTATCTAAAAAGAAAAAGAAAAAATAAGACTGAAAATGAATAACAATGTTTTATTACATCTTTTCAATTAAAAATTTTTGATAACATACTTTTTTTTAAAGAAGTGATTGTTCTGTTGATAGCTTTTAGAATAATTCTTGGCTGTGATCATGTTGTTATCAGTATTGAACTTTTCTGAAACTGGCAACATTAACCTTTTTAGAAATTGAATCACTCAACTAAAAGTAAGTAAGTCAAGTTGGCAACTGTAGTCGAAGGTGACCCGAAAGCCCAATGTTCTTAACTGCCAGATGATTGGTGTTTTGAATAAAACTACATGAAACCCAGGGTCAGTCTACATTCCATGAATTAAATAGATATATATCTAATATATATATATATATTATTATTATATAATAACTCTATCCTAGATATTGAGCACTCTCCATATTATATTGCACTTGGTTTGGCACATACCCACAAAGTGATTTAGTGACAACCAACACTCTTATAATATATGTATATATATATCATCATCATCATCATGTCGCGCTGGTAGCACGGATATCCCTGACCCTCTCTCGCCACTCCTCCCTATCGTTCATTGCCCTAGGCAGGTCTTCAGGACAACATCCCGTATCCTCACATAGCTGCTGAATGTATATATATATATATATAAAACAGTGTTGGTTTTTACTTTGTCACTATCTTACTTTGTGGGTTTGTGGCAGACCAGATGCAGCCTAATTTGGAAAGTGCTCAATATCTGTGATAGAGCTATTATATAATAATAAATAAATATATATTAGTTTTTATATATATTTAATAGCATGGATACTTGTCTGCAACCACAGGTTTCATGCCATCTTATTAAGACAATCTGCCTGATGATTGTTGTAATCAGATAGCATGGAACCTGGGGTCGCAGACAAGCATCTATGCTATTAAATGTATATAAAAACTAATATAGTAAAATTAGAAGGAAACTCAAACCTGGTTAAACTGTCATTACAAATTTATTTCGACGGAGAATATTATTACACTCTTTTGTTATATATACCTGAAAAACAAAAGAGACGTAACAATAGCCATACATCGAGCACTCATGTAGATTTATATTATATTCCTCATATATTCTATTGTCCAGTCGGTTGGGACTGTAGAATACACTGACTGCTTCTCTGCAGAGGGGTAAGACCCCCCAATGGGTATGGGTATGACACTAAACAATCTGATGGTGAGGTTCCAGCAGTGCTGGAGCTTTGGGGAATGTGGAGTACCCCTTCATTGCCATCGCTCCCAGGTCCACTCTGGCCCGGAGTGGTAGCACCTGGGTATGACACTAAACAATCTGATGGTGAGGTTCCAGCAGTGCTGGAGCTTTGGGGAATGTGGAGTACCCCTTCATTGCCATCGCTCCCAGGTCCACTCTGGCCCGGAGTGGTAGCACCTGATAGGGCCCTATCTATGGATTAAATAGAACTAACAGCATACTTATGCTAAAATGAATTGAGTAAACTGAATAGCTTGAAATAGAAACGTTTTTGACAATTAAACTGTACTTACATTTAAACAGCGTGCTTATGCTTAACTGAATTATTTCAAATAAAACTGTTTTTCGACTTTAAAACTGTATTTACACTTAACTGAATTATTACATGTAACTGCTTGAATAGTTTGAAATGGAAATGTTTTTGACAATTAAACTGTGTACTTATGCTAAACTGAACTGTCTTCAGTAGAACAGATTATTTACATAAAAATGGATTTGGCATTAAATAACCTATAAAGGTTGATATGCCATAAAACCAAACCAAACCAAACAAATCATATATTCTATACATGAATAATCTACACCCACTGTCTTCAGATACTGACTGAATATAACTAAAAACTTATATATATATATATATATATATTCTAACTGAATAGTTTGTTGGTAATATTCTTTTTAAATAAGCCAGAGCTCATTTGTTTGCACAAATTAAATGACTTCAAGAATTGTTATCCAACTCTAATAATTCTATTTAATATTAATCATTTGTTTGTACACAGTTAATAAGTTTTAAGAATTCCAATCTAACAAATAGTTCAATTTACTTAAATTAAAATGGTTTCAAATATTGCTATCTAACACTAAGAATTCTATTTAATATTAATCATTCGTTTGCAAATAGTGAATTTTTTCAAATAGTATGTTCACTGGATGGAGACACATTGTAGCAGGAGTACTACAAGTGGACACACTAGCCCCATACCTCTTTATCATCTGCCTAGACTACGTGCTTAGAACATCGATTGATAAAATCAAAGAAAACGGCTTCAAGCTGACAAAGAAAAGAAGCAGAAGGTACCCAGCAAAAACAATTACTGATGCTGACTATGCTGATGACATAGCAATACTGGCAAATACACCCAACCAAGCCGAAACACTACTGCATAGTTTGGAATGAGCCGCCGCAGGCATTGGCCTCCACGTCAATGTACACGAAACTGAATATATGTGCTTTAATCAAACAGGCGACATTTCCACACTAGAGGGAACCTCTCTGAAACTGGTAGATAAGTTCACCTACCTAGGAAGCAGTGTCTCATCAACTGAAAAAGACATCAACACGCGGCTAACAAAGGCATGGATGGCTATCGATAAGCTATCGATCATATGGAAATCAAACCTGACCGATAAAATGAAACGCAGTTTTTTCCAGGCAGCAGTCGTGTCGATACTGCTGTATGGATGCACCACTTTGACGCTAACAAAACGGTTCGAGAAGATAGACGGCAAGTACACAAGAATGTTGAGAGAAATATTAAAAAAGTCCTGGAGGCAACACTTCACAAAGCACCAACTATACGGCCACCTGCCTCCCATCACGAAAACTATCCAAGTTAGATGAACCAGACACGCAGGATACTACTGGAGAAGCAGAGATGAGCTCATAAGTGATGTACCCCTATGGACCCCCACATATGGCCGAGCAAAAGCAGGACAACCATCTCAAACATACATACAGCAGCTATGTGAGGATACGGGATGTAGCCCTGAAGACCTGCCTGAGGTGATGAACGATTGGGAAAAGTGGCAAGAGAGGGTCAGGGATATCCATGCTAGTGGCACGGCATGATGATGACTACTTAGCCTTAGTAATTTTATTTATAAATTATTCCAATCCAATTTAATACTAATCATTTTCTTACACTCAGTTAAATGGTTTCAAGTTATGTAATTTGTTGTTTGCACACAGTTAAATGGTTTCAAGTTGTGCAATTTGTTGTTTGCACACAGTTAAGTGGTTTCAAGTTTTGCTATTTAACACTAAAAAGTTTATTCAATATTAATTATAATCTCTAGTAAAAGACTGAACTTCTATTTGACCCATAGATGGGATTCCATCAGGTACTCCCACTCCAGGCCAGCATAGTCAACATTTTGTAAAGCTTCAGAACTGGAAACTCACCATAAGATGCAGTTTAGTGTTATATCCAGGACACTCTTTGAATGGGATGTCTTACTTCTCTGCAGAGAAAGCAATCTGCACATTATACAGTCCCAGCAGACAGGGCTGTCAAAAATAAGATAAATATATTTACTAATAAAAGGGAACTACTTACTTCACTAAAATTCTTTTTAGTGAGTATGCTTCTCACTAGGTGCTGCATGCTTCTGGCCTTGTACACAACTAAACTAAGTTTGGTTGTTAACGACTTGTAAATCTAAATGCCATGACAAAAAAATTGAAAACTCAAAGATTTCAATTTCATTTATTTTTGTTAAGAATTGGCATCAATTCACTGAATGCAGGTATTCTGCAAAAAATCCACAGGCAGAACGAAGAGTTCTACTTGTTGATTTTTCTTATATTATCTTATATAATGAAATTTTCAATTAATCCTACAGTCACAAAAATTGGTGAATAGCATTTTCAAGATCTTTATACATTATTGAACAAAAATCAATTAATTGTTTTTTGTTTGTTTTAATATTATTACTTGCAGGAGCTGAGAAAGTTTCCTCAAACCTCTTCTGGCCTAGTTGGTTGGGGCCATAGAATACACTGACTGCATCTCAGCAAAGTGGAAAGACTCCTCCAATGAGTGTCCTGAATATGACACCAAACAATCTGATGGTGAGGCTCCAGTAATTCTGGAGCTTTGGGGAATGCAGAGTACTCCTTCATTGTCAGCACTCAAATGTCCACTCAGGCCCACAGTGGTAACACCTGATAGGGTCCTATCTATGGGTCAAATAGAACTGTGTGACATTCAAACTGAGTGGAAAAAAATGACATGCTAAATTGAATTGTTAGGGATACATAGCAATACTTGGAACCATTTAACTTTGTTGACTTATACTAAATTCAATTGCTAGAAATAAAACTATTTGATCATTTAACTGTGTGAAAACAAATAACTGATATATGGTTTTGGTTTGCTTTGGTTTTATGGCAAATCAACCATTGTTGGTTATTTAATGCCAAATCCAGTTTTTACAAATATATTAAATATGATTTGTAAACACATTTTGTAGATACACACAGTTAAACGATCAAACAGTTCTATTTCTAACAATTTATGAAAGCATAAGTCATTTGTTTGCATTCAGTTTAAATGTTAAACAGTTCTATTTGACCTATAGATAGGACCCTATTAGGTGTTATTACTCTGGGTCAGAGTGGACCTGGAAGTGATGGCAATGAAGGAGTACTCTGCATTCCTCAAAGCTCCAGCATTACTGTTGCCTCACCATCAGATTGTTTAGTACCATATCCAGGACACTCATTAGGAGAGTCTTTCCCCTCTGCCAAGATGCAGTCAGTGTATTCTATGGCTCCAGCTGACTGGGCCAATTGACGTTTAATTGAATTGTTAGTGATACATAGCAATACTTGGAACTGTTTAACTTTGTTGACTGATACTAAATTGAATTGTTAGAAATAGAAGTGTTTGATCACTAAACTGTGTATATCTACAAAATGTGTTTACAAATCATATAATTGATGTATATTTCAAAACAGGATTTGGCATTAAATAACCAACAATGGTTGTTATGCCATAAAACCAAACTAGTCAGGTTTCTTGTAGTTTCTATTTTCTTACCATTCCTCTTCAGATTTTCTTGATGATGCTCCTGTAGGATTTCTTCTAGTGATGTTCTTCCACTTTGGTAAATGAAGAATAAATAGCTAAAGCATTTTTGAAGCAATGGCATGTCTTATATCATTGCATATAGTGATTTCTACTGTATATAATGTTCTAAGATTTTTCTCATCATCGGTTTTTATTTCTATTTAAAAATCTGGTGAATCAATAATAACATAATAAAGATAAATTAAATATTGCCAGACAATAACAAAAAAATAAACAAGAATAAATTGCAAAATGGAATGAAATAATTGTTTTTTTTTTCAGTATGTATTTACCCAAAACCTCCATCATGGGCAAGATGTGAAAAAAATTTTTTAAATGGAGTAAAGCTGGTTTGAATTCAAAGTTTTCCTGCTCCAAGAATAGTTGTCTAACCAAGTTCCAAGAATGCAGTCTGTTCTACTGCTTATCCTGGTAAGAAAAAAAAAACCCCAGCCTGCTTTCAGTAGAGAAATTGTTTTTCACTGACTGTTGGCTATAAAAGCTCTCATTAAGGTTCTCAGGGAGAAGTATATATATATATATATATATATATATATATATAAAGAATTGCTGTAGTTGAAAAAGAAAACAGAAGATGGGTAGTAAGAAGCAAATCATAAAAAACCATGGGAAAAAATGTAAAATAAAGAAAAGCATGGTGAAAATGAAACAAGAAAATTGGTGAATTTATCTAATTTAATCTGCCATGCACAGGGTGTGACACAAGGTCAACTCTTAAGTAGAGTAAAGCTGGTTTGAATACAAAGTTTTCCTTCTCTTCAACTGGTTGTCTTACCAAAGCTAAAGATCCAAGCCTGCCCTACTATTTATACATAATTGGGAGTAGAACAGATCAATTCTTATCTTTTAGAAAGGCATTAATGCAAACTGAAATGCAAACAGAATTGTCCAGGATTTGAACTGGAACTGCTGTGACCATTTCGTTTGATGATATCCATTATTGTTTTTTTTGTAGCCATTGAATTTTTTAAGTAAATATATATGTAAGTGTTAGATAACTCACAAATCCATAGATATGAAAATACAACAATGATTTTATAAGAACTAGAAAGTGGCAATTCCATGGAATCCATGCATAAATGTACAAATTAAATTTTCACAGAGTTCTTGCATCCTGTTTTTAATAGCAGAGCCAACTGGGCAAGGTATTATTATACTAAGGGGTTTAGGCACATCTGTTTATATAAGGGAGTAGTTCCCATGATACTGTTACAAATACCAAAGTCCATTTTTTTTGGAGGGATGGTAATTCTTTTTTTCTTTTAGAGAATTGAAAAGCAGAATTGTTTTTTCTTTTAGACTCATGCTGTATATCTATTCACAAACCTATAGACTAATAATGAAGTAGGACATCATATACATACTTGGTAAATTTTTCTGCTTATCACATACCATCAAAATTTATTTGCAACTTGTTCCAAACTCTCATAAGGTTGTTATATCAACTCAATAAATGACAAAGCCAATATTGAACAAATAAACTTGGGTATGTCTCTGCTAGCCTATCTTGTAAATATTGAGTTATATTAGTCCTCAGTGTTTTATTGTATGTTTTTATTGGATATAAATTTCTTTTAAGTAATTGAATGAAAACAAAACCATATCTTTTGCTCATTCAATCTTGGGAATTCAGGAGAAACCCGCAGATAAAAGCAGACAAAACACCATGAATGCAGAAAAATAAAGAAAAAGAAATCTAAAAATTTGAAAATGCCATATCTTATAAACTAATAAGGATATATGTGTGATTTAAAAAAAAAACAAAAACAAATAATTCCTTGAAGTTTCTTTATATAGTGTTGTTTGTTTTTTGTATTAGTGAAAATCTAAAAGAAAAATACATTTAGAATATATTAAGAGGCTTTTTTAGAATATAAGAAATTTCTTTTCCAATATTATAGGCACAGAAAAACATGTTGCTTAAAAAAAGGTGGATTAGCTGAGGATATTAATGGTAGGCAATCAGTAATAGGGTATATAGTTATTTTTTTGTAAATCTGATTGAAAATTTCATGTAAACAAGAAAGGTAATAACTACAACCAGGACTGTCAACAACGTTAAAGCTCAAGAAAATCAAATGATATATATATATATATATATATATGTTATTTATTTTTTATGAATTATATATATTGTAATTTTTCTTGATATTATATCAAGAAAAATTATAATATATATAATTCAATAGTTCTTTCCAAAAATGAGCACACTATTTTCTATACACAGTATCACACTGAAATGGATACACTCCAAGCAATTTTTTTTACAAAAAGTTTTCTTTGAAATAAAGAATATGAAATGTCTTATTATTTTGAATGGAACATAATACAATCAAAATGGATATTATTAGGTGTTATTAGCAAAATATATAATTGAAAACTCAACATGTATTTACCCAACCCCTCTGCCATGAGCAAGATGTGATACAAGGTCAATTTTTAGGCAAAGTACAGCTGGTTTGAATTCAGAGGTTTCCTTCTTTTAGACTAGTTGCCTAACCAAGGCTAAAGAGCCCAGTCTACCCTACTATTTATCTATAGCTGGTGGTGAGGAGAACAGATTAATTCATACCTTTTCCAAGGGCGTTAGAGCAAATTGAAACAGTCTCATTCAGAATTTGAACTCAGGTCAACAATTCCATTTCTTGAGATGATAACCATTATACTAAACATGCCTCCAGTTGGAAACTCCATTACAAAAAATATAAACATGAAGCAGACTGATAAGAAATATGCTCCTAATATATATTCATGCAATTTTATTTTTGGTGACAGAGTTTTTAAATGTTGTAAAGTTTGGTAATAAATAATACCTAATAATATCTATTTTGATTGTGTAATGTTTCACTAGAAATAATAAAATCCTAGCTTAGAAGAAAATAACTTTTTATAAAACATCATCTAAGGATTTACTTATTTATGAGTGATATTGTATAATCAGACTAGAAAAAGGAAAAATATTATTTTTTATTTTAGATTCTAAAAGAACTATTTTCCGATAAAAATTAAAGAATTTATTTGTCCTCCATAGACAGCCAAATGGTTTGATCTAGAGTAACAAAATTCAGTATACATACTTATCAAATGCAAAGGTTTTGAAAGATATGACATATAAAACAGTAATACAAAAAATAAATGTGTGAAAAGGTTTTAATTCCAGTCAATTCACAAATTTCAATTGTATCAAGCCTTAAATCGATAGATATTATGCAGTCATTTAAATTAAATCAAGAAAAGGTAAAGTTCCAAATAGGTAAATCCAACATTGGCAAGATGTCCCTCTCTGGAGGAAATATATTACATTAAATGGTTTACATGAGTTAGCTTTTCATAGTAATTACAAGATTAATTTTTCCCAGAATGCAACACTGATGGTGATTTATTTCAGACAAGAAATTCTTTATTACTTATGTCCAAGAAAATAATCAAACAACAAAGGTCTTAACTGTAAGATTTTTTTCCTCATGGAGAAAAAGTGGTCTCTAACAATAACCAATAATCAGAGAGAAGCCATGCTGCTGTAAAGAATAACTAATCATACAGGATCTGAATGTACAAATTTCAAAAAGAAAAAAAATTAACAAACTATTTGTCATGCTAAAATAATTATTCACATTTAATCAAAGATAACCAAGTTCACAGGTAGTTTTTCAAACTGATTTGGGCTTTGTTTGGTTCAATTTTTAATGGCATATCAACTCTTTATGAGTTATTTAATGCCAAAATTTGATTCCTTGGTAAATGTTTGATTTTAATCAAGACTATATTTTCAATGCTCCATTGTATTTTTTACAATTGTTCGTAGAGTTACATGATATCAAGTATTCCTATCGAAAAAAGATAATTTGCACACAGTTGTATGGGTTCAAGTATTCTTATCTAATACTGATAATTTATAGTTTCAAATAACAATTTCTATACAATAATAGTCATTGGGAGAAGTCCTCTTGGTGTAGTGGCTAATGTGCTGGACTGCAACATTGTAGAAAGTAAGATCGAACACCAATCATGCTATTAAGTTCCCTTTCAGATCATCATCATCATCATCATGTCGTGCTGGTAGCATGGATATCCCTGACCCTCTCTCACCACTTTTCCCTATCGTTCATCGCCTCTGGCAGGTCTTCTGGACTACATCCCTTATCCTCACATTGTTGCTGAATGTATGTTCGTGCTGGTCATCCTGCGTTTGCCCGGCCATGTGTGGGGGTCCATAAGAGTACATCACTTATGAGTTCGTCCCTGCTTCTCCAGCAGTGTCCTGCATGTCTGGTTCGTCTAACTTGAATAGTTTTCGTGAGAGGAGGAGGTGGCCGTACAGTTGGTGTCTTGTGGGGTGTTGCCGCCAGGACTTGTTCAAGATTGCTTGCAGCATTCTTGTGTAATTGTCATCTAGCTTCTTCTTCAGCCATTTTGTTAGAGTCCATGTAGTGCATCCATATAACAGTATCAATACGACCGCTGCCTGGAAGAAACTGCGTTGAAAATGGTAGGAACTCCCTTATTTTCAATCTACATGTTAAATTATACCACTAATCTCTTTCCACAAGGATCGCTTTGGCATTAAATTACCCATGAAGGTTGATATGCCATTAAACAAAGAAACTAAAGCAGATAATAATTATTGGATTGTGCAGTTATATGGTTTCAAGTATTCATATCTAATACTAATAATTTTCAAAACAGGTCTTTTACCCATTGATAAGACCCAAACAGGTACAACCACTTTGAAGCAACATAAGCCTGACAGTAATGGTTTGGTTTGGTTTCTTTGTTTAATGGCATATCAACCTTTGTAGGTTATTTAATGCCAAAGCCATTCTCCTAGAAGAACAGTAGTTGTACTATTTAACCCATAGCTGGGAAGATAAGGGGGTTCATACCTTTCCCAAGGGTATTTGCCCAAAAGTGAACATAATAGTGTGAATGGAGTATGAACTCGCTTACTACGATTCCGCAGTCTGTCGCTTTAACCATTACACCACAAGGACACCTCCTGACAGTAATGGTTATGTATGTGTATTCCACACTCCCCAGAACTCCAGAAGTGGAGTCTCACCACTGGATGTAATTTAGTTTCATATCCAGGACGTCCTTAAGAAGGTGTCTTCACTCATCTAAACAGGATACAGTCAGCATATTCAAAGCTCTGCTAAAAAGGTTCATTCAAACGGAATAGATAATTATGCAATGTTATTGCTTAGTTAGGACTAAAAACCCAAACATAAAACAAAACTACTTCAATTGATAAATCTCTCAAGCATCACTCAGATTATAAAATATTTCTTTGCAAAAATCTGTGAATGTTTTTCACAGACAAGATTACTTTTACAAGAAAATATAAAAATATAATAAATCTTTTCTTTTCTGTGAATTTATCTTATTTTAGTAGCAATTACTGTGTGGTGTTAATTTCTAACTGATAACAACGATTGTCAACAGACATTAAATGAACTTCAAAGTTTTTATCTCTTATTCAAGTGTTTCAGTTAATTTATGTGTTATATTTTTCTGATGACTGAAGACTTTAAATGGAAAACAGATAACAAAATAAACATGTTTCTTTTTCCATATTCTTTTTAATAATTTTTATTAAAAAAAAATTCTTGATTAACATTAAAAAGGTGATCAAGAATTATATTATATGAAGGTTGCTCTTGATTCTAATGTTTTCTAAAAAAGAAAATTAAAATAATGAAGCACACAATCAGTCATTTGGGAGAGAGGTAGTATTTCACCGAGTCAGTTTGGTACTGGTTTGAGTTTTTGGTTTAATTGGTGCTAGTTTAAACATACTGTTTTTCATATTTTGAATACAACTTCAGAGACACTCGTGGTATAACAATTATCATTATCATATTTACCCAACCCCTCCGCTCAGGCAGGATATGACACAAGGTCAATTTTTATCGGAGTTTAACAGGTTTGAATTCAGAGTTTTCCTTCTCCTAGACTAGTTGCCTCACCAAGGCTGAAGAACCCAATCTGTCCTACTATTTAACCATAGCTGGAGGGAGAATAATTGGATTCATACCTTTCCCAAGGCTATTAGTGCTATGTGAAATGCAATCAGTCTCGTCCAGGATTTGAACTCGTGTTGCCGTGTCCATTTCCTGCGACGATAACCATTACACGACGGGCACCTAACAATTATCATTATAGGAAGTGGATTTGGCAACTTGAGTTCAAATCCTGAACAAGACTGTTTGCATTTATCACATAGTATTAATACCCTTGGGAAAAGATTGACTTCAGGTATTCTCCCTCCAACTATTAGTAAATAGTAGGGCAGTTGAGTTCTTTAACCTTGTTGTGACAACTGGTTTAGAAGGAAAATTTTAAATTCAAACCAGTTGAAGACCTAGAGAGGAATGGGCTCTGCCAGACTATTCCTGACTAAGACATGCAATATGAGTAGCCCCCACCTAACCAAATTAGATTACAGGACCAATAAGGGGTTCAACTTCATATAGAATTTCCACTGAACAACTATAAGTTAGATTGTCCATTTCTAAAATCAGTTTTTTTTAAGAAAAAGACCTGATATGAGAGAATTTTGAGCTGTTAAACCGCATATAGATATTTTCAGGGAATCTTCTGAGTATTCATATTATATCCAAACAGATATGTATTCTATAAATAGAATAGATTCTTCAGATCTGAAGATATTTTTAAAAAGTACTGAAAGATAAAGTATATCTATTCCAAACATAAAAGGAAAAAATTAGAATATTTGCTACAATCAATTTTATATGATTAAGAAAATTTACAAGAATACAAAAGTGTCAAGTTGTGCAGATGAAGATACACAATAACCTTTGACTTTACTTAAAAAAAAAATCCTAAAATGAGTAAAATCAAACGTTTCCTTGTTTGTTGCGAACAAGGAAAAAGCTAGGAAAGTTGATGGATGCTTTATGTCTGACTTAGACTAATTGAAAGGAGTCAGAGGAGAGGAAATAGATGCCAAGTTGGTACAATTGAGATAAATATGATATGATCTATGATGGAAATAAACTTCAGAAGTTCTTGTGGGATAAAATACAAAAAGAGAAACAAGTACTACTTTAATTAAAATATAACCCTTTATATAGGCAGACATACATACAATGAGGAAATTATCACAGTGTGAATATATGTGGTTATTATCATATTAGGTTGGTTGGTTACGCAACATGTCAGCCCTTGTTGGGTAATCTTACTGATCAGCTTAAGAAGAATAAAAATATGTGCGGAACAGAACCTGCGATGAGGCCTTTGAAAGAATAAAGAGCATCCTAATTGGCGACCTGGTTCTCTCATTGCCAAATTAAAAAAAAAAAACAATTCAAATTGATAGTGGATGCCAGTGACATAGGAATCAGTGCAGTCCTGCAGCAGGAAGAGGATGAAGGAATTGAGAAGACGCTAGGTTACTTCTCAAAAAAATTAAAATTACTCCACCATTGAGAAGGAGTGTCTGGCATTACCGTCGGCCTTTCAACACTTTCAGGTCTATCTCAGTATTACCCTTCATCCAGTTCTGGTGTACATGAATCACAACCCTCTCACATCTTTTATAAGAATATATGTGGTTATTATCATATTAGGTTGGTTGGTTATGCAACATCAGCACTTCTTGGGTTATCTAATGTTGAAGTCAGTCTTGTTCTTTGTTCTTTTTGCAAGCAATTATCTGGTTTCAAGTAAATAATAATAATAATAATAATGATAATAATAATCATTATCATCAAGTTGAGATGACAGCACAGATTATTTTAATTCTCTCTTGCTATCCATCCCTACTGGCCATTATTTTTTGGCATTCAGTATCTGCATAGAGCTGATGAATATGTTTTTCCTAGTCAGTCAGCATTCGTGTGTCTATATGTAGAAGTCCACAGGAGAATATTGCTTATGAGTTCATCTCTATTCCAGTGTCCAACATGTCTTGTCCTACTTGGATTATTTATGAGATAGGAGTTAAATAGCTATACAGTTGCTGTTTTGTGAGGTGTTGCTTCCAATATTTGTTCAAAACAGCACACAGAATCCTTGAGTAGTTCCCACCAATCTTTTCCTTCAGGTGTTTTAATATCCAACTGGTGAAGCCATATAGTAGTACTTACAAGGGTACAGCTTGAAAGAATTCCTGTTTTATTTCATCTGAGAGATCAGATTTCCATATGATTGATAACCTGTGAATAGCAGTCCATGCCTTTCCTCTGCATGTATTGATATAACTTTCAGTAGATAAGATATTGCTACTGAGGTATGGAAACTAGTCTACTAATTCCAGAGGCTTGCCATTTAATTTCGAGATGGCTCTATCTTGTTTAAAACACATGAACTCTGAGTTTAATTTGCATTCCCATAGAGGCCAATACCACTTACTACTTGCTCCAGGTTCTGAAAGCAAAGATTCAGTTTGGGTAGGCGTATTTGGGAGAAGCACTAGATCATCTATGTAGTCTGCATCCATGATAGTTTCTGCAGGATACTGTTTGCTTCTTGCCTTTTTTAATCAGGACTTGATAAACCTTAGGAGCTAAGTTAACATAATAGTGCAAGTAGAGTTTGAACTCACTTACTTTGAGGCAGTAGTCCAGTAGTTTAGCCTTTATGTCACAAGAAATTAAACTCATGATTGTCAACTACTGATACACTTAGCCAATATGTACAGTGGTCATTGGTTGATCAGAGTCCAATTGGTTCTTGAATTTCCTATAGAAATTAAACTCATGATTGCCAACTATTCATACACTTAGCCAATATGTACAGTGGTCATCAGTTGCTCACAGTCCAATTGTTTCTCAAATTTCCTATAGAAATTAAACTCATGATTGCCAACAATAGATACACTAAACCAATATTTATAGTGACTATTACTAAGGCTGAGTTCAACTGGCCCTCTAACGTCCAACTAGAACAGACCATTTTTATTCATTAACTAAATTTGTCTAATCATATTACTATTTGTGGCATATTGGCAATGCCATCTTGTTCACTTCACTTTGGGCATGGATATTGAGTGGTGTGCTCCTGTGGACCCCCGCATATGGCCAATCAAAAGCAGGACGACCAGCTCGAACATACATACAGCAGCTATGTGATGATACAGGATGTAACCCTGAAGACCTGCCAGAGGCGATGAATGATAGGAAGACGTGGAGAGAGAGGGTCAGGGATATCCGTGCTAGCCGCACAACATGATGATGATGATTGAGTGGAGAGAGGCCTTTTTTTAACCAGACTTTTCATTTCCATGCTTGATGGATTATAACATGTTTGGTTCGGTGCAGTGTTCCAATAAAGAATATTGCAAAACACTGTTATAGTAAGAACTCATGATAATCTCATAAACACACTTGATAACAAGAATTGTCCTCTTATTATAGAATCAATTTATTTTTTTTCATAAAGATGTAAGGAAAAAGTAAAAAGTAGAGTCAATGAGAATTGTAGCAGTGGAAAGTGGAGACATGTATGATGTAAAGTCAAAGTGTGAAATTGTTCATTGGCTACTTCAGTACCAGGAATAGTAATGGTCTGCTAATCGATGCCATATCAAGAAATCCTTATCTGGCTTTTGTTTCTGTATTCCCCAAGCCTTCAGCATCAGTCTATTAAATATTTGTATTTAATCACGCATAAGAATTCCCAAAGAAATTGTCTGGCAGTGGAGAGAGTGTTCAAGTGTTGATTCCAATTTCTGTAAGATTGGTCAGTGACAATATCTTATATTTTTACCATTATGTATATATATATTTATACATTATTCATGCATATGAAACAGGGTTGATCAGAGACGGAACCTACCTTATCACCATCTTTTATACATTATTGATTCTTTTTACTTTGAGAAAGAATGCTTTGTATATACATGCATGAGAATGAATATGTGGTTATTTTACATAGCTTACAAACACACATATATATATAACTGTACATGTAGTGTATATTTTACAGTATATATATATATATACACACACACACACACACACACACACACATATATATATATATATATATATATATATAGGTGCTTGTTGTTTAATGGATAGTGTCATAGGAAATGAACTAGGTGACCCAAGTTCAAATCCTGGACTAAGCATTTGCATTTCATATAGCACTAATATCCTTGAGAAAGGTATGCAACTAACTAGTCTTCTTCCAGCTATGGGTAAATAGGGGAGAATGGGCCCTTTAGCCTTGGAAGGAAAACTCTGAATTCACAACTGTAAAACTCTGCTTAAAAATTGACCTTGTGATTCATCCTAATTGTGCGGAAGGGTTGGCAAATATATATATATAAGTCAGAGTTATATGTAAATATGTTGTGCGCAAAAAGAATATTTAAATAACTGTTAGAGTATTTATCTCAGCCTCTCTTTCTATATATATATATATATATATATATATATATATATATGAAAATTTCGCAGTTTCCCAAGAAGTACTCTATATATATATATATATATATATATATATATCCTTATATTATACAATACCAAGTCAGCCAATGGTGGGAACGATTCTATTTTCAGATTTTCTTTCAACAATATCCATGTAATTCAAAATCCAATAGAGAGCTCAATGTAAAATAATAATAAATTGAATTACAGACCAAATAACTGTAACTTCAGGGTTAGAGAAGAATGTCCTGTGGGTGGTAAATCTAATTCCAAGAATCTAGTGTACAAGGCAACTATTTTCCCAATGGAAAACATAAAGGGCATAAAAATATTCTTTGGAATTTCTGCTGGAAATTGGAAGCAGAGGTTTTATAGTCATAGGCATTCTTTTTCAAACCCTTCCTTAAGAAATCAAACAGCCCTTTTTAAATGGTTCTAAGTATTGAAGGGAAGTGGCCTTACATCATTAAATTGATGAAAATTTATTAAAAGATCAACCAGCCCAAGTAATTTCAGAAGTAGAAATTTCTCGAAGAAAAAATTAGTATTATAAAATATAGAAATACCAGTAAATCACTAAATCAAAGAAAAGAATTGATATCTAAATGTCACCATAAAAATAGATGTAAGCTTATGTGAAATGACTTTAGGTTTTATACATGAAAAAATCAAACTTTAAAAAATATATATATACTTTTAAAAAAAAATTATTTATTTTTTAAAAATTTAATTAAAGTTAATGTACTTTGGATTTTAGTGTATATGTTTTAAGATTTGATCTAAATTAATTCTTATATCTTAAACAACTGGTTTTATCTATTTAAATTATGTAATAAGCGATATAGGATATTATTTTTTATTGATTACAGAGTGCATATTATGAATGATATTTTTGTCGTACATAGTAATAATTCTTAATATTAATTAGAATTATTTGTTATTGGTATTGATTATTAAATTTTGATTATTATATTAAGTAATAACATATTGTGGTGGTTGCTGATGTGTGTTATTGTTTTTGTTAGCACTGATGTTATTTATAATAATAATAATGAGTTGATGATAAGTTTATAATATTAATAGGTTTGACAATTAAAAGTAATAATTGTAATAGTTATATTAATTGTGATGATAATTCTTAATATGGTATTATGTATAATAATGATTTTATTTTTGAATTTAAGGATTTTAGGTTTAGTAATAATATGAATATTATGATAATGTGTATGATATAATTATAATTTAAGGATATATAATATTATGTTGTATTTGCTTATAATTTTAGATAATGTCTTAAAAGTAACTGGTATAATTTTTATGTTCACTTTTAATGTGATCAATTATAGTGAATAGTATAAAAATGACAATTTTCTTAGTTTTTGATAAAATAGTATTAATATGCAATATGATATTTTATAATATAATTTAATTTTGTAAAGAGGTTATTAATTCCAATGTAAGTTGTTTATAGTAGATAATTTTCTCTACCCAAATCAATTTATTCATTTATTCTATATTTTTTACTTATCTCCTTCATTTGGGTTTAAAAGTTTGTTTGCCATTACATAGAAAATAAATGGAAAGGAACGAGAAGTCAGAAATTGGTAGATATTGATACAGGAATTGAATGTCATTTGTCAACCAGACAGGAAAAACAAAGAGTCTGGTCTTAACGTTAAAAAAAAAAATTTTTAAATAACTAAAAAAAGCAAATGAAATTTAGGTTAGGGAGATAGGGGGGTTGGAATTTTGTAGGTTTTTCTAAATCTTCATTAGAAATTTCTCATTATTTCTTTGAAGAGCCAGATCTAACATTCTAAAAATATAGGGTGTGCTGAAATAAATATTATTACAAAAAATATGTGATTTTTAAAGGTTTTTCTTTTATATGGTATATGTATATTGTTCTTATTTTGGTTACTGGGTTTCAGTCATGTAGAGTTTAGTAATGAATAATACCAAATAATATTCATTTTATTTACCATTCCACTAGAGCTAATAAAAACCTAGTATCTTTAGTTTAGAGGAATATATTTTAGTTTAAAAAATTTTCAGTGATGTACCTACTGGTGAACTTACCAAATGCAAAAATCATCATCGTAATCATCATGTCGTGCCACTAGCAGGGATATCCCTGACCCTCTCTCGCCAATTTTCCCTATCGTTCATTGCCTCTGGCAGGTTTTCAAGGCTACATCCCGTATCCTCACATAGCTGCTGAATGTATGTTCGTGCTGGTCATCCTGCTTTTGAATGGCCATATGTGGGGGTCCATAGGAGTACATCCATTATGAGCTTGGCCCTGTTTCTCCAGCTGTGTCCTGCATGTCTGGTTCGTCTAATTTGGATAGTTTTCGTGATGGGAGGCAGGTGGCCGTATAGTTGGTGCTTTGTGGGGTGTTGCCACCAGGACTTGTTCAATATTGCTCGCAGCATTCTTGTGTAATTGCCGTCTAGCTTCTTCTCCAGCCATTTAGTTAGCGTCCAAGTAGTGCATCCATACAGCAGTATCGATATGACCGCTTTCTGGAAGAAACTGCGTTTCATTTTATCGTCAGGTCTGATTTCCATATGATCGATAGCCTATTAATAGCTGTCCATGCCTTTGTTAGCCGCGTGTCGGTGTCCTTTTCAGTTGATGAGATGCTGCTTCCTAGGTAGGTGAATTTGTCTACTAGTTTCAGAGGGGTTCCGTCTAGTGTGGTGATGTTGCCTGCTTGATTATAGTGCATATATTCTGTTCTGTGTGCATTGACATGTAGGCCAATGCCTGCGGTGGCTTGTTTCAGACTATGCAGTAGTGTTTCGGCTTGGTTGGGTGTATTTGCCAGTATCACTATGTTGTTGGCGTAGTTGGCGTCGGTAATTGTTTTTGTGGGGTATCTTCTGCTTCTTTTCTTTGTCAGCTTGAAGCCGTTGAAAAACCAAAATGGCTTCTGAAGAAATAGATCCACGACCTCACAAATATTGATCATCCGTAGAATCCTTGAAGGTGTACGGACAAAAAACATACAATCAACATTACTATTTGTCAAGTTTACCAAGGCCTTTGATTCCATTCACAGAGGAAAGATGGAACAAATCCTACTAGCATACGGCCTACCTAAAGAAACCGTAGCAGCAATAACGATTCTCTATAGAAACACCAAAGTGAAAGTACATTCACTAGATGGAGACACAGAATACTTCGACATTGTAGCAGGAGTACTACAAGGAGACACGCTATCTCTATAACTCTTTATCATCTGTCTAGATTATGTGATTAGAACATCAATTGATAAAACCAGAGAAATGCAAAAATAAATGATACAAAATATGTGATATAATTATAGAAGGTAAATCCTATACCTTTAAAAACCGTGAAACCAAATTCAAAATAAATAAAAACTTAAGCTGCAACTCAAAAAATGTAGTATACATAATTGAAGGTGACGAATGCAAAGAATTATACATAGGACCAACACAGGCACTAAATACAAGGACATCACTTCACAGTAATAATATCAAAATAGAAGAAAACAGAAAATTAAATGTTTCGAAACACCTATACCAATGTAGTAGATGAAAATTTAATATTATGCCAGTTTATCAAAACGACGACTACACACTACTTCAAATAAAGGAAAGAAACTTTATAGATAAATTCAAACCTAAGTTGAATAAAACATGAACTGTACACACACACAAACAGAAATAAACATATATATACACACACACACACACACACAAAAACATAAGTAATTAAAAACTATTCAAACGACAAACACTAGTCAATTAAAATCTCATTTAATACCCAATAACTAGACTTTATGCCAAACATGATCTCAAACGAAAGAAAAAAGCTGAAAACACACACACAGACAGACATATGTATACATATACAAAAAAAAAAAGAGGAGAAAGAACTACCAGTAAATTTAAAACCACAAAACTCCCCAAGATACGCGCATACACACACACAAAAAAAACAAACTGTTAGTAAAACCCCAAACCATGCCAACACACACACACACACAAAACTATAAACATATCAAATATTAAAGACGGATAAAGCAGACCAATGTAATCACACACCAGGAAATAGGAACAACAACCCCTATATAAACCAACTTGACCAACCAAAGGTCATTTATACTGGAAACAAGAGTGAGTTCAAGTCTTATTGAGTACCCCATTAATGATGAAAGCAACAAGCTGGAAACATACATATATATATAGCATATATATAAGAACAAAATAAATAAATTTAAAAAATACAAATTTCTTCATGGACCTACTTATTTTAAAATATATCCTTATTCTTTCTTTAGACCTACAACAACCATATATATTACAGTGTCCATTGCTTTGTTCTAAAAATTTAGAAATTGTAGTAATTCTCACAAACTGTTTATAAAAATATTAAGATATACTGCAATAATTCAAATATCTTTAAAGCTTTAATTTTGGTTTTAACTGCATGAAACTATGATAGAATTGTTTTTAAAAATGAAAATTACTTTTAAGAGCTTCAAACAAATTTTAGACTGTTTTTCACATATTGGCAATCTGTATCTTTTGTATTGAAAATGAGGAATAACAGATTGTCAGTGGTCAGGAATAAATGTGAATATTATTGATAGAATATGTATATTGATATCTTAACAATAATATAAATAGTATATAATTCATGTATAATCATAAAAAATTCATAGTGAAATTAAGAAATAACATTTTAGATATATAACATTCACATCTTTAGAGATTAACTCAAGGAAATTCAAAAATGATATTATTTACAAGGTGCCTTATACTTCTGGCCTTGTGGCAAACTAATCTTAGGAAATAACAAAGAAATTTAGTCAATCAAGAAACAGAAATATATAACTCTAGGATTTCAGAAAGCATTTGATATAATGTTCTTATTTAACATATTCACTCTGATATTAGTCATAGACAGCAAGGAATTCTTTAACTACAATGGGTTGCTTTCTGAGATAAAATATTGAATGACTTTGGTAAAATATTGAATGACTTTGTAAAGAAAGTACTGAAAAGTTCTTGGCCTGATTAAGTAGAGAATGGCCTAAAGCCATGAAATGTATATACTATTTCACACATTCATTTTTAAGTTCAACACACTAAGTATATCATTTTTCAAGTTGCTTTAAACTTATATAAATTGAATAAAACAAAAGAAATCATCCTCTTCTTGAGTGGGCTGAGAACTTTCCAGAACTCCCTACTCTCTGTGAGTGTGTGTAGATTTCAGGCATACAGCCTACTCTCATTACAAAGAAGGTGGAGATAGTAAATGTGGAAGACAAAGAAAGGTATAATTCAAGGGAGAGCAAGAAGAGATGAAGTAGCAGGAGAAAAGGAATTCATATTGTGACCATCTGGAGAGTAATGGTAAGCAACATAGCTTCAGATTACATGAGAAAGTAATGAAAAGTTCTTGGTGTCACCAAGATAATAATAACCAGTCATGAAATATACATACTATTCCATATATTCATCTTGAAGTTCAACATATTAGACACAGGGTTTCTCAAGTTTCTTTAACCCTTCCAAGAAAGTTCAATAATAGTAATTCACTTTTTTGTTGGCCCAGAAACTTTTCAGCGCTCCTTTCTCCTTACAAGGATAAAAAGCAAGATAACAGCTGAATGGTGGCTATGAAATAAAGCTTAGTGAACAAGTTTGACCTTAAGCTGCCTCTTAAAATTTATACTCAAAGCAGAAGGATATATTTAAAACAAATGAGTAAAAAAATGAATAAATATATCAAATCTTTAATGTATTTCTCTCTCTCTCTTTCTCTTTTTTGTAAAATGAGTAAAGAAAGGTGAAAAAAATGAAAGAAAAAAAAACAGCATAAAATAAAAGGCAATAAAAAGGGTTATAGTTCATGTGAAGAATCACAGAGGGTAAGGCGATAAATTAGAGCTGTCAGTTTTCTGAAAGTCACACACAAAAGTTGAAGAATTTGTCATAGCAAAATGGTTTATTCATTCATTGTTATCTGTTTGATTTTCCTTTATTGTTCATTTCAAAAGATTTATCTTGGAGGATTTTGCTTGACAAGGTCTTTGTTATTTCACAGACACAAATTTAAAAGAAGAGTTGATGAAGAGAGTAGGAAAAGGAAGTATGAAAGAAATAAACACGAGAGAGAGGGAGGGAGAGAGAGAGAGAGAAAAGCAAGAAATAGATTAAGGAGGACATAAAGAAAGAAAACATAAAAAGAGGAGAACAATTAAAAAAAAAGTCAAAGACAAAGCAAAAGATGGTAAAAGATACAGTATTACCCATAAATAGGTACAATTTTTTTTTTTTTTATTATAAAAAGCTGATTTTCTTCTAAACCAAAGATAAGAGGATTTTATTATTTCTAGTCATACATTACATAATCAAGACAAATATTATTGTCATTTATTATCAAATTCAATAGCATTGAAATTTAGTAACCAAAAACCCAAAAAATTGCATATATATATATATATATATATATATATATATATATATATATATATATATATGTGCGTGTGTGTTTGTGTGTGCACTTCTTTTTGGATTGTTATATGTACAATATTTTCAATTACAAAGTCGTTGGATGTATACTCATTTATAGGCAACAATGTGAATAAGAGAGAGAAAGAGATCTCAAAGAGTGGAAAAAAGTGTCTGAAGATGGATATAGTGGTGAAAAAACGAGTGGGTATGAGAGAGAGAGAGAGAGGGGGGGGTATGAAATAAGGTAGAGAAAGAAAGAAGATATAAAATAAAGAAGAGAAAGACAGAGTATGAGATAAGGGAGAGAAAGAGGGTATGAGATAAGGGAGAAAAAAAAGAGTATGAGATAAGGGAAAGAAAGAAAGAGGGTATGAGATAAGGGAAAGAAAGAAGAGGGCATGAGATAAGAGAAAGAAAGAAAGAGGGTATGAGATAAGGGAGAGAAAGAAAGAGGGTATGAGACAAGGGAGAGAAAGAAAGAGGGTATGAGACAAGGGAGAGAAAGAAAGAGGGTATGAGATAAGGGAGAGAGAGAAAGAGGGTATGAGATAAGGGAGAGAAAGAAAGAGGGTATGAGATAAGGGAGAGAAAGAAAGAGGGTATGAGACAAGGGAGAGAAAGAAAGAGGGTATGAGATAAGGGAGAGAAAGAAAGAGAGTATGAGACAAGGGAGAGAAAGAAAGAGGGTATGAGATAAGGGAGAGAAAGAAAGAGGGTATGAGATAAGGGAGAGAAAGAAAGAGGGTATGAGATAAGGGAGAGAAAGAAAGAGGGTGTGAGATAAGGAAGAGAAAGAAAGAGGGTGTGAGATAAGGGAGAGAAAGAAAGAGGGTATGAGATAAGGGAGAGAAAGAAAGAGGGTATGAGATAAGGGAAAGAAAGAAAGAAAGAGGGTATGAGATAAGGGAAAGAAAGAAAGAAAGAGGGTATGAGATAAGGGAGAGAAAGAAAGAGGGTATGAGATAAGGGAGAGAAAGAAAGAGGGTATGAGATAAGGGAGAGAAAGAAAGAGGGTATGAGATAAGGGAGAGAAAGAAAGAGGGTATGAGATAGTCTCTCTTTTTACTCTTCCCTATGTGATAAGTAAGATAAAGAAAAAGTATGAGATGTTGGTTGGTAGTGACTTATGTCATATGAACCCTTGTAGGTTATTTAATGCTAAATCCTGTTTATACAAATACATACATACATATATATATATATATATATATATAAAATATACAACAAATATTTTGATGGTAACAATTTTTCAACGAGCTAGAGCTCATTGTTTGCATACAGTAAAATGATTTCAAGTATTGTTATTTGATTGAATTTAATATTAATCATTTTGTTTGCACACTGTTAAGTGGTTTAGAGTGATTAAACAGTATTATTTGACCCACAGATGAAATCCTAACAAGTAATATAACTCTGGCTCAGAGTGGACTGAGGAGTAATGGCAGTAAAGGGGTACTCTACATTCCCCAAAGCTCCAGGGCAAGTGCCTCACCATCAGATGGTTTAGTGTCATATCCAGGACATTTGTTGGGGAGATCTTACCCGTCTGCAGAGATGCATTTAGTATATTCTAAAGCCATAGATGACTGAGCAAAACAACAGAGAGAGTGTCTGGTAAGGAAGAGAAAGAGAGTATATGAGATAAGAGAGAGCAAGAGAAACTAAGAAATAAGGGAGGTAAGAGAGATAAAGAGAGAGTATGAGATAAGGGTGAGAAAGAAAGAGGGCCTGTAGTTAGGTGAAAGTAATGAATATTTAAAGAAAATACAAAAAATATTTTTTGTATAAAGTATAAAAAAGAGGGGCATAGTTTTGTGTGAAACTTTAAGATTAACAATATTGGGCAGATTATTTAGACTGTTATCTTCATGTTTACTATTTTTACCTCAATATTTTGGTAGATATATTGTTTAGTCTTTCTGTATTGTCTGGAGTTCTGACATGAAGTATACGGATTATTGTAAACATTATTTGGATTAGTATATTTCGTCTAGGAATTTATCACAACTTTTCAGCTAATATATTCTTTGATATTCCTTGGATATTATGTGCTGTATTTTTTATTGTTTTCGGAAGCTGCCAGGTATCATTTAGTTTTCTATCTCATAAATAAAAAAACAAAAAATATAGCTTCACAAGTTAAGAGAGCCAATTGCTAAAGTTTTGTGCTTGCAAAAGAACTTTCTGACAAAGCAAGAAAAACCAGTCTGATTTTAGCAGAGAATTTGTTTTTCCCTGACTGTTGGCCATAAAAACTCTCATTAAGGTTTTCAGGGACAAAGATACATATATATATATATATATATATATATATATATATATAAACAGGGTTGCAGTGGTTGAAAAAGTAGACATCAGAGAGATAATAAGAAAGAGATGATAAAAAAAAGTGTTACCATGAAGAAAAGTTTATGTGTGTGTGTATATATATATATATATATATATATCTAGAGTAGTAGTAGTAAATGAAATTGAAGTAATAAGAAACAAATCATAAAAACAGAAATACCATGAGAAAAAGTGCAAAATAAACAAAAGCACGGTGAAAGCAAACAAGAAAAATGGGTAAAGCATATTTTTTTTTATGCATTTGCCCAGCCCCTTCATTATGGGCAGTATCTGACACAAGGTCTAATTTTAAGTAATGTAAAGCTATTTGAATTCAGTTTTCCTTTTCCTGGACTGGTTGCCTAATCAAGACTAAGAATTCAGTCTGTCCTACTATTTACACATAGATTTCGGTCTTTCCCAATATTATCAGCGGAAAGGGAAATACTAACAGCTTCATTCAGGATTTGAACTCGGGTCCTCAATTCCATTTCCCATGATGATAACTGTAACACAAATTGTGCCTCTATTTTTCCTTTTTGATTGATATGACAAAAGCATAAATCTTAGAATATAAATATTGTGGAACATAGTCAACAATAAGTGCATAATGATCACATCTACACAAATAAGTTGATTCAAACTCATGGGTCATAATATCATTATTGATTTTGATGAGTATTTTCTCTCATCTTTTAACTAGTGGTGCAGAATCTTAAATCACACCTATAAACCCAACATTTGCTTGACCATTGGCCAAATGAATAGAGCGTTCGCCAATGGTCCAGGAGACAATCCCAGGTCGAGTCATACCAAATACTCAAAAAATGGTACTTGATGCCTCCTTGCTTAACACTCATCATTATAAGGTAAGGATCAAGGGTAAAGTGGAGCAATTCAGGGAAAGGAGTAGCGCCCTCCCTTACACCTCGGTGTAGTAGCTATTGAAAAGAAAGCCTTCAGGTCGCCCTCGACTACGGTCGCCAACTTTACTTTACTTAGTGTATTATATATTTATATATTTTGTGCATACTTGGAAGCAAAAACTGTTGTTTTTAATGTACCAACATAAACATATACACAAGTACATTAGTAGTCTAATGATGGGACAAAATTTATTCTATTTAAAAAAAAATATTTTTCAAAATAATATCCTTATTTATTTCAACCAGTTGTAGGTGCTAAGATACACCAGCTGCATAACCTGCAGAGAGGTACCTGCTCTTCCCACAAAGAAAGGGGAGGAGAGGGTATGACACTAAACTGTACTTGGTGGTGAGGCTCAAGTTTTGGAGCTTAAGGGAATGTGCAATCACCTCTTTCTTGTCATTACTCCCAGGTCAACTCTAATTCAGAGTGACAGTACCTGTTTGCATTCTATCTCTGAGTTAAATAGGTTTGTTTGAAAATTACTAATATTAGAGGAGAATACTAGAAACCACAGAGCTGTGTCCAAATTATTATTATTAAATTGGAATAAATAAAGTTGGCGACTTCATCAGATCCAATAGGAGAATTTAAAAAGAATTTCTTTTTTTTTAATTTTCCTATTGGATCTGATGAAGTCCTGTTAAAAATTATTTTAGAGTCTTTGATTCATATCAATGCTCTTAACAGGATGGAAATAAATTTATTATCCTAATGTGACCGAATACTGTTTTTTTCTTGAAATTATATATATATATATATATATACACACGTGTATTTTACAGATATATACATCAGTGTATGTTTTTGTGTATGTGTGCATAGATGAGAGTATAATTGTTAATATGATAAAGTCCCTGAACAATTGGTTGCATGAGTGATTAATAGCAGTCTCTTAAAATGGAGAATTTAACTTCAGATCTGACTGGGCCTATCATCACTGACAGATGAGACCATTAAGTGAAACAGTTTCCATCACTTCCCCGTGTCTAGCAGATGTACCTCTTAGTTAAAATGTCCATCTGTTCTCCACTTAGTCTGGGTGCTAATCAATACAAAGACATCTTTGAAAGATTCACATTATTGGCTTTTGTTAAGAGAAACTTTCTGCAGCATCTTCTTGACACAAAATGAGATATACGTTCCTTATTGCATGCGACTCATTCACTGTATGGTCACTTCACTTCACTTCAGGTAGAATGATACTAAGATATGTGCAATTAACAACCTATTTTGTTTATTCATATCTATCAATTTCAGGATGTTCACATCTATCATTCATAATCTACGCTTACCCATTCATTCATTTCTATCTATCTATCTATCTATCTATCTATCTATCTATCTATCTATCATATTATGTTATATTCCTATCCTTTCATTCTACTCTAACCTATTTCATTCATAACTTTATCACATTATGTTCATATCCAGTCATTCTAATGTATTGTAATTTATTCTTATACGTCTTTGAATTCATCTATAACATTATGTCTATATCCATTCATTCAAATATATTCTAGTTCTTTCCTAACTCTATTTCTCTCTCTCTCTCTAAAATTATGTTCATATTCATTCATTCTACTCTATTGGAGTTTATTCATATTTATCTATCTATCTATCTATCTATCTATCTATCTATCTATCACATTATGGCCATATCCATTCATTCTAATATACTCTAGTTTATTCATATCTATCTCAATTTGTTTATCATTTTGCAACTATCAATTAAAAAAAATATCTAATAAAAAAATAAACAAACAAGTAAAAGAAAAATGCAAGTGACATATCTAATCAATAATTGAAAAAATTCTTTGAATTTGTATAGAACTTTACAATGGAAAGTTGACACTGTAGTAAATACAACAGAAGAAGGCCAGAGGGTAACTGGCCGAAACATTGTGAACAAAAAAATTACCCAGTCTAAGAAAATAGTCTGTCTAATACAAAGTGAATCTATCTGTAAGTCTTAGTCTGTTCATACTGTCTGAAACATTTTCAGACAATCAAGCTTCTTCTTAGTTTTCTTGGTGTTGTTAACACAATATTTCAGCCAGCTCATTTTCCAGCCCTTGTCAGGTGTAAATATACTAGAGAAAAAAGTGGTGCAGAGGAATCTCTTTGTTCTACAGGAAAGAAAAAAAAAAATGCACACAGAGAAGGAATTTGGTTATATTTATAACCAGATTTTTTTCTCTGTCTGAAAAATTTCAAATTTGTGTATTCATATCTGAGTTGCTTCAAATCTGTCGGAGAAATAGATGATTTGCAGAAAATATAAGGAGCAAAATCAATATTAAATTATAATATTTTAGGAGTGGAACAAAACTCTAAGAAACTATAAAATTAATGAAAAATCCTTAGAAAACGTTTTTTTATGAAAAATTTGTCTTTATTTTTAGTTTAATACAGGGTGTTTCAAAATATTTGATATAATTTGAGATGTTCAGTGTTTAAGAAAAATTGGTATCATTTAATAATCTCATAACTTGACCAGTTCTTGTTCTAATGATCTCAAATTTTAAGAGCTTGTGTCAAAAAACTCCTCAAAATCCTATGTTTAATATTTTATGTTTATTTTTTTTCAAGCAGAGAAACTGCATTCACTGGAAAAGAAAAGGCATTTAAACATCAAACATAGATATTTGAGTTGTTTCAACAAAAGTTGATAAATTTGAGATCACTTCAACAAGAATTAATCAAGTTTACAAAATATCAATTTTTCTGAAACATTGTATTTTTTTCAATTTAAGCAGGTTTTGGCTTGGTTTTATAGTATATCAACCATTGTAGATTACTTAATGCCAAATCCTGTTCATACATATGCTTCAAATATATAGGATTTGGAAACACATTTTGGTAATAATATTTTTTAACAAGCCTGAGCTCATTTTTTTGCACACAGTTAAATGGTTTCAAGTACTGCTATTAAACAGGAATACTTCTTTTCAGATTTAATCATTTGTTTGCACACTGTGAAGTGGTTACAAGTACTGTTATATATCACAAACAATTCAATTAAAGATTAGTCACTTGTTTATACAAAGTTAAACAGTTCTATTTCTAACTGTTCAATTTTGCATAAGTCAACTAAGTTAAATGATTCTAAGTAATGCTATGTATCCTTAATGATTTAATCAAAAATCAGTCATTTGTTTACACAGTTAAATGATCAGTTCTATTTCAAGCAATTCAATTTGATATAAGTCATTTGCTTATGCTCAGTCTATATGTCAAACAGTCCTATTTGACCTATAGATAGGACCCTATCAAGTGCTACTCCACTGAACCAGAATAGACCTGAGAGTGATTGCAATGAAAGGGTACTCAGTGTTCCCCAAAGCTCTTGTATTACTAAAGTCTCATCACCAGATTTTTTTAGTGTCATATCTGTTGGAATTCATTCATAATGCTCATCAGCAGTGAGTCAATACTCGTTTGCATAAAAAAGCAATGCTATGACTTGAGGTGAGATTATATAGACATTGGGGCATTTCATTGTTCTCAAGTGGCAAAATCCATTCTCTGGAGTGGGATTAGTTGCTGGTCCAGTGAATGGGTATATTAGTGTGTGTATACACTAGCTTGCTTAATATGCTACAGGTCTGGTATTGTGTGACTGCCCATTTTACTTTTTATCTGCCAGCTGGGGCTGTTGAACTGGTAAGTGTTGTTCTTGTTGTTTGTTCTGCATGTTAGAGTAGTGACTTCAACAATATCCAAGAAACTTACAAACTAGCAGAGATGCAATCAGTGTATTCTACTGCCCTGCTAAATTTTTAAACCTTCTGATAAAAAATTGTATCATTTGATATTATTCCTTATCTAATAATTGTCTTGTCTATACATATGAGTTTTCATGAGCAAATACCATCAAATTTAATACTAAATTCCATTGCTGGTTTGAGTCATACCAAAAACTCAAAAAGTGGTACTTGATGCTATCTTGCTTAACACTCAGCATTATAAGGCACGGATCAAGGATAAAGGGGAGCAATTCAGGGAAAGGAGTAGTGCCCTCCCTGACACCTTGCTGTAGTAGCTATCAAAAGGGAGACTTTGGGTCACCCTCGACTAAGGTTGCCAACTTTACTTACTTATCAACTAATCCTAATTTAAATATGAAAGCATCTAAATTCAGAAGAATGGTGTCTGAAATCTTTGTGCCTTTGTTCCTACCCATCCTAATTAAAGAAAGAAAATCCTTAGAAAAAGTTTGAGGATCAGGAAGCAAATTAAAAGTAGTAACAGCTTGTCCCATCCACATTGGAAGTAAACAAGGTATGCATATAGGGACTGTAACATTAAAAAAGAGATACTATTAGCCTGTCTCTATTGGTTTGTTTCTTTTTTGTTTAATGGCATATCAACCTTTGTGGGTTATTTCATGCCAAAGCCATCCTTGTAGAAGAACAGAAGTGGTACAATCTAACCCATAGCCGGGGTGATATGGGGGTTCATGCCTTTCTCAAGAGTATTTGCATATTGTCTGAAAGTTGATACATTAGTACAAATGGAGTTTGAACTTGCTTACTATGAGGTTGCAGTCCAGCATGTTAGCCACTAGACAACACTCGATGCCTTCTGGTTTGTTTGTTTGGGTTTTATGGGATATCAACCTTTCTAGGTTATTTAATACCAAATCCATTTTTATACAAATAAACAGTCCTATTTCAAACAATTCAGTTTAGCATAAGTACACAGTTTAATTGTCAAAAACATTTCAATTTCAAACAATTCAATTTAGTCAAACAGTTTAGTTTAGTATAAATATAGTTTTTATTTACACACAGTAAAATGTCAAAACAGTTCTATTTCAAGCAATTCAGTTTAGCATAAGTACGTAGTTTAGTTCTATTTGACCCATAGACAGGACCTTTTCAAGTGCAACCACTCAAGGCTAGAGTGGATCTGAGAGCGATGACAATGAAGGAGTCATCTGCATTCCCCAAAGCTCTAACATAACTGGAACCTCATAATCAGATTGTTTAGTGTCATAACAGGACACTCATGGGGGAGGGTCTTAACCTTCTGCAGAGGGACAGTTGGAGTATTCTACAGTCAGGGTTGACTGAGAAAGTGCCTTCTGGACTTGATAATGAAATGCTATACAGTCAAGCATTACATATGCTAATGAGAGAAAAGAAAAAGAACAAGACAGGAAATTTACTGATTTTATTCAGAAAATGTTCTAACACTACCATAAAATTTTGATATGATTTAAAATAATGTTTTTTGAAAGGGTAGTTTTTTGACAAGAAAATGCAGCATTAGAAGGGTAAATGAAATATATATGGATAAATCCATTATATCTATATATATATATATACAGGGTAACCCAAAAAAAAAACAGAACCCATATATTTTTGTAGAAGTAATATGGGTTCTGATTTTTTTTTTATTACCGTGTATATATATTGGATAAATCCATTATATATATATATTGAAGAAAAGAATGTAGTTCTGCCAATTCTGTTAATCTCAGTTTAATGTTTGATTTATGCAAAAATTCTGTTGTGAATATATTTGAAATACTTTTCTTTAAACAGTGTTTTTTCAGTAATATTTTCATCAACATTCTGTAAGTATTTCTTTTAAAAAATTTTCTTTTTGCTTCTTGATGGTATATTTCTAATTTCATATCAACAATATTGTTGTAATATGCTTTGAGAATGAAGGTTTGGGAAAAAGAGTCCACATATACTGCACATTTGCTGATAACCAGCAAAACCTTTAGGAAAAAAGTAATTTTTTTTTCTACAAGGCCTAAAGGGAAAGGTCTGGCAGCCAAAGAATCCTCTGGTTTTCATCTGCTTATAGTCTGAAGTTTATTTCAGAAAGTGTGGTTGCCTGAAAGACCTTATATTTCAATGTCTATCTATTTGCAATTTCCATTTTAATGAGAGGTTGTAGCAAGAATCCGATTATTGTAATGAAATGAAATCGTTAACTTTAATATGATGAGTGAAAGATGAAGATTGGAAAAAATACCAAAAGAAATGGGGATCATTTCTAGCAAATCTTTCTATCTCTTCTGAGGTTCTCTTCTGCTCTATCGACCTAGTAATAAAAACCTGATTTTGGATGTGTTGCTTAGTTCATGAATGATACTAAAATGTAAGTAGTAAATAAGTTGGCTGAATGTAGTCTAGAGTGACCTGAAGGCTCTTTTTTCAACAGCTACAACACTAAGGTGTTGGGGGAGAGTGCTACTCATTTCCCTGGATTGCTCCACTTACCCATACCTTACAATGCTGTGTTAAGCAAGGAGGCATCAAGTACCATTTTTTGAGTCTTTGGTATGACTCGACCTGTGATTGAACCCCGGTCTATGGGACCATTGGTGGACACTCAAGCCATTATGCCAGTGGGGCAGTTAATAATAATAATAATCTCAGAATTAAATGGATGAAGTTTTCTGTTATATATGAGTGGATATTATTCAGACAATTATAGAAGCGAAGATGAACTTTTCTAAGAAAAAAAAGCAAACTTTATGCCAGATTAGTCTAAATTGGCTGATTGAAGTCTCATCTTGAAATAAGCTGGAGAAAATGTTTGGATTATCTCTAGAAAGCCAGACAGACATTGCTAAGCATATTGGATTGAATATTTTAGATTACATGATGAAGTGAATAAAAATAGTGTTGCTGGTCAAGATTGTTTAAAATCAGATTTTGGCAGTATTTGTACTCTTTGTTGAACAGTTAGGCTCATATATATCATTAGTATAATCATCAGGTTCTTTTCTTAGTCCACTATAGGTCTGTAAGACATGGGAAGTAATAGACCTTATCCTGCCATGCTGGTATATAAATATTAGTTAAGATAGTGTAGACGCATAGTCAATGGTGCATGGTGTCTACACTATTTTGACTTAGATATACTCAATTATTGATACTAAGCCCTTTCTTTATAAATATAGAAAATTGAATTATATATATATATATATATATATATATATATGTATGCATGTTTCATTAAATAATAAAGACAAATTTTGTCTATATAACTTATTTAAGATCCTTTCAAGTTTTCTGATAAGTGTCTTAGTTTCGGGTTAGAACTGGTTGATGAATTTCCCAATATTGTCCCGAGTGCTTTTGGACCCTTCATAGGCCATCATCAGGGGTTGCTTGCTTGTGTAAGGTGTGTTTGTTTTTAAAAGAGTTTTGAAAGTTTATACCATAAATTTACAAACTTATACAGCTGCCTAACAACACACACACACACACACACACATATATATATACACACACACACACACACACACTCACAGAAATATCTAGCATTGCCTGGGATAAAAACAATATACTATAGCACACTTTGTGAAGGAAAGATTACTTGTATTTGCTTTTTGTATGAAGACTCCTGTTTCATTAATTTACTTCCTTAAAAGCCTCAGTGCTACCACAAGTGTTGAGAAGGGGAGCTCCTGCAGATGGCAATTTTATTTAGTTTCTGAATGTATAAGTCCACATGGATATATCTTACGCTGAAATGTTCAGGGTACTACTGGGAATAGGTGGTAGGGTCAGTGCTCCCCAAATACCATTAAAACAATTCTTGAGATGAAAGAAATTCACATGATAAGTTTAATCAAGATTGGTTCAGTAGCCAAAGCATTCATAGGTCATACATATATATATATATATATATATATATATATATATATATATATATATATATTAGTGTAGCTACATAGGCATAAAGTCAACTCCACTTAGTGACTGCTAGTTTAGTCAAATGATTGCATACGCAAGAAACTGGCAGTCATCCAAGCATCATTGACTCTCTGTTTATAATATATATATATATATATATATATATATATATATATATATACACACAAATAGATAGGCACACCCAGTGCTACTTTCAAGGTTAAAGTCACAAAGCCAACTGATGTAATATTCAGCATTAAGATTCATAAGGCCTCCACACTGGCTATTTGAGGTGGTCATTTGAGGTCACCAGAAATCAAACAAGAATCTCCAAGTTCCAAACATTACAAAGAAATAATTTTCTATGAGCATTTTCTCTAGTCATTCTTCTTATGAATGGAACAAGGATTTATGACAATAAGATTAATTCTTATACAAGTTTTTTGGCATCTTTTCACCACTTATTCTTGCTTTATCCAAATATGTTGGTTCTCTTCTGGGTTTGAATCCCCTTGAACAACCTTTTCATACTGGTACCCAATTAGAGACGCACTCGTGTTGTCTATCTAGAAACTTTATCATACTTAAAAGCTACATTATTTGTTCTGCTTTGGGAAGCAGAATACTGATTTAAAACAGCAAGTTTTTCATGAGTAAAAATTTTTTATTTATTATGTTGTGTAGAATTAAAAGAAATATATTAAACTGTATATTTTAATTATGTTGTCATAAAAGTAAAATTGATGACTGTAGTTGAGAGCAACCCGAAGGTTCCCTTTTCAATAGTTACAACACCAAGGTGTAGGGGAAGGTGCTACTTACTCTTGATCCATACCTTATAATGCTGAGTGTTAAGCAAGGTGGATCAAGTACCATTTTTTGAGTCTTTGGTATGACTCGACTTTGGATTGAACCCTGGTCTGCTGGATCATTTGCACACATTCTAATCATTATACCAATGGGCCAATTCATTTCCTATCAAAAATAATAGTATCAGTTTTTTTCAGCTTCATTTTTAAAAGGAAAGATTATAGTGAAATTGATTTGAAAGAAAGAAGAAAAATTAATAATGTTTTTATTTGGCTCTTGAGCACATGGAAATTTTTTTATTTTGGGGCTTGGAATGACTGTCCAAATTAGTCTCATGTGCCTATTATGTATTTGACAGTTTGCATGTTTTGAAAAATCTGATAAAATATATCCAAGAAGAGTTTTTGAGGTTGCTAAGAGCAAAAGTTTTTCTTACATCCTTTGTAAAAACGGATAATTATTTATTCAACTAAATATAATTACAGATGGCATATATGTAAATTTGTTGATTGATTTTAATGGAATATCAGCTTGTCTTGAGTTATTTTATGCCTAGAAGTTAGGGAATTACATTCATTAGATATTTATATTTACATTTTTTGTGTAGTTATTTCTTAAATTTTTTTTTTTTGCACACAGTCATAGGATAACAAATATACCAATCTAATACAAATAATTTATACTGAGTTGCATTGTTTCAAGAAGAAGCAGTTTAGTTTCATACTCATGACTACTGTTTTGGGGGTGTCTTACTCCCTCTGCAGGGGATACAGTCAGCATATTCTAAGCCTTGCTAAGAGGGTGCTGGTAAATTTAGGATTTTTGCATAAAATATCTAAATATATTGAATAAAAAACAAAGAAATCATCTTGTGATCTAATAGATTGTTGGGGTACCAGGTTGAGTTCTTAATACCATTTCTCAGGGCAACAGGGTTTACTTAATGATACCCATTCCATCAACAATTAAAAATAAATCTAATCAAATGATTCCATGACCAAGGAAATTATAAAAGGTGCCATGTTTGGGCCTGTTACACTCTAAGTCAAATCTTATGATTCATTGTTGGCCTGGTGGCAATTTATGGTCAATGTCTAACTGGCAGACATAGCAATGAGCAATAATCTGATAAACTTTGTGCAGAGGCGATACCATAGCTAATGAGGATTTTCCAATGCATGGTTATTGCTAGTTGATAAGAAATTAAGCCTTTTTTTGGCCAATCCGAAGACAGCACAGACGGAAACTATGTATGCTTCCTTGATCCCATCAAAAGCATAAATACCACCCGGTATTCTACAATGGGCAATTCTCATTCTCACAGTCTATGACAAGCATTAGTTCCCTTGCTTGACTCAACGGACAGGCATAGATAACACTCAAAACATATCCCTTTAGGACCAAACCAACTTACCTCACATATACATAAAAGATAAGCCAAAACAAGTTATGCATGAACTTACCAAGAACTCAACTATGCACATCTTATGTTTATATTTACATCTTTTTGTAGTTGTTTCTTTAAATTTGGTTCGGTTGGTTGGATTTTATGGCATATCAACCTTAGTTGGTTATTTAATGCCAAATCCATTTTTATGCAAATAGTTCTATTTCAAATAATTCAGTTTAGCATGAGTGCACAATTTAATTGAGAAAAACATTTCTATTTCAAGCTATTCAGTTTATTCAAACAGAGCTAATTCAGTTTATTCAAACAGTTCTAATTCAACTAATTCAGTTTAGTATAAGTACAGATTTTGTTTACACACAGTTAAATGTCAAAACAGTTCTATATTAAACAATTCCGTTTTGTTTAAGTAGAGTTTCAATGTCAAAAACAGTTCCACTTTAAACAATTCAGTTTAGCATAAACACGCAGTTTAAATGTAAGTATAGTTTAATTGTCAAAAGCATTTCTATTTTAAGCTATTCAGTTTAGTCAAACATTTCTAATTATAACAATTAAGTTTAGCATAAGTATTGTGGTTATTAATAAAAAAAATCTTTAGAGCATTTTTACATACAGTCATATGTTATAAAGTATTCCTATTTAATGCAATTTACATACAGTTGTTGGATTTCAAGTATTCCAATCTAATACTAATAATTTATACACAGTTATATGGTTTCAAGTATCTAATGATAATATTTAGTAAACAATTATAGCTTCAATTAACTATTCATAATGCAAATAATTTCAACAGAGTTATATGGTATCAAGTATTCTTATCTTATACAAATAATTTTCAAGCATATCTATTTGAACAATAGATGGGACCCTCCAGGTTAAAGTGAAGCTGGGAGTAATGTCAATGAAGGGTTGCTCCCTACACCTCAGAACCCCCCGCTTTTTGAGGGGAGTCTTATTCCTCTGCAGGAGATATAGTTAGCATATTCTAAGTCTTTCTGATTGGGCAGAATACTAAATGGTTGGATACTTTATAGATTCCAAAATATAATAAACAACCGAAAGTTGGAATGTACATTGACTAAAATGGGATTAAAAAAATTACAGAAATAAAAAACAAGTAAAATAGTTGAAACAAATTCATACAATGAGTATTACACATCTCAAAGAAAATTTTGCCAAAAATTATTGGACCAATAGAGATCTAATAAATTACAAGAAGGGATTGTTGAGTGGCATTAATGGTGTCTGCTTGTCAGTGCCACCATATTGACTGATGATGTCATAAACCAGCAGGTTAATTGCAGCCAACTGGTTGAGTAGCTAAGGTGATCAATAAACAGGTGTTGAATGGTTTTGTTTGCGGTATTTGACTCTTTGGTGTACTGTGTTAAAGAACCATGATAATTTATAACAGTGTTTTTATAGTTGCCAAGTGAGTAATATTTTACACATAACATAACATTAAATTTGAGATAAAACATAACAGCAAAAAATTCAACCATTAACTTACTACAAAAATTATTCAAAGCATAATATATCAGTGATTTTTTTAGCCTCCTACCTAGCAGTATTGAGTATACAAACTTTCACAAATTGGGGAAAAAATCTGTTGCAAAGATATTTTTGCAGCACTTGACTTTGATGAAACTACCATTGTATTATTCATCATTTGAACTACTATGTTGTGGCTAATTTTCTGTCATGAAAAGGATGCAGTCTGCGTACCTGGTTCTCTGAATGTATTTGACACCTATTAATCTGTTAGGTCAAGTTCTAAAAAAAGATATGCTCATGAAATTGATGTACACTATCACCTATAAATAAGTACTCTTCTTGGATTTCTTTTATAAAAAAAGATACTTTTTCTTTACCAAGAAATCTTAGCATTAAAAAAAATTACTATTACTATGATTATAAAGTTAATTCTTCTCAAAACTGAAAAATACCCAAAGAAATGAAAATCACCTTCAAACATAGTAAGCGTGTGTGTGTGTGTGTGTGTGTGTGTAGGGGTAGGTGTATACATATATACACAAAGTTCATTCAAAAGGTTTAAAAAAACTCCAGAAAGAAGAGCCATGGATGAACATTTTTTGTTGTGGCAACATACTACCATTTCTTATAAAACTAGAAAAACTAATTTAGATTTTAGAACTTATTGAACAAGTGTCACACACACATATATATATATTAACTTCTTACCTCCTGATCCAGAGTATACACACATCAAGTATATATTTGAAGTATATTTGCTTTCATGTATAACAAAACATCTATAGCAAACAGCAATAGGGTAAAAAAAAATTAAGTTTAAATTGGTTGATATCAGAAATAACAGTAAGAAAAAGAATTTAATTAATTTTTTTTTTGGTAGGGTTTTATGGCATATCAACCTTTGTAGGTTATTTAATGCCAAATCCATTTTTATGTTAATAATCAGTTCTATTTCAAACAATTAAGTTTAGCATGAGTACACAGTTTAATTGTCAAAAACATTTCTATTTCAAGCCATTCAGTTTAATCAAGCAGTGCTAATTCAGTTTAGTATAAGAACAGATTTTGTTTACACACAGTTAAATGTCAAAACAGTTCTATGATAAACAATTCAGTTTAGCGTAAATAAAGTTTAAATGTCAAAAAACAGTTCTATTTCAAATAATTCAGTTTAGCATAAGCACGCAGTTTAAATGTAAGTATGGTTTCAGTTTAGCATAAGTATGCTGTTTGTTCTATTTAACCCATAGATAGGGACCTATCAGGTGCTACCATGCCTGGCCAGAGTGAACCTGGGAGCAATGGCAATAAAAAGGTACTCCACATTCCCCGAAGCTCCAGCATTGCTGGAACCTTACCATCAGATTGTTTAGTGTCATATCCAGGACACTTGTTGAGGGGGATTTACTCCTCTGCAGAGGTGCATTCGGTGTATTCTACAGCCCCAGCCGACTGGGCAAGAAAAAAAATTTAAGAGGACATTTTTGGAAACTATCAGTCGAATTGCATGAAAGAATTTCATCTGTGTATGAATAGTGTATATACTATGTGAAAAGGAGTTGTTTTTTTAAGGTTGATGTGAGAAGATATAAAAAAGGGGAGATACTCAAAGAAGCATAATAAACAAACAATGATAATAAAACAAATCTGCTGTACCTGTCTTCAATAAAACTAGCATTGTGTTAAAATTTGAAGTTGTTTCTCTAATGTGCAGACACATAAAAAGGATACAGAGTATATTTTTCAAACTATACAACTGATTGTGGGAATGAATTTGTCACATGTACACTTGATAGGTAAAGGATATTTTTTTCAAATACTGAAATGAATTGTAGCAATAACTTAGAATCATAATACAAGCTTTCTTCCCCCAGTAGTGGAAATTTACTAAGCTTTTTGCTTAGATGTGGCACAAGGCCATATGAAAGGGGCACCCAATGAGACTCGAACTCACTCGTGTAGGTTTGCTAGTCGAGCTTGCTAACCATTACACCACCAGAGGCGCCTCACACCACCAGAGGCGCCTTCTTCCCCCAGTAGTGCCAGTAATCTATGTTCAAGTCCAGTTTGAAAAAGAAACCTCCATTTCATAAATTTCTCCTTTTAAAAACCGTTTTTTTTTAATGAACATCAGCTCAAACAAAGATATTTCATTTTATAAAGACAAATTGCTTTATAGATATCAATATTTGGTTTTGTATAAAATGTTCCTGCAACTTGGTAAAAATTTTGTAGTTGACTTTATCTGCTTTCAATCAAACTACTATTGTATCATTCATAATTTGAAGTATCTTGTTATTTTTCTAATGTTCTGGCATGCAAAGGATGCAGAGCATGTTTTTCAGCCTATGCAACTGATTGCAGCTGTGCATTTGACACCTGTACACTTGGTAGGTAAAGAGTTTAACTATTTTATCAAATAATGACTTAAATGTAAAGATGAAAGTTGGAATGTATAGCAACCAAAGCAAAAACAAGGCAAGTCAATTAGTCCAAATAAATTTATACAAGTATGACATTTTATCTAAAGGAAAATTCATACAAAACTTATCAGATCCCAAGAGATATGACCTTATAAAAAAAAAGACAAAATTAATTTTTGGATAAAACACTAGTGAAAATATTAACATTTAATGTATTAAATAAATTTCAAAGTATAATGTACAGAGTTTCTTCTTTTCTATTTCTAAGTATTTTATCAAAGACTGATTTAACAATACAGGATGCACCAGGTATTTGAGAACATAATTTTTTATATTTCATAAATATTAGGTAACCTGATATAAAGTTATAAACCAAATTTTAACTTTTCTTTCTCTTTGTAGCTTTCATTGGAATGAGAACTAACAAAAATATATAAAATCAATAGTGTTCTACAATTTCCGTTTTCTGTTATGTATCTTCCTAATTTGGAGGGAAGGTAAAAACTAAGAATGGAGAAGAGCAAGTGTATCTGCTTACAAAAGGGAGTTCAGCCTAAAGAATTTGAATTATTCTTGAATATCTGTCTAGACAGAACACAAGTCATGTCATGTCATGACACATTATTCCTGTGAAATTCTCATGGACATTAAAAGAGACACTCTCTCACTAATATTGTGCAGTAAAAATTTAATATTTATTTCATTTCAGTAATTCACAGTGTTTGCCTGTACTGAAAAAAGGAACTTGACAGTAGTTACATGCTTTTAGATGTACTGAGAGTCTTAACAAGAAAGCTTCTGACATTGGAAATGAAAAAGCTTGTTTGTGGGATGAGCTTTCAACCAAAGTAAATCAGATATAACCAGCACCTAGAAAGAGGCCAGTTCCCTAGTCCTCAGGGTCAGGTACAAGCTGCAGGTTTCCATTGTCAGGAAAAAGAACTATTCTAAATTGTCGAACATCATAAGGATTATTGTTATCATTAAGGGTTTTCGGACTATTGTCTTCATCTTTATTGTTATTTCTACAATGTTTCGGCCAATATGTCCTCTGGCCTTCTTCAGGTGTTTGTTGAAGTTAGGAACCTACATGGAACTTCGAACTACATCCTTTATTGAATCCATGGGGGTCACCTGTTCTAATTCCATTAGCCATAACCGAGTACAAAAGTATTCCTGTATTGATACTCACCAGCAGTCAGGATTGAACTTGCAACCTCCAGATGATCATCTCCTTAGAAGCTTAGGGAACCAATGCCAATATCCATTATGCTATGTTTCCTGCTGGACAGTTTAGAGAGAATTTTGGGGACTTATAAACTTAATGTTCTTACTTGACTAGGATTACTACTATTATGTATGATTTTTTTTCACCTGCGATCATATTGAGATTTTTTTTTTTGCAGGTGACTGCAGGCGAGTATAAATACAGGAATATTTAACACTTGTACCTGGTTATAGCTAATGGAATCAGAACAGGCAACCCCTGTGGATTCAATAAAGGACAGAGTTTGAAGTTCCGTGTAGGTTCCTGAGTTCGACAAACACCTGAAGAAGGCCGGAGGACATATCGGCAGAAACGTTGTGGAAATAACAATTAAGATGAAGACAATAGTCTGAAAACCCCTAATGATAAAAATCATCAAGCTTTATCTCAGAAATTCAGACATCATAAGGATGGCTGAGTTCACCCAGCAGGTATATAGGCTTCATCAACCATGGCCTCAGTAAGTCAATAAGAGCCATTGCCAAGCTGTTGAAGTTGGTGCATGAAAAGATCAGGTGTAAGATTTAGTCCCCGCCTTCAAGATTCTTGTGGCTTAGGAAGAGCTAGAATTTTCTCAATCCTGTCACTATCTCAAAATGAGACCTCCTCTTCCTCGCTCTCCTGATTTGTATTCCTTGGGCCACTAAGTTTGAAGTGTCATTGAAAGGGAGACCAACCACTGACTACATAATATCGAGGACTTATTGAAGGGAAGCATAGTGGATATAATGACAAACATGAATGAAAACTCTCTTGACTGGGTCATGAAGTTACTTCTGAAATTGTTACTGAGAACAGTTTTATTGAATAATTTTTTCTTCTGTTTTTCTACATTCTATTTCTATGAAAATATGCTCATCATTTTTTTTTTTTTATCAAATACCTTTTTTCTTTTTATCACAGTTTCTTTTCAATTATTTGGCACGTTCTCAACATCCATCTTTATAAAAGTGTCTCTCATAATTATCACATCAAGATTTAGGAATGAACTTGTATATTTATTAGGTTATTGTAGAGTTACTGGTTAGTTTCTGTCTTGACAAAGCTCCAGATACACAAATCAAACTGATCTAAATTAAGAGGCCACTTGTAGTATTATAATGGTGAAAATTCTTGGCCAATGAAGAAAATGATATGATATGAATAAAATATTTTATCTAAAAATGCTGGAAATTTATACATCAGCTATAAAAATTAGGTACAGTTATATCAAAATTTAGCAATGAACTTGTATATTTAATAGGTGAGTGTACATAATAACATGAACTCATTGAAGGTCACCATTATGGATGTGATAGCTAGCATGAACAAGAATCACATGATTTGAACATGAAGTCATGTATAAGGCTATCTTTGAGACCTTCCTTAAGTTTGAGAACAGTTTTATCAAATGATCTTTTTTCTGTTTTTCAAAGCTGAACAAGTGCACCAAGTTTTTTGAAAATAGACTGATTGTCCTAATGAATATCTTTGACTTTATATCATAATTTGTTCTCAATTACCTGGCATATGTTGTACTTGATGCCATGAATTTTTTGACATGATGAACAAATTGTCACTGAAAAATATTCCTTTGGCCTATTCGTTAATTCAAGTGAAGGTGTGTAGCATCTATCTATTGCGATTGGTACAAGAACCAAGCCAGTCAGCCATAAACTCAATCACTGTAATTAATAGTGACATATCTGTTATCTATTAATCTTATAACCTAGTGGTTACAGTTTATCTGTTCAGTAACAGTTGTATATGGTTGATCAATTAAAAGACAAATAGACAGTTGAACATAAAGTCTATACTGGCATGACCAATTAATTTACTGGTTATTCCTGGTTGAATTTAGAATGACATGAGGTCTGGATGGAACAGACAGAAAGTGTTGGCAGAGAAAGAAATAAGAAATAGCAGGTGTAATGTGGTGCCCCCATTGACGACCTCAGTAACTGGCTATGTCAAACATAACCAACAAGAAGAGGTCAAAACCATATGAACTGTCGTTCGGGGGGGCTAGAAGCAATCATGCAAGAGTTAAAGAGATTCGATAAGTGACAGCTGGTACCAGAACAGCAAAGACTGAGTTAGAGCTTAAGGAAAAAATAGGTGAATATAAAAAGAACATGGTGTCTCTCCTCCCCAACGATTAGTGTCTGGCTATGTCATACATGACCAACAGGAAGTAGTCAAAACTGTATGAACTCCTGTTCAGGGGCTAGGAGGAATCACACAAGACTTGGGAAGATTCAAATAGTGATGGTTGGTACCAGGACAGTGAAGAGTTAAGCTGACTGATTTAGAGTTTAAGTGAAACTGCTTCCTAAAATAGCAGTGAGGAATAACAGTTTATAAATGAGAACAATTCTTTCCTCCATCAATGAAGAAAACCACTCTATATATTTTAATATTGTTCTTACTTGATTGAAGATCTAACATCTGTAATAAAAGGTGAGCTGTTCCCTGTAATGAACATGTCTGCCTTTTTTTTCTGAGATAGAAAACAGATGACAACCTTTCTTTTACTTCTTCCACCCTTTCAACACCATTAAGAGACCTGCAATACCACTGCAGGGAATTTGAAGAAAATGTGGAGATGAATAAATTAATAAAGTTTAAATAAAAATAAATAATAACATACAAAAAGGATAGAATAAAAAAAAACAACAATAAAAATAAAGATATCCCACAATTTCACTTCTACTTAAAAGTTTAACTCTCAGCATCAAAAGAAGAATTCAATCACTTTCCATGTTTTGTCAGCTCACTAGAGACATCTGCACTGCTGACCTCTTGAAATGAGTAGTCCATACTATAAAACTTTTATATTATTGTTTAATGGGTTACATTTCAAGAAAAGTCCATAGGATTACACTTGAGACATTTTTATGTAAGTAAAAAAAAACTGAACAGATACAACAATAATAAAAAAAAGCCAGGAAAGTCAGAAAGCTACAAAAATAACACTGTTTATCCATTCTGTTAATACAAGGTGCAGAAGAAATACCTCCCACATTTTAAACTGTCACTCATGGGATACAAGTAAACTTAGACAAGTAGCTTTGTCAAGCTAATGTCTTTACATTTTTCTGTCAGCTATGATCATGGGTTAGACTGAACAAGAAAAATAGTACTGTTTATCCATTTTGTTAATACAGGGTGCAGAAGAAATACCTGCCACATTTTAAACTGTCACTCATAGGATGCAAGTAAACTTAGACAAGTAGCTTTGTCAAGCTAATGTCTTTACATTTTTCTGTCAGCTATGATCATGGGTTAGACTGGAGCATATTGTACATTTGCTGTTGAAACATTTTTCCAAGACTGGTGAATCTGCAATTGCTACACAGAGAGCTTTTTGTGATCATTTCATGTTATGTTGGAATGATGCTGTTCTGGATAGAAAAATGATACAGCTATGGATTAAAAATTCTATCTAGAGCAGTATCACTAAAAACAAAGAAGTCATAAACCAGTTAGTATTTTGATGGGTGATCATGAAACAACAGAAAATATCATAAGAAATTTAAAATAGCAGCACCATATGCTTTGTCTTAATGTAAAATTTCAATTATATCAGAAAGGTCATAAAAAATGAGTAATAGTTTTCATTTCCTTTTTTTTTTTAATCATCCACTTAAACCATTTCTAAAATCAATGCTCCTCCACCAAAAAAAAAAAGGTTTTTGTTTGGGGTGAGAGAATGCCATTTTCTATCATGTATTTTTGTAGATACTGATATATTCACAAGAGCATATCTTTATTTAGATCTTGCATCATGTGTTGGACATAGATATTTAAATGTTTTTTGTTTCCCTAACACAAATACAAACTGACTGATAAAAGAACTTTGTAAAAGGAACTTTTATCTAAAGAAAAAAGTCAATGTTTGAGATAATTTATAATAAATGCTTTTGAACACCAAATTTTAACATTCTTATTTTAAAAAATTAACCCATTTTTTATTTACCAGTGGAGCACTAATTAAATGACTGTCATATAAAAAAAAATCAATAAGGCTTTTCATCCAACTGAACTCTTCATTGATAACAGAAATTGAATCAGGAAATTTCAGTCTATACTCTGAGAGTAAGCTGTTAACAATCCTAATACTTGATAGTATAACAATATGCAAGTGTTTAAATATTACAACTTCCAATGGAGGATGGGGGGTTTACTCAAAACTGGAAGTTGAGATGTAATTATAAGATGAAAAAAGTTAGTGCAGTAATAATTTGTATGAAAATTTCCAACCCAGACATGTATTATTCTATTTCATTATCTTCATTCATAAAGATAAAGAAACATGACTTGGAGAAAAAGGAAAAAGAAAGCTTACACATAATTGTTACTTTTTATCTGAAAATAATGAAATTCCTCTCTTTTGTCATATACTTTATATTTAAACTTAAAATCTAAAATGAGATTTTTCCTTGTAAGTTACATCATCTAATATTTGTGCATGTATTTATATATATATATATATATATATGGGTAAATTAAAGTAAATACAGCTGTATTTAAATGTAGAAATAAGAAAAAAACACAAAGCACTAAGAGGATGATTTATTTGAATAAAATTCAAAACATACAACATCACATATTCAAATGCCTTGATGAAGGTTTAATGCCAAAACTGAAACATTTAACATTGGCAAATAACTCAACTATGAATAAAATCATCTGCTGAATGCCTCGTTTTTTTTCATGTTTGAACATTTACTTATACATATGTATATACTTGGCCAGAATGTCTTGTGATAGTTTGGGAGGTTAATAGGATTGAGTTGTCAAGGATATTGGCAACTCCAAGAATGAGACAACTTTCTGGTAAAAGCAACAATAAAGTTTTCTTCACAAAATGATGATGTTACCTCATATAATAGAAAAAGAAAAAGTTTTGTATGTTAGGTAGGATAGTAAAGACAGGGGCAAGAATTTGACAGTCATTTTTTTTTATGCTAATTTGCATGGAGATTTTCAGTGGCAAAAGAATTTTGGACACCTGAAACTTCGTTACTTCATTGGTTAGAGTTTTCTTCTAGAGGGGAAGGCTTTTTTTCTAGGAGCAAGTTTCAGAATCTCATCTTTCTCCCTTGGTCTCTTTTCTCTGCTACACTTAAAATAGTCTCAGTGACCATATTTTATTAAAGAATTTTTTAAACGTAAATATCTCTGATTGGTCAGCTAACCATAGATTACATTATTTTGCATTTCATTGGCCAGCCAATGAGGACCTAGCATCCATGCACAGATTGATGGGGACAACCAAAAACTCCTTTGACACCTTTTAGACAGGACAGTGCATTTTCATTTTGCATGGATAGAGGTGGGGAGTAAAAACAACCTTGAATATGTGTCAACTTTGCCTTTGACCTTCTGGTTTCACTAGGGGCAATTTTGGAGAGGTCAGGCAGTATGATTTGCCTGTGTCCAAATGTAGCATCGGAAACTTTTGACAGCTTTGATAAACTTAACAATTTAGTAGCTCCAATGACCTTTGCTTGAATTTGTAAACTTAGTCAAAAGAATTTACCTTGATTCAACATTTTGATTTAATATGTTTTTCAAGTTAACAAAATTACTTCTGACTTATAAAAAAAATGGCTTTTTTCTCATAAATATATCTTAAGCTCCAGTGCAAATCCTTTTTGTGTCATATATATATATATATATATATATATATATATATATGACACAAACTTAAGTATATATAAAGATGAACAAGTGAAGTTTTATTTATGTTTTTAGAATAGCCGATATGCTATAAAAGAAGCAATAAGAAATAAACTGGTGATGTATATATTTGCCAACCCCTCCACATGAGCTGGATGTGACACAAGGTCAATTCTTAAGTAGAGTGGAACAGGTTTGAATTGAGAGTTTTCCTTCTCCTTGACTGGTTGCCTAACCAAAGTTAAAGAATCCTGTCTGCCCTACTATTTACTCAGGAGGCAGAATAATAGGATTCATACCTTTCCCAAGAGTTTTAGGATTATGTGAAATTCAAACAGTTTTGTCAAGGATTTGAACTCATGTCACCATGTCCATAACACCTCAGCACATTCATAAACAAGTGATGTAGCTTATTTATCTGTTGAATGGAAATAATCTTTGGAATCAAAATGTCTTCATCTGACCTTTCTATGATCTCTACTGTTATAGACACCTAGCAGTGAACTCTATATTTCAATTGGTTGGTAGATTAGGTATTTTGGTTTTATGGCATATCAACCTTCATAGGTTATTTAATGCCAAATTCTGTCTATATATATATATATATATATATATATATATATATATAATCTAAGATTTCTAAACAAATACTTTGTAAATAACATTTAAGATATGCAGGATCTTATTTGTTTGCATACAATTATATGGTTTCAATTCATCATATGGTTTGGCTTGGTTTGGTTTTAAGGCACATCAACCATTGTAAGTTATTAATGCCAAATCAATTTTTATACATATAAATAGTTCTATTTCAAACAATTCAGTTTAGCATAAATACACAAGTTCAATATCAAAAACAGTCATGTTTCAAAGTATACTGTTTAGTTCTATTTGACCCATAGATAGGACCCGATCTGGTGCTACCACTTTGGGCCAGAGTGGACCTGGTAGTGATGGCAATGAAGAGGTACTCTGCATTCCCCAAAGATCCAGCATTACTGGAACCTCACCATCAGATTGTTTAGTGTCATATCCGGGACACTTGTTGGGGGAAGAAGTTGGAGTATTCAACAAACCCAGCCAACTGAGCAACCTATATTTAAAGGTAGAAGTTTAGTATAGGTAGAGTGTGTTCTAATTAGCCATGATTGCTTGGTCAGGCATTTGTTTATTTTGGTATTTATATGTCACCACAAATCTGTCCATCATAATACAAAAAGGTGCTTTGAAAATTACTTTGATGTTAAAGCCATTTGGAGTCAGCATTTGGAAATGGTTTATCCATTTATCTGCCCGTGTCTATTATTGCTATGATATTGTCCAATATATATATATATATATATATATATTTTTTTTTATTTTTTTTATTTTTATTTTTTTCCTCATACAACGTGTGAAAGCACGTGCTATACCATATCCTCATCAGCCGCCATCCAGGGGTGATAACACAGTTTCGGTAGCTCAAGGCGGTACTGCCACCCCTGGCGCTACCAAGCAGCTTTTGCCACCGGACAGGGTATTAAGAGAATCATATATATATATATATATATATATATATATATATGCCAGATCCATTAAATGCAGAGACTACATTGGACGTTAATCTTCATTTTCTGAGTGCAGTTTGTGATTTAAAAAAAAACGCGTTTACTTTCGGCGGTTGATGTTATTACGCGTTTACAGTAACCGTTTCTTACGTAATCACACGGGAAAGGTGATTCCTCGTGTATTACCTTCATGCTGAAAACTTTCTCGCTTTCGACCAAATCCAACTTGATGCATATTGCGCCGTGTTCTGAAGACGATTCGAGGCAACTTTCAAACTGCGGCCAGTGATTCCTATTTTTGAAAGAAACGAAATGACTGAGTGTCCTATAAAACCACGACAACCAACCTCAATAGGAATCACATGGCATATCCAACCCTTTTCCACGCAGTCGGCACGCAGTGACTCGTAGCGGTTTTTCTTCCGCTCGTGTGCTTCCTCCCGGTTTTCTTCCCAAGGGACAGTCAATTCTATGAGGAGGACACTCTTCTTTGAATCGGACCATGCTACAATGTCCGGCCGCTTTTCCGTTTGAATAATGTGAACTGGAAATTGTAGAGATGTCTTGAGATCTGCTGAAACTTTCCAGTCACTAGCTCCGTTCAGTAGCTTCATGTTAGGATTTTTTTGTTTCCTCACAGGACATTCACCTTCCTTGAGAAACTGAATTATGGGTTCCTTGGCTGTTATGGATTGCTGATTTGCTGTCTCACATTGTGTTCTTAACAATTCTATTATCACTTCTAATACCTTGTTATGACGCCATGTGTACATTTGAAGTGAGTGTGGACATGCAGATAAGACGTGGCGCAAAGTAGCCCGATCACTTTTACACGACGAGCACAGGTCCGAATTGGTATATCCCCATAATTTTAGGTTGGTCGCATTTGGTAAGAGATCATAAGTAGAGCGAAGAAGGAATGATATCGCCAGTGGTTCCATTGCAATTAAGGATTTCCACGATAATTTAATTGGTTCGATATCATTCCATTTTGTCCAAGCACATTGTTTGGCCTGAGTAACAGCACTGGCTTTTCTTTGCTCTTCCTCAAACATCCTGACTTCTTCGCTCACCATGTCTCTTTTTCCTTTTGGGTCCATTTTGAAGAATACCTTTTTGCTCGTGCTACCCAACCCAGCTCGATTGGTTTGAGTGACGCCTATGATGTCTTTGATTCGTAGGCTGCATTCCGCCTCCTGGGCGGTTTTAACGGCCAACCACTTCGTACCTGATTTTATTTCTGGATACGCCTTCCGAATGATCTCGTCGGCTGAGTCCTTCATCATCATGTGAAGGCGTACTTTCCCAATTTTGAATTCTTCAACCAGTGAGGATATTGGGAGCTGTAGGTTTCCAGAATTGGTATATAAACCCACTTTCGAAAAACAAGGAGGAACTCCGAGCCACTTACGCAGGTATTTGTTGCTGAACTGTTGGATCCGTTCAACACGAGATATCGCAATCTCGTACATCTGTAAGGGCCACAAAAGACGGGGTAGCAGACCATGTTGGTAACACCAAGCCTTCATCCTTCCGGGTAAACAAGTTTTATCAATTGATCTTAGTCCCCTCAAAGCTATTTTCTGGACCTCTGTACCCCTATGACGATCAGTCAGTGGGATTGAATAAAGACGTCCGAGACTCTTTACCGGCTCCTCCCTGACTGTTGGGATCTTATCACCCCCAATTTTGAAATGGATCTCCCTGACAGATCCTCCGACTAACGATAGGCTTCGACTTTTCTTTGGCTTAGCCTTCATTCTCGCCCATGTGAAAAGGTCATAATACCTTTGTAGTAAACATTCGGCAGAGATTTGGGATGGGACGAGAATGGTGATGTCGTCCATAAAAGCTCTGGAAGGAGGAAGAGTCAGATGATCATTTTTCATTACTCCTTCCGACGTATTTGCTGCACCTCGTAAAATGAGTTCCATGGCTAGAACGAAAAGAAGTGGGGAAATCACACAGCCCATCATGATGCTAATCTCAAGTGCCTGCCACTTGGTGGTATAGTTTTTAAGTTTTATAGTTTTTTATATATATATATATATATATATATATATATATATATATTCATATACATATATAATAAACTTAATGACTAGTAAAAAGTTTTATCAAAAGCAACCTCACAAAAAGTGGTTACAAGAGGATGAGAATCAACTTATTGTTGATTCTGCTGTTGTTTTTTAACCATTTCTTCTATTCCCGGACTCGTGTACTTTGTGGTTACTGTCAAGCTCTTTAGCCATTACGCCACGGATACCCTTGGGAAAGGAATGAACCCCCTTATCCTCCCAGCTATGGGTTAAATAGTACCACTACTGTTCTTCTAGGAGAATGGCTTTGGCATTAAATAACCCACAAAAGGTTGATATGCCATTAAAAACTTGAAACCAATCTTCTATTCCTGATATTTAAGCAAGTTGTATGATATCCTGGTCAGTGATTTTCTCCTTTTCCACTCTCTTTCTTTCTCTTGTTCCTCTTCATTATCACACACAAATACAATACTTCAATGGAAATTAACTAAAATCTTTTCAAGTGAACTTTCAATCAACACTAGCCATTTTCAAGAGTAAAGTAGCATTCAGCTGAGGGACTGGTATAATAAATATAAAAAGCAAACTACATATTACTAGAGGTGCCTGTAGTGTAATAGTAATAGTAGTTATCATAGTAAGAAATGGATATGGTGAATTGAGTTCAAATCCTGGACAAGGCTATTTGAATTTCACATAGTACTAATACTCTTGGGAAAAATATGAATCCAGCAATTCTCCCTCCAGTAATGGGTAAGTAGTAGGGTACACTGGGCTCTTTAATCTTGGCATGGCAACCAGTCTTGAAGAAGGAAAACTGAATTCACACCTATTAAATATGTTGGGTAAATACATATGATTACAAATGGCTTATCTTCCTCTGAAACAGTTTGTTATATCATAAACAGATTAGAATATAAATGTAGATATTGAAGGTTGAAATAACTTTAGTTAATTTCTCACAGTTCAACACTTGGTTTATTGTTTCTCAAGTTTCTTTAACCCTTTCAATAAAAAATGGTTCTTCTAAGAACTTTTCAGCAATATATATATGCTGCAACCTGCTGATAAACGTAAACAGATCGGATTACACGCTCGCCTTAGGACAATTATATCCGGGTACAGCCAGAAATGACTAAGCCCTTTTTTTTATGACCTTGACATCCCGTTACAGCTAAAAAAAGGGATAATTTAAAATTAACAATATTTACAAAACACTTTGGCCAAAAATAACTTGATAAAAATGGAATTAATAGTTGTCGCCAGCTTATAGCAGGTTAAAAAAAGTACTTAATTGGTACACCCATTTTTTGTAAAAGAATTTCCTATTCACGTGTTTTTTGAATCAAAGTGTTTTTTCAAAAAGTACCAAATTTTTCTAATTTATTTCCAAAATTCAAATTAACTGATAAACTTTATCAGTAATACACTTTAGTAAACCTGATAATGTGACATAAAAAGAATGAAACCCTAAAATCTTCTGTTTGATATTCATTAATTTATCCCATCACTTCCATCCCTTCAATACCAAAGGAAATGAAATACATTGAGAGCTTTTGTTTCCATAGTTGGAAAGAAACTCCAATGAAAGACATCCAAATTGAATGCACCTATTTCATTGTAAATGATGAACATCATGAAAATGGTTTCACTATAACATCAGGAAACTCATTAAGGATGATAAATTTGTTAATTCAATGAATGACTTGGAATTACATGCTTAGACATCTTTTGTCGACATGGGGAAAAACTTCTCTGGCAATTGCCGTGCCAAAAACTAGAAGGAGTTTGTGGAAAAAGTGTGGAAAAGTCTACAGGACATAGGTGCTAATATGAGTATTAAGGCTCATTTTTTATATAGCAATCTAGGTAAATTTCCAGATAATTGTGCCAATGTAAGTGACGAGCTTTATGAATGATTCCATCAGGGTATCAAAACAATGGAAGTGTGTTAACAGGGATGGTGGGACAAATGATGGCTGACTACTGCTAAAGTATCAAAAGAGACTTGAATAACAATGAACTTAGAAAATCAAGAAAAAGAAAAGTTTTACCAAAAGTTTCTTACATTCATGTAGGTCTTATGTGAGTAAATTAAATGATTTGATGAAAATACTTGTTGGTCTTCATATATTCAATAATCTTATTTTTAAAGACTTAGGGTGTGATAGTTATTACAAAACTAGTATTTCTCAATAAGCAGACCAATATTTGTTGGTTTGAATATACATATTTACCAACCCCTCTGCTCGGGCAGGATATGACACAAGGTCAATTTTTAAGTGGAGTTTAGCAGGTTTGAATTCAGAGTTTTCCTTCACCTAGACTAGTTGCCTCACCAAGGCTAAAGAATGGTTTGAATATGAATTGTGAGGTTTCTATGATTTTACTTTGAGAAATATTGCCATTGGTCAATATCATATATACAGAAAACGAATGAAAAAAATGCTTCTTTTCCAAAAATGAGGCATTTCTGTACAGTAAAAATGGTTGCTAATTATGAAAAAGTAAGGTCATTTTTTCAGATTCAACACCCTCAAATTAGCTAAAAAAGATGTTTGATACCTAAACGCCATTTCAAAAATATTTTTTGTTGACTTGTGTTATTGATGGTTTTATAGCATTTTTGTATTGATCAATGATGGAGGGTTAACTTATCAATAATTTGGTTGGTTGGTATGTCAAACCTTATTATGTTACTTAATGCCAAATCAGTCTTTCTGCAAGAAATTATATGGTTTCAAGGAAGTAATGATAATGATTATTTGAAAACAATAATAGCTTCAAATAACTATTCTTATCACTAATAATTTATATAACATTTATATGGTTTCGAGTAATTATTCCCATTTAATGATAATCATTTTGTTTGCTGTTATTTGGCCTCACGTATTCGATTTAATAATTTGCATAAAATTGTATGGTTCAACATAACAAACAAAAATAATCCTCTGTAACAATTATAACTTCAAGTAACAATTCTAAATACAAATAATTTGCATATATTTATATGGTATTAAGTATGTCTATCCAATACAAATACTTTTCAAATATATATATATTTGACTTGTACATGAGACCCTAATAGATACTACTGTTCAGGGTCAAAGTGGATCTGGGAGTGATGGCAATAAAAGAATGACTTCACACACCCTAGAATTCAAGAATTGGAATCTCACAACTGAATACTGTTTAATGTCATGCTCAGGACACTCTTTCTAGTGGGGATGTCTTACCTACTCTGCGAGAGGGATGAAGTCTCTATATCTTAAGCCCTACCACTTAAGCAGTTAGTTTATCCCTGATTCCTCAAGAGAAAAATAACAGCACAGGATAACCTCCCCTTACTCTACCAAAAACTATATATATATATATATATATATGCAGTATTTGACCAAAAAAAACAGGGAAATTTGAATCATTTTTTATTATTGCTCAAAATTTTAATAGAACTTCAATGAAAAATGATCTCTTCCTCTGTGTTAGACACACATAGGAAGTGATTGTTTTTCCTTAATTACTGTTATCAAACTTTATTAGGTTTTGTTGAAAAATCATAATTTTCTAAAAAGATAATTCTCAGAAGTACAAAAAAATAGAAAATTTCTACAAGGCAGAGAAGAAAGATGATGTAAATACTACGACCAAATAATCTTCATAAAGTAACTGTTACAGCTATAATAATGCTTTACAAAAACACAAAAGCAATGCTTCACTAACTCGATGATAACACCAACTTCTTTAACGTTGTTGCTGGAGTCTTGCAAGGAGATACGTTAGCATCATAGTTATTTATAATCTGCTTGTACTTGGAACCTCATTAGACCCAATAAAAGAAAATGGTTTCAAATTAAAAATGACAAAAACCAGATGATATCCTGCAGAAACCATGACAAATGAAGACTATGCAGATGATCTAGTGCTTCTTGCAAATATACCTACCCAAGCTTAATCTTTGCTGCATAGCATGGACTGCTATGATAGGTTGTCAACTATATGGAAATCTGATCCCTCTGATAAAATAAAATAGGATTTCGCTCAAGCTGTGGCCGTGTTGGTACTACTGCATGGACACACGACTAACTAAATGCTTTGAGAAAAAGCTAGATGGAAAGTACACAAGAATGCTGTATACTGCTTTGAACAAATCCTTGAAGCAGCACTCTACGAAACAACAGTTGAACAACCACTTACTTCACATCGAAAAAAAATCATCTAAGATGAAAAGACACGCAAGGCACTGCTGGTGAAGCAAGGATGAACTCCTAAGCAGTATTCTCCAATAGACTGTTAAACATAGACACACCAGTGTTGTCTGACAAGTAAAAGTTTATATACAACAGCTCTGTGCAGATAATATGCGGCCTAGAGGACCCACAAGGAATAATGAGCCCAGTTGTTACATGTATGCATCCTGCAAATGTAGCCTCAGCAACTTTTTAAAAAATCCTTGGATAATTGAGTGAACAGATCATTTTGATATAGGACCAATACTAATGGCAGTTAGTTGCAACAAGGGACAGCATCAGGGAAATAATTATTGCAATGGGTTGATATTAGATCAGTTCCAACTGCAAGCAGATGGCATAATGATGTCAGGACTAGTATTTATAACTCTCTGGAGTAAAATATATTCTGTATTGTCCCATTTTGAACTTAATTCTAATTTTTTTAAGATAGTCTGTTGATGAATGAGATGAGATGAAATACTCATAAAACCAACAGTTTTAGGAGGCAGGAAAGATATAATAAGAAAGAAAATGAAAAAGAGGAAGACAAAAAACATAACAAAAACCTGTTTCTTTATATTCTTGTGGTGATTCTATGTTCTTTTGATCAGTAAAAAAGCAGACTCTTGAATTTGGTAGCAGACTTCGAGGTAAGGTTAGGGTTATAGAACCTGAAAAACAATAATACAAAAATAAGATAAATTAAAAAAAATATAAAAAATATGCAGAAAAAATGTCAGAAAGTTATTTGAAGAATAAAATCCTAACAATGTGACATCTTAAAAAAAAAGAGAAAAGACAAAGTGACTCATAAAAGACTGACACATGAAAAAATTTAGTTTTTTGAGTTATAAAATATAATCCAAGGATATATATATTTTTAGCTATTTGTGAAAAATGATATCTTGTAAATGCTTTCCATTTTTACAGATACAAAGTTGCACCCTAATTCAAGAACTTTGCTTAAGGTTCCTGTGGTTACTCCTCTTATAATATTATTCTTGAGTTATTGCAGTGTCTCAGGCTTATTCATATACACAATACCCTTTAAATAACTCTACAAAAAGAAATCAGGAAGACAAAGTGGGCAAATGGGGAGGGTATTTGAATTTTAAATTCCTTGAAATTATTCAACTACCAAAAATTTCTTTTTGTTGAAATTATAAACCTCTTAATTGAATAGTAAAATTCTGTTAGCTGAATTTGTTTTTCCTCATTGAAACTTGACGTTTTCAGTTTGCTCAAGTTACTTACAATAGCTGAAATATAGCATAAAAATTAAATTGAAAACGAGAAAGTTATGAATTTTAAAACTTTCTAAGTATTTGGTAGGCCACCCCAAGGATTTCAATTAACAATCAATTGCTACATAACTCCTTTTTTAAAAGTGTTTCAAAGGAATGTTACATTGTGGGGATCTGAAAGGTTTTAAAGTCACAAAGCAAAAGGTAGAAGAGAAGTATCATTTGATCCTGATGGTAAGAGGAAAATGACAATCACGTTGTGTCTTGAAAATAGATATATATTTATTTTGATGTTATATTTCAACGGTCAGGTCACAGAAAACATAATTAAAGATATAGTTTGTGTTTTTTAGTTAATGGAAAAAAAAGAGTTGTTCATTCATTTTTAAGAAATTTCTCACCCCTAAATGAAAAAGGGTGTTTTCAATTAAGCCCCATGTCAATCAGTTGGTTCTCTTCATGTCTGAAACTCCAACTGACTCATTCCAGATCTCTCAAAGTCTCATGTAACTACCCCTAGCCACTGAACAAATGCTCAGGCATTTCACATAGCATATTCATATGTTCAATATTTATAATACAGAATAAGTGATAAATTACATCAATCAAATAAAAAATGAGTTAATTTATGATTCTGAAAAAATAAAGAAAGATATTTAATAGAGAATAATGAAAAGAAGTATTTGTTAAAAAATTTTGTTAAAGGAGTTGCTATGCTATAAAAAAGGTGATGTAAATGTGCTGGTGGCATAGCATATCTATTGGACAAAAGAAAAATACTTTTTGATCAAAGTGTTTTACTTGATCTTTTATATATATCAATGACAAACATCTGTAGAAATGAATAAATAAAACAACAAGTCTCTGGTAATTTGAAAGGTTCTCATGAAAGGTGCCCTCCATGAAATTTTACTTGAAATAAAACTGAGCACTCCAAAAATTCCAGATGAGCAACCAAGACAACCAAATCAAAGCAAATTTGCAATCTTACTTCCCAAACCTAACAAAAATACATTAGCCAGATGTTTTCAGTACAGACAGACAGATATATGTATTTTAAAGAGTGTATATTTAGGCAACAAGTTATTATCAAAGCAAGTTTTGTTAAAGATGATGGAACTTTTTATTATTTAAAATTTTATTTTTTTAAGACTCCTTGTAATCTTGTCTAGTGTCAGTATCTAAATGGTAAAAGGAATTGTACCATATCTTTTGACCATAATTTTGGTTGTCTTCAGGGGTAGTGTAGTTTTGGGTTTTTACTGTTTTAATTATTGCTAGTGTTTTGTTTTGAAGTTGTCGGTTGGAATGTTTTCAGCTTTTGTTTCAAAACGTTCATTTTGAAAAATGTTTACTGATAGAGTTAGTGATTTTTAGTTATTAAAAATATTTAATATGTTGGTGCCTGTGTTAAATGCTATTTTATTTATGTTTGTTTTTTGCTTCTAGAATTTGTAATTGTTTTTTTTCCAACCAAACGTTTAAAAGAAAATGCTGAAAACATTCCAACAGACAACTTCAAAACAAAATGCTAGAAATAATTAAAGTAGTAAAAACTCAAAACTACACTACCCTTGAAGATGACCAAAAGTATGGTTGAAAGAGCTTAGGCAGAAGATATGGGACAATTCCTTTACCATCTAGATCCTGACACTAGAAAATAACAAGGAGTCTTAAAAAAATAGAATTAAAAATAATAAACAGTGTTCCATCATCTTTAATAAAATTTGTTTGAATATATATATATATATATATATATATATATATATATATATATATATATATACACAGGGTGTCTCATAATAGATACAGCCCATTAATATGATAATGATTTATTACCAAGACAAGCGCAATGGTAGTTATTTGGAACATGTCCTGTAAAAAATGCATCCTTTGAGCTGGAGACATCAAATCAATTTTTTAAAAATTGTTACTATATCAGCTTCCATGACATGCAATCGTTTTTTGAGTTTCTAGTCTCAGTAATAAATCATTATCATATTAATGGTTTGCATCTATTTTGAGACAGTTTTGAATGATTTTGTCTCCAAATAAGTTGTGATGCAAAATATTTTTCCTCTTTTGTTCAAGGCGTTGTGATCAAGGATTAATAGTTGTTATAGTATACTATCTTAGAATCTGAAACAAAAAAAAAACACATTATTATTAGTAGAATTATTAGTAGTCACATGGTCCCATGTATATTGAAACACCCTATATATATATATATAAATAAGACCAATAAAAGACACTTGGATCAGAAAATATTTTTCATTCAGCCAATGGATATGCTACACCTCCAGCAATTTTCATAGATCTCCCAATAAATAGGTTGATGGCATCAACTGGATTAAATTCTTTGAAATTTTGGCTGTATACATTGATTTGTATTGTACTTGTATTTAATAGACAATAACCATCAGAAATATTTTAATATTAAATTTCAAAGAAGGTATTTTAGAAACCAAAATAGAATCCAAAGTTACTTCTCCAAATGATTCAGCTACTAACTACAAAAAATGATAAAAGATCGTTTAATTATTTTTGAGATGGAGCTTGATAATTTTTATCATTTAGAGCATTTGGACTATTGTCTTCATCTTTAATGGATTATTTATGTTTCAGTTTAATAAAACTTGTTTGAATATATATATATATATACACACACACACACACACACACACACACACACACACACACACACACACAGGGTGTCTCAAAATAGATGCAACCCATTAATATCATATTGATTTATTACCAAGACAAGCACAATGGTGGTCATTTGGAACACGTCCTATAAAAAATGCATCCTTTGAGCTAGAGACATCAAATAGATGTTTTTTTAAAATTATTATTATATCAGCTTCCATGACATGCAATCTTTTTTTAAAGCTTTTTATATTTTTGTTATACATGATCTATTTTATCATTAATCTCAAAATTTTAATCTTGTATCATATATTAGAGTCATTCAAATTTTTAAAGTTTCAATTTTGCCTCATTCTCTACCTCATTTCTATTTAATTGGCTTGCATTCTAAATTTTAGACAAATTAAGTAATATCAAGTGATCTTTTTTTTTATCATTAAGACTATTCAGACTATTGTCTTGAACTTAACTATTATAGTCACAATGTTTCAGCCAATAAAACTTTCAGCCTTCTTTAGGTATTTCTTGTCAAACTCCAGAGCCTACATAGAATTTTGAACTGAACCTTTTATTCAATCTATGGGTGTAGATTGTTCTAATTCCATTAAACATTGGCATTTGGGCATTAACCATTAACCTTTGGCCTTCTTCCGGTATTTCTTGTCAAAATCAGAACCCTAATCAAAACTTTGAACCAAAACCTTAATTTAATCCACAGAAGTAGATTTTTCTGATTCTATTAACAATATATGGTTCGTTGGTTAGGTTTTATGGCATATCAACCTTATGATATCTGGGCACAAGTGTTAAGCTATAGTAAGTATTCCTTGCATATCCAGCCAGACGCATGGCATAACAGATATAGGTATTTGATTAATGAACTTCTAAATGAAATCATTGAGAGGTTGCAGGTTCAATCCTGACTACAGAAAAAATAACATGGAATACTTACTGTAGCTTAACACTTGTACTTGGTTATGGTTAATAAAATTAGAACAATCTACACCCATAGATTGAATAAAAGGTTCAGTTCAAAATTCTATGTAGGCTCTGGAGTTGGAAAAGAAACACCTAAAGAAGGCTGAAGATTGTATTGGCTGAAACATTGTGAATATAATAATTAAGTTCAAGACAATAGTCTAAATAGTCTTAATGATAAAGATCACTTGATATCTCTTAATTTGTCTAAAATTTAGAATGCAAGCCAATTAAATAGAAATGAGGTGGGGAATGAGGCAAAACTGAAACTTTAGAAATTTGAATGACTCTAATATATGACACAAGATTTAAAACTTTGAGACTAATGATAAAATATAATATAAATAACAAAAATATAAAAAGCCAAAACAAAAAGGAAAAAAAAAATATAACCAAAAAAGTTTGAAATCATAAAACCAAATATAAAATGTTAAGGTTGGAAAAGAAATGTTGGATAAAGAGCTGAAATTTTTTAAACAAATTTATAATAAAAGCAAAAATATCTTTCTTAAAAAAAAACAAAAGAATAAAAAAAATTACTAAAACAATAATATTAAAAACAAAACTAAAAAATAAGAATAAAACCTAAACAAAAACCATAAAACAAAAATATAAAATAATAAAAAAGAATGTAATAAAACCAATAATAAAAATAATAACCTTAAAAGCCTGAAAACAATTTTTGCTTTAATTGATTCTCTGAGAACTTTGTCTGACCCAGACCATCAAGAAGTCTTCAAAATCACGTACATCAGGAATTCTATTTAATGTTGTGTTTGTGGTTCATCAAATCTTTGTAAAGTATCAGTGAAATAAATCCTGAAGGAATAATAAAATTTTTTACTCTTCCATTTTTGTGGCTTTCCTTATCTGAAAAGTAGACAGTATTTTATCATGTATGTATGTTTGGGTAGATGTATAATAATTTCCATCAAGCAATTTTCAAACATTAAGAATAAAGGGAACTATGAAAAATGAGATTTTAGGTAATCAATATTTGATTAATAAACAAAAATTGTGATTGATTTTGTTAATAGGATCATACTTATTACTATTACCTACTAAATATTATGTTCAACAGGAAAAACATGTTAGGAAAATAATTGGAATAAACATCGGAATATTAATAAATTAGTAGCAATTTTTTTTTGTTTATCAAATATTGATTATTTACAAGAATATACCATGTCATATTAAAAGATTAAAATTCAAACTGCACAGCTGAGTGACTTACATAATAAAGTGATGTCTAATTTGTTGGACACTTGTTGGGTTGGGGGTCTTACCTCTCTGCAGAGATGCAGTCAGCATATTGTAAAACTCTAGCTGATTGGGCTGGGATTCTGTCAAGATGAATCAGTGTCAAGAGATAAAATGATGATAAGATATCTAAATTGCTGTCAAGATAAGTAAGTGCTAAATAAAAAAAAAAAATTATGAAGCCCATCTTGATACTTTTTGAATGTCAGTTTTTAGTGAAACACAGGATTGTACAAGCGTAGCACCCTCAATCCTTCCCAGACCTACTTTTTCTCATTTATTAAACTGAAAATTCAACTCAACAGTAAGAGTGGAAGAAGTGAAAGATATTAAAAGCAAAGCTACATTCCATACCAAAAGAGAAGTTTTTGTGGTGCTTTGACCAATAGAAAACTCAGTGGAATAAGAATGTCGAATACCAAGGAGACTATTTTGGAGAAAATAAAAGAATTTATTTATTATCCATTTCTATCTTGCTAAATACAGCTTCAGTCTTGTTCCTTTTTCGACATACCTCATAGAGATGACTGAAAGTATTCAATATTTTATAAAACCTCCCCATTTCAGCAAGAAATAAAAATGCCTTTCCATGAATTTCTGTCGTTTATCATTGATTTTTATTTAAAATTTTTTTGTAATTCTCAAATTTTTATAAACAAATTGATGATGATTAAGAAAATCTAATCAAACTGAGATTAATGAAGACAAAATGCTTCTGGACAAAATTCTTTTTCAATTACCATTAATTTAGCTTAATAATTGATTTTAAGATTTTTTAAAAAGCGACTCTATCTTTGATATTGAGCCCTGTGTATCAAGGGAAATTGACAAGTGAGTTGTTTTTACATTTTATGATTTAAATATTTTAAATATCCATATTTCTCTCTCTCTCTCTCATATATATATATATATATGTGTGTGTGTGTGTGTGTGTGTGTGTGTGTGTGTGTGTGTGTGTGTGTTATTTAGGAAGAAGTCCTTCATTTATACCAGTTTGATTAACCCATTACTTATAAGGCCCAAAAGTAGTAAATGCACGTCCACATCAGGCATGCAGGCTAAAAACTATTCTTTCCATGGTTGAACATTGGATCAATTGAGTGGTTGGTTTGCCATCATGTCAACCCATTTATACATTTTACATTATTTAAGGGTGAAATCAGTCCTTTTTCTTTTTTTCAAGCAATTGGATGATTTCAAATAAATAATGATAATCAGGTACAGATAATTATATCTTCAAGTAAATTTACACACAGTAATATGGTTTCAATTATTTCTATCTAACCCCAATACTATTCAAAAAGATCTATTTGGTTGATTGAATGATTGACTAGATTTTAACAGGTTTTAATCTTCTGGATTAGAGTGGATTTGGGAGTAATGGGAATAAATTAGTGATTTCAGACTCCCCAGAGCTTCAGAACTAGACCCTTACCACCAAATGCAGTTTAGTGTCATGACACTAGAACATTAGAAACAGCGGGCTCATAAGTGAGGTACTCCTATGGACCCGTGCATATGGCCAAGCAAAAGCAGGACAACCAGCTCGAACATACATACAGCAGCTATGTGAGGATATGGGATGTAGCCCTGAAGACCTGCGAGAGGCAATGAATGATAGGGAGAAGTGGCGAGAGAGGGTCAGGGATATCCATGCTAGCTGCATGACATGATGATGATGACTTTTATTAAAGACTGGTACAATAGACCTCTTTGCTGCATAGTTTTTACTAACACATGAAAGTGGATATAAACTAGATTCGTAGGTTAACGGATATTTTAATTTTCTACTTAACCATTCTTGCTTCCATAAAAGTGAAGGTAGGTCAGTAGATAATGTCTGCAAAAGCTGTATATAATTTTCAATGCCATCAAATATGATAATTCAAAAAATGTAACAAATAAAAATTTTATTTCAATCAAACACAAAACTATGGGAAAACAAATACCAAACTAAAAATGGAGCTTATAAAGCAAAAAGAAAGCAATAATAATGAAAGGATATATACTTATAAATATAGGATTGACAGGGAAACTATGGAAAGAATGATATAATAATCATAAGATTTCTTTCGGGAATGAAGAATATGCTAATACGACAAGGCTATCAAAGTTCATCTTGGAATACAAAGAAAATAAGGTAAGGTATTCTGGCATGAGGGCCTGGTCTTGAAGGAAATTTATGCAAGAATTATCCATATATTTTTGATTGACCTCATTCAATATCTTGTTAAATAATTTTCAAAGAGGCATTTTTGCATTATGATGGATTCATGTGAAAGCTGAAACTTTTGGGAGAAAAATTTATGAATTCTTCTTGCATGCATTATCTACAACTCTCTATTCACTTACCAACAACTGCCTGACAAAATCATTTTATCTTTTATCATTTTGTTGTGTTCTACAGTGGTACTTTTTAAAACCAATATTAAGAAATAAATTCAGTATCTGAATTTTAGTGGGCAAAAGTTTAATCATTGTAGCGTGGGTTAATGTTGACATCAGTCTTCTTTAACAAACTAATAATCCTTTGTAAGTAATTATAGCTTCAAATAAATATTAATACAAATAATTTGCACACAGTTATATATTTTCAAGTCTTTCTATCATATAGTAATAATTTTCAAATAGATCTATTTGAAAACGTAACTGGTACTACCATTCCCAACTAGAGATGAGTTATGGCAATGAAGGAGTGATAACACATTCCCTAAAGCTCCAGAACTGGAGTCTCACCACCAGATTCAGTTTAGTGGCATATGCAGGGATAAAACATTCACTTGGTAACCTTTCACGGGTATAGATATGGCAAAAAAAAAAAAAACATTGTGAAAGGAGTTTGCAATTTTTCTTTCTACCAAAATAAAAATGTAATATGCAAATAGGATATATATGAAATCTGTCTGGGAGACTATCCAAGAACTGGATGTGCAGCCTTTGTGTTACTTGGCAACAAGTTAGAGGGAAACTTACAGAATAAATGTGAACAGACATTCTTCAATGGAGTTATTCATTTAACAGTGATATGGCACTGAGTGAACTTGTGTATTGCAGAACAGTCCTATTCACTGAGAACAGCCATTAAATTTTCTTCCCAACTTGAATTTTCATCCAATGAAAATATTTGTATGATTAAGTAGGCTTTCAGGAATAATCCAATGAGTGAAATATAGAAAAAAATTTGGTTTGGTTTATCTACTGGCATATCAACCCTTATAGGTCATTTAATGCCAAAATTGGACTCTTTTGTAAGTGTTTGATTCTAATTATAACTATATTGTCAATGTCTCATTACAATCCTTTTTAAAATCCTTTTTTTTTAGTCTATAATAATCATTTGTTTGTGCACAGATGATTTTGAGCGTTCCTTATACAAATAATTTATACAAATGTTTGCCAATGGCCCAGGAGACTGGGGTTGAATCACAGGTTGAGTCATTCCAAAGACTCAAAAATGGTTCTTGATTCCTCCTTGCTTAACACTTAGCATTATAAAATATGGATCAAGGGTAAAATGGAGCAAAGGAGTAGCACCCTCCCCTACACCTTAATGTAGTAGCTATTGAAAAGAAAGCCTTTGGGTCACCCTCGACTATGGTTGCCAACTTTACTTACTTTTTATGGTTTCAAGAAACTATTCATATTTGATGATAATAATAATTTGCTTGCACAAAGTTATATGGTTTCAAGCGTTCCTATCCAATACTAAAAATTCTTAAACAGATCTATCGAAGACATAAAAATTCAGTACCAATGCTATAAACTTTAGTTTAGTTCGACTTTTTTTAATGGTATATCAACATCTTACAAGTTATTTAATGCAAAAATTTGATATAAAAAATTTGCATACAGTCATATGATTTCAAGTATTCCTATTTAATATTAAATAATTCATGCACAGTTATATAGTTTCAAGTAATTATTCCTACTTAATATGAATCGTTTGCTTGAACACAATTCTATGGCATCAAGTATTACTATCTAACACTAATAGTTTTCAAACAGGTCTACATTCATCCCTAGATGGGATCATAACAGGTACTACTGCTCTGTGTCAGAGTGGACCTAGGAGTAATGGCAATGAAGAGGTAACTTCACACTCCTCAGAGCCACAGAAATGGAACCTCACCACTGAATGCAGTTTAGTGTTATTCTCAGGATACCCCTTTTTAAAGAGTATCTCAGACACTTTTCAGGCGGTACAGTTGGTGTATTCTAAGCCCAACAAACAAAACTAGAATGTAATTGTTGAAGACAATAAACTTTTTGGAAGGTCTTCATCAAGAAGCAGATCGCCAAAAAATGAATCTGGGCTGCATTCAAAGAAAACCAGATAATGACAGAGTAAGGACTTCGGAATGATCACAAACTCACAAGTCTCACCAAATATGAAAATAGACAAAGACCCATGTATGTGTGGGGATTTAGGAATTAACAATAAAACTCCCAACTGGATGTTGACTCGTTGGCTGCCACATACAAAATGTATAAATGCGTTGCTACGCATTGGCTCCATGCACCCATCCGGTTAGAAATCCGAAAAAAAGAAAAATAATTTAAGTAACCAATGGGAAGCGGTCGCGCCAAAAATGAGAAGGATTGTGGAGTGACGAGTTTGGAGCTGGTGGGGAGAGATAAAAACTCGGGATTTCTGTGAACCGGGTCAGTGAGGACAAAAGAGATCCAAGGAAGCACATAGATACAGGGATCAAGCGAGAAGTAACGTCCGCCCGCGAGTTAAGAGCTGAAACTACTTTTCTGCTAGTTCCACTACCTGACCATAGAAGAAAGAAAAGAAAAAAGGAATAAGTACTCTTTAAAAACATTTTCCTCCTTTCCCCCTTTTTTCACCACTTTGAAAATTTACTACTTGTAAAAGGGAATTCTGAACATTCAAATCCAAATTGACGCTTTGTTGTTTTATAAAAATGGTTTAAATTTTAGATGTTCCTTGTTTGTCTTGTTTTAAATAAAGTTTTTCTCATTGTATGTTGTAACACTCCAAACCAACCAAAAAGGCCATATATGTCATTGATTTCAGAAAGAACTTTTCCCTATTGTTTCTGCCAAAAGCCTAGTCAGTCTAAATAGACCAAAATACTCAGCACTAATCAGTAGCAGCCCCAGCAGTCTCAGATTACAGAACAGCTAAAAATATCAGGCTCCAAAATTTCACAACACTAAATAAGTTTTATCCTCCAAGGAATTCCAAGTTTAACACACACCTCATCATATAAAATATATACTACAACATTAATTCACACAACATATCATTTGTAAGCTGTTGTTCACAATCAAAATGACATAAAAAGACATCTGTTTCAATGGAAACTTCTGTCGTTTGTTTTATGTTAGCTTGCTTTATTTATAACTCATTTCAGCATTAACTTTTTCATCCCAGTACCGAAAAACCCTTCAGCTACAATATTGAGCTACATTTAATTATGAGATTGTTACACATAATTTGCTATGACATTCACACCACCCCAGAAACAACTAAAAAACTATCTGGAAAGTAACCAGCGATTTTGAATATATTAACTATCCATTCTTCATGTCTTGTACAGGGTTATTTTTGACAGAACTGAATCAGTCAGGTTTGCCTGGCCCCCGCACCTCATCTACAGATGAGATGTAACTACCAGTAAAATATAAATGAGAGGAGGATTCTTATATGGCACCAAGAAAGATAATTTTTGTTGAGTTTCCTGAAAACAAAATACTTAGCACTTAATAAGGTTCATAATTTCATACCAGGAAATTTTGTCCGTAGATTAGTAAAATTCTCATCATGTTTATGTATCCATACAGAAATGAAGGGGGTAATCCTCATGGCATAGTGGCAAACATTTTGGACTGTGACCTTATCGTTAGCAAATTCAAATTTCAGTCATGCTATAACGTTCAATTTCAAACCAATACCCTAGTGTGCCAATACCTGCTGGCTGACCCCATTATCACAGCTTCCTTAAACCACTAATGGCCATTAGATCATATTGTCTAGTAGTTTCTCTCATCTCCAACCAGGGGTACTACACATTTCTTTATGGGCACACAAAGCACAACCAAGAGGGTGGAAGAAAAGAACAAATGAACAAACATGGACTTGGGTCAGCTCCAAGCACAAGAAGGAGGGGAAAGTCTATGTGACACTTTTTGTATATTCTGTGTTTCTGTGAGCTAACGCGAATGTCTACTCGAGCAAAAACTCTCACAAAGCCACTTTGCATTGTTGACTTAACTTCTCGCATTGGTCAACCCAGCCTCTGTAGGTCAACAGGTCTTAGCAGTCGTTTTTCTGACTTCTGTTCTCTCTTCTCTGCCCTGCTTTCATCTTCTGACTGTCTCCTTCTGCCCTGGACTGACCTCTCAAGCCGACTGTCCTCTTCTACTCCCTTCTGCTGAGTGCCTTCTTCTGTCTTCTCTTGGACCTTCCTTCCCTCGTCCTTCTGGTCTCGTGGGAGATCTCACATGCAGGCCCTTTGTGTGGGTTTCACGCCAAAGTAAACAAAGGAATTCTCTGACTGGCACCCATACACACTAACACAACAAATGCCCAACATAGTGTCACACTAGGAAAACATTTAAACCCTTTTATTCTTTGGGTTAAATAGTACTACTACTGTTCTTCTATAAGGATGGATTTGGATTTAAATATCCCATAAAAGTTTATATGCTATTAAAAGAAGCCACACCAAACAAAACTGATCATGAATAAGTATATCACAGTTTTTAAAAAAAAGTTAATTTTCTTTAAACCAAAGATATCAACATTTTCAAATTTTTAGAGGAACATAATTTTATAATATATATATATATATATATATATCCCTCAGTTAAAATCATCACCACATATGAAAAAATTTTTTTATTGTGCCAAATCCGCAACTTCTGATACACATTGTTACACATACATTCATTAGACAACCTTAAATCTGCCATGCAGTGCATGTATCATCATACACACACACACATACATACTAACAATCATGACCACACACAACAATACACAAATATAAGGTTGCTAACTTTACTTTTTAAGCAAAAATATGAATGGCAATCTAAAAATGCGTACACCTCTTAGGTATATTTATCCAATTTTATCTTTGGTTATAGTGGTATTGCAGTTTTATTTTCAGTTATAGATTTCCAATAATGTAGAGTCTGGTAACAATACCTAATGTAATATAATGGCCGAGGGATTTCGTTTTATGTTTTTGGGTTTAGTTAGGCTGAGAACCTTTCAGCTCAGTGCATGGGTTAGTTAGGTGCAAATTTGAGTGCAGGTGTTAACGCAAGCGCGGGGAGGATGTGTCGTTCATAGATGTCAAAATAAAAATCGGATAGAAAGGTTGACCAGTGGATGTGAATGATGTCATGCACTGGAAGCGCGCGCGTGGAGGATTTTGGGGATTTTGAAAAAGTCAGTTAGTAGAGTTGAGTCTTGCGGTCCGAAGAAGAAAGGTGACTTTCGCTTGCTCGCGGAGGCCTTGAGCAGGTATCACATGAGATGGTGGGGAGGCAGATGAAAAAGTTAGAATAGAAAGAATGAGTATCTCTCTCCTTATGTCAAAGAACCTTTAAACTCAAAGGTACTAAAAAGTTTCGTACCTGAACTAAGAAGTCGTAAGTGTCTTTCGAGATTCCTATGTTCTTTGTTATATATATATGAACATTCCATGTACGTTTCACACATAGCCATATCTGGCTATGGAAATTTACTAAGCTTTTTGCTTAGATGTGGCACAAGGCCATATGAAAGGGGCACCCAATGAGACTCGAACTCACTCGTGTAGGTTTGCTAGTCGAGCTTGCTAACAATTACACCACCAGAGGTGCCTTAGCCATATCTGGCTATGGAACACTAATGATATCTGCTTTGATTATATAATGTTTCACTAAAAATTCTAAAATCCCTGATATCATTGGTGTAGAAAAAAATTATCTTTTAATAAAAACTTGTTAAAGTGTATTTATTTATGGGCAAAAATGTAATTTTAATAACCCAGCAAAAACTGCACATCATTGTAAGATTTTTATCTGAGCAATAAATTAAAGGGGTGTCCTCGTAGTGTAATGGTTAAAGCAATGGACTGCGTAATCGTAGTAAGTGAGTTCGTACTCCAGTTGCACTATTATGTTCACTTTCAGGCAAATACCCTTGGGAAAGGTAGGAACCCCCTTATCCTCCTAGCTATGGGTTAAATAGCACCACTACAGTTCTAGGAGAATGGCTTTGGCATTAAATAACCTACAAAGGTTGAAATGCCATTAAACAAAGAAACCAAACCAAACCAAACCAATAAATTAAAATGCTCTGAATCAGAGAATTAAGAAATTACCAGATCCAATTTGTAATTGAATGATCAGTCTAAGTGCTTTTCAATCAGTCTCATATTTTTCTACCAGTTTCAATACTTTTGATGGTATGGTTTGGTTTGGTTTCTTTGTTTAATGTCAACCATTGTAGGTCATTTAATGCCACAGCCATCCCGGTAGAATATCAGCAGTGATACTATTTAACCCATGACTGGAAAGATAAGGGGGTTCATACAGTACTTTTTGATCAATTTCAGTACGATTCCATCAGTCTCAATACTTTCTGATCAAACCTTATTAATATGAACTGTGACTGATGAATATATATTTATATTATTATCAAAATTCGCATTATGCTTGTATATGTGTAACCATAATCCAGCAAAATTAACAGATCTTAACAAAATTTTTATTAGAACAATATGTTTAAAATGCTTTAATATAGGGAATAAGGTAATTTCTAGTTCAGTCTCCAAGTAAATGATAGTTTTGCACTAAATATCAAATTCTGGAGATATATTACTTACTTTAAACGTTCAAATTTCTTTTTGATAAAAAGTTATTTTCTTCTAAGTTGGGCCAAGAACTTTTCAGTAACCTTTTGTAGATAATCATATATAATCTATCATCATCATCATCTAGTTGTGCAGCTAGCATGGATTCCCCTGACTCTCTCTCGCCATTTATCCCTATCATGCATCACTCCCAGCAGGTCTTCTAGACTATATCCTGTGTCCATACAGAGCTGTTGTAGGCAAGTTCTTGTTAGTCAGCCAACATTTGTATGTCCATATGAAAAAAACCACAAGAGGACATCACTTATGGGTTTGTCCTTGTTTCTCCAGCAGTATCCCATGACTTGCTTGTATTATAGGGATGGTTTTAAAGATAGGAGGTCGGTGGCCGTACAAATGTTGTCTCATAGGATGTTGCTTTTAGGATTTGTTCAATATAGCTCATAGCATTCATGTGTAGTTCCTATCTAGCTTTTTTGGTGATAAGAAGCATTATTTACCATTGCACATTTTTCATGGAAATCAATTGTGATGAGTCTTTTTATGTCTCAGAAAACTGTCAATATGACCTTCTTTAATGACTGCTGAGCCCAGAACTTTTTCTTTACTAGAGAGTCCATGTGTTTCCACTCCATGGACTGTCTTTTTGACAACGACTTGTAGTGATAAACCCACATTTTATCAATTTGTAAATTAAAACATGCTTCTCCATACACATCAGATAATCTGTAAATTTCACTGGGTTCAGACATTCTCAACCAGCAAAAATTTGATGATAGACCTCTGTTCAAGTCTGGAGCAATCTGTTTGATTTGTTTCCATTTTGAATAGACTGAAAACAAATATTTGTCATAAACCAATTCCAAACAATGTAGAGTTGACATTTATGGAAGAAAATTCTGAAAAAAAAAAATTTTATTCAATTCCCCTGATTTATAGAATGACCCTTATATATATGCAACCATAACCCAATAAAAATAGCACATCATAAGGAGATTTTTATTAGATGCTATAATAAAAATATACTAAGAAAATAAAGTAATTTCCAGTTCAATTTACAACTGAATGATGATTTTGTGGGGTCTGCATATACACTGAACATAATTCCTTAATAATTCACATTCTTGATATAAAGGAGATAACTATAAAATGTTGATTTAAATCTTTCACTCCTTCCTAAATAGAAGTATCAATATCATCATGGACTGTTGTTATCATGAAAACCAAGTAGATTTACAGTTTATCTTGTTTATACGAAAAATACTTACTGAAAGAGAACACAGTTATTATTTTCCTTTTTATAAAATTTAAAAAATTCTCTATTAGAATAAGACAACATTTTTTATACACATTGATATTGAAATAATATGAAAAATAAAATATATGAAATAATATGAAACATCAGGAAAAAAATAAGATAATTTTCTGGAAACTTAAAAAATATTGTTGCATAATTAAAGGATTGAAATTGTTAAAAGCAATCAAAATTAATCCTTGATTATCACCTAATAAAAATTTTGAAAGAATAATCTTATATCAAAGCAATGAATTGAAAATAGACAAATAGGAGAGAACTCAATAAGTCAGTGGACTAGAGGCTACATAATAAACAATTCATTTCCTTTTTTTTTTCAAAATAAAGTTTAATTTTAAGGCAAATAAAATCACGGCATAAAAGCAGGTAGAATTTGAGAGAGAGTAAACAACTTTCATAATTATATTTTGTAAACATCAAATTATTACATGTGCTGGAACAAAATTCATTACCAATGCCAGCAGAGATTTTATTTGGTGATTGATTGATTTTATCAATGTGTTAATACATCTACAGTCAGTTCATGCATAAAGGTTAGGAAATCGTATTCAATAAACATTTATATTTACATTTTTGTGTAGTTGTTTCTTAAGTGATTTTTGCTCACAGTTATAGGTTGGTTGGTTGTTAGGGTTTTATGGCATATCAACCTTTGAAGGTTATTTAATGTCAAATCCATTTTTATACAAATAATCAATTCTATTTTAAACAATTCAGTTTAATTGTCAAAAACATTTCCATTTAGAGCTATTTAGTTTAGTCAAACACTTCTAATTCAACCAATTCAGTTTAGTATAAGTATAGATTTTCTTTACACACAGTTAAATGTCAAAATGGTTCTATATTAAGCAATTCAGTTTAGTGCAAGGACAGTTTCAATGTCAAAAACAGTTCCATTTCAAACAATTAAGTTTAGCATAAGTACACAGTTTAAATGTAAGTACACAATCTGTCAAAAACATTTCCATTTCAGACTATTCAGTTTAGTCAAACAGTTCTATTTCAAATAATTCAGTTTAGCATGAGTACAGTTTAACTGTCAAAAACATTTCCATTTAGAGCTATTTAGTTTAGTCAAACACTTCTAATTCAACCAATTCAGTTTAGTATAAGTATAGATTTTCTTTACACCCAGTTAAATGTCAAAACAGTTGTATATTAAACAATTCAGTTTAGTGTAAGTACAGTTTCAATATCAAAAACTGTTCCATTTCAAACAATTAAGTTTAGCATAAGTATACAGTTTAAATGTAAGTACACAGTTTAATTGTCAAAAACATTTCTATTTCAAGCTATTCAGTTTAGTTAAACAGTTCTAATTCAAAAAATTCAGTTAAGCATAAGTATGCAGTTTAATTCTATTTAACTCATAGATAGGGCCCTATCAGGTGCTACCATTCCAGGCCAGAGTGGACCAGGGAGCAATGGCAATGAAGGGGTGTTCTGCATTCCCCAAAGCCCCAGAATCACTGGAACCTCCCCATCAGATTGTTTAGTGTCATATCCAGGACACTCATTTGGAGGGGTCTTACCTCACTGCAGAGGTGCAGTCTGTGTATTCTACAGCCCCAATACTCAGAGTTAAATGTCAAAACAGTTTTATTTCAGATAATTCAGTTTAGCATAAGTACACAGTTTAGTTGCCAAAACATTTCTATTTTAAATAATTCAGTTTAGCATAAATAAGCAGTTTAAATGTAAAAAACAGTAAACTCAAGAAACCATGGTTTAGTTTGATATAACTCATAGATAGGACCCTTATCAAGTGCTACCACTCAGGACCTGAGTGGACTTGGGAGTGATGGTAATAAAGGGGTACTCCACATTCCCCAAAGCTCTGGCATTACAGGAACCTCACCATCAGATTGTTTAGTGTCATATCCAGGACACTCTTTGGGGGAGGGATCTTACCCCTCTGCAGAGAAGCAGTCGGTGTATTCTACAGCCCCAGCCAACTGGGCAACACAGTTATAGGATATCAAGTATTCCTATCTAATACTAATCATTAATTGGTTTCAAGTAATTATTTCTATTTAATAATAGACATTTATAATTCTTAGTTAACAATTACAGCATCTAATAACTATTCTTAATACAAATAATTTACTGTTATATGGCATCAATTATTCCTATCAAATATCAATAATTTTTAGCATATCTATTTAACCAATAAATAAGACCCTAACAGGTACTACCATTCTGGTTCAGAGTGGACCTGGGAATAATGGTAATGAAGGGATTCTCAACTCTCTTCATATCTCCACAACTGGATCCTCACCATCAGATGCAGTTTGGTATCACTCTCAGGAAGCCCCTTTTTTTAGGAGGAGAGTCTTATCTCTCAGCCAGAGATACAGTCAGCATATTCTAAGCATCACTGATAAGGTAGTGAACAAGAATAGTCCAATGGTACATTTTAAGATAACCAAAGACCAAGAAAACTTTTCATTCTTTAGCATGCATCTATTATAAGTTAAAACTGGCATCATCCTTCAAAGTAGTGCAATTCTATTTTATACAGTTGTGTAGGGATATGATAAATAATCTTTCATAGAGGATTGGCATGTCACAGAAAGCCATTCTCATCTGCTTTTTGCCTCTGTTCTTTGACTAATAGAGATGTCCCTGATCTTGCCTGAGAACAATCAAGTCACATGGCTATATTATCTACACTCTTCAATAAAGCCCTTTTCTATTTTGTACCCCCTGTACATACTGCTTGTTCACAGAATAAAATGTGTATAATTCTACCATAAGACACGTTACTGCATTCTTACCTTAGAGACTACCAGTAAGTATATTGTATATATAAAATATTAAGTGTTATCATATGTGTAATTGTATTTATTTAGTCTTTTCTTCCCCTGTGTTCAGTGTTAGTATATCACAGATATAATAATGCTAATATTGATTCTTGAAAATAGGAAACTAACTTAACAACCAACTATTTCAATTTTCATGCTTAATTTTCTAACTTTTAAAAGATCTTTTTTCAGATATAATAAAAGTTCACACGTACAAGAAACTAAAACCCTTTTTGCTGAAGTACTGTAAATACTCATCTAAATGTGCAACTATAAAGAAAAAACACAACCTTGAAAAATACCCCAAAAGACTTCAAAATAAACAAATACAAAGTATACAAATGCAAGTTAAAATGGAAAGAGTTCTTGCCCAACAAACTGTTTGTTTATTTTCCCCTAATAATGTGGCCTTGTGTCAAACTTTGTGAAATCAAGATATACAAACAAAATAAAACGGTAAAGAAGTAGATGTATAAAATTATGTCAAACAAGAAAATTATTAATATTTTTAATCTGAACAAAAGAAATATTTTTTGATATTTGGAAATAATGTTTGACAGTTCAATCGAGACAAAATTTCTCTTAAAATCATTTTGACAACTGGAATATTTTCTTACAATTTAATTTTGCAGATAATTCAACCAAAAAGAATATAGATTAAGTTGCTTAGCTATTTTGTTGTAATACAATATTCCTCAATTTGATCAAGTTTCTTCACTTTGTAGGTTCCTGAAATAAGTTCAATGGCTTGTAAACTGAGCTGGTTGTTCATCATAAAATGTATTAAAAGCAGCTTGTCATGGTGATAAACATATTTCTTTCAAAGGTTTTTTTTTTCTATAATACTTGCTAGTAGATACTAAATGTTAGATGTAATAAATATGGCTAGGAAGGGAAAAAAGATTGATTTTGTACTTATAAAATATTCACTGCACAAATAGCATAGAAGCTAACCGCTAAACATTTTTGAATTTAGTTTATACATAAATTTCCAAGAAAAAAATGGAACAAACAGGGGCGGAGATGGGACTAGTGCTACTCGTGCCTGGCACGACCAATAACTCGGTCAATGTTATTCAAAATGGATTAAAAATCATCCATTAATTTAAAGCAAACATACTTAGTCTGATCTCAATTAAATTACGTATCTATTCAAGTTTCGATAACTAAGTAGCCAAAAGTTTATAAATATATCTGGGAATAATACAACAATGCTGTTTTGAACGGATGGTCTTTGTCCGGCCACCGTCAGATCCATTGAACATCCCATAAAATCGGCTATAATGTTTAACACGCGTAATCCGTGCCGAGCACAAGACCCTTATTATAACAGTAATGTTATACGCTTTTGGGTGTAGCCAATAGCAAGAGCAACTCAAAATACCGTGCTCAAAAAAATTAGCACACTGTGACTGCTGACAGCTGTCTTGGGAGGAGGGAGAGAGAAAGAGAGAGGAGGGGATAGCAGATTATAGCTATCGCCGATGTCATCATCATCGCTATGGTAAATGTTAGTTAAACAGCGTGTTTTGATTCGTTTTTCACTAACAGATCTCTATTTCTTTAATGAATGTTGCATATATTACATTCTGTAACTAAAATTTGTTTATTTGAATACATTTTCAACAAATAATCTTTGTCATCAATTTCTTTATTCTAATAAACATATTTTTCTCGTCATAGTAATGAACATCTCTTTTCTTCTATACTTTTGAAAGGAAAAAGAATTATCTTATCTACTGTATTAACAAGACTACAAATTATATAGTATCTTGATTGTTTACAAAAAAACCACCATGCAAGGTACGTTAGTTAATCTGTGCTATACAAAGGAGAATCACACAATAGCAACTATGATGACTTACTTTGGGTCCACGGGTTGGGAACTGAAGTTGACAGAGGTTGGGGTGGGTGGGGGCACGAGTAGCAAAAATAGGCTAGAGTCGCCACTGGGAACAAAATATATAAACGTTTATGACTAGATTCTAGTGTTGAAATTTTAAATAACATAATGAATATTACTTCCCTTGGATCTAACCTGAAAATTATACTAAATTTGAGTTCCTTCTTTTACTACTTCTGCAAGGGACTGTTGAATTGTTCCCATCTAAAAAAGTATAAACATATATTCATCCCTGCAATTAGATATACTTGGCAAATTGTTTCTCAGTATTCTTTAACAAAAAATACAAAAGAAAAAAAATTTCAAAAACGTTTCTGAAAATAAAAAAGGGAAATTTTTTCTTGGCTGAATCAAGAACATTTCTGCTATACTCTTATAATAAAATTTAAGAGAAATTTGATTGTTTACATTGGTTCTTATATCAGCAGTCATATACTTATTTCAAAAAGATCAAAACTGGCAATGTCCTTAGAGGAAAAGGCCTAAGTGAATAATTACTTCTGTGTTAAATTTCATTTATGAATAAAAATGATGGTAAAACTGACAATGTCATGATAATTCTATCAGTGTCAAACTAACTTCACCACTTCAAATTTCATTAGTTTTCCTTGAGCCAAATTATGGTGATTCTATATCAAATATTTTGTAGTTATATAATAAATAGTGAAATTGGAAAAGGTTAAGGTATAATCAAAAATGGAAGATTTGACTTTATGAAAAGAAGCTGCATATTACAATCTCAGATTTAATCTTAAAAATTTGGAAATTGAAAGAAAGAGTGACAGAAAAGATAAAAATTCAAAAATAAAGATAAAAAAATGTTGGTCTCAGAGTATAAGATATATTTTTTGTCTGAATCTCTGAGACGAGGAATTTTCATGATTATTTACTGATCTATTCAGTCTAGTGTCCTCATCTTTGTTGTCGCAGTCAGAACCTTTTGGCAATTTTTAACATGAGGAGTTATCATTATTATTCACTAAAATACTCAGAATGACTGTCCTCGTTTGTTATTAATAACAATCAAAATAAGGATATACTGCAATATGGTGTAATCTGAACATAGTGTATTATAGATCACTTGAATCTAGCAAGATTAATTAGACAATTTTTCTAATATTTCTCATTATCCTTTTGGAAAAAATGAGTTTATCAGAATAATATTTTGATTAGTTTTCCAATGTTCTTTTGAGCATTAAGTGTATTTTCGGTAGAATCTCTAGTTTGCAGATGATTATTACCTGTTTCATTTGATTTCATATTTGATTTAATATTTCATGTATGTCAGGGATACAAGTTAGCTAGTATTATCTTTGCCAGACATACATCATAATGGATATCTGATCTCATATGAGAATTGACCCTTTTCTTTATCTCCAGCCAAGATGAAATCTTAATAAAAATGTCTATAGCTTGATTAATCAGGTAGAAAATAGTTTTGTTTTTTTGCCTAAGATGGAAATGATTTTTTTCTTTTTTGTTTGAATATTTTAGGCCTTATTTCACTGTAATATAAAAAGACATTTCCAAAGGAGATAGAACATTTTAATAATGATGATATAATATTTTTTAAAATTTACTAACATCTTTGATTATCTATTTTCTACCTTGTATTTTCTTTCCAGAAGAATTTTCTTTGAAAATTTCCAGCCTTATTGGTAGTTTTTGTACAAACCCTAAAAAAAGAAAGTCTTACTTTAGTAAGTATATGAAAAATTAAAAGTGTGAAATGCAGGTGAATTTTTGCCTGTGATTAAAAACTGAATTAAATCAGAAAAAATTATCTACTTATTTACAAAGGATGCTGAAAAGTTCTGAGCCAAACCAAGATAAGAATGATCAAGGGACATGAATAAGTAGATTAACATCTTATTTATAATCAAAACAAAAACTGATAATATGGAAAAGAATAACTAATGTAGGTCATGTGGTGACAATGATGAAACAGTTAATTACAATTATAATCAAATGCCGCAATGATTGTGTAGGAAAATTGATACTCTGGAAATTGTGCAAAAGATTAAAACTTGACCATGCTTAAAAATAGTATTTACACAAACCAGAATCTGTCCAAGAAAATGAGAGGCATAAAATTCTCTGGGACCTCAAGATACACATCCCAACCTGAAGACTAAATCTCAAATTAATTTACAAGAAAAGAACTTATTGAAACCACAACACCATTAAAAAAAGCTGGAAAACTTAAAAGAATCCGGGAGACTTGAGGATACTTTCTATCACTCAAACTTCAGTTAAAATTTTTGAGGTAACCTTTGCATAGAGTGAAAAAAATTATATATACATATATATATATATAGCAGCAGCAGCAGCAGCAGCTACAAAAGCAGTTGTATTATATTTTTTTTTGTTTTACAATGGTGAAAATCCTTTGGGTGTCAAATAGGAATAAAATCAACACATGATTAATATTTGATTATCAAAGAAAAGAAATTATTTTTATGAATATTTCAATATTTATTTTCACATCATCATGAAAACACTAACAAAGAAAAGATTTATGTTGGAAATTGCGTTTATATGTTTTTATGTTTGATGTTGGCATTTTAGATAGGATTTGGGAATTAATTTTCAATATCAATGCTTTGAACACTTAGATACCCTTTATTTATGCACACAAAATTTACAAAGAAAGTTCAGCACAAAACACATTCAAACTTTGCTCTAGGTCACAGACATCTTTCTTTAAAGCTATGCTATAATTGTTTTGAAAGAAATGTTCACTCTGTGAAACCTTTCATTATTAGTATCTGATTTGATCTCCATGCCTAAGATTATTAGAAGATTATGCTCTGCTCAAAATAAAAAGCTTATTTGTTTTTAGTTTGGTTTCTTTCTTAAATGGCATACCAACCTTTGTGGGTTATTTAATGCCAAAGCCATCCTTGTAGAAGGACGCTCAACCCATAACTTGGGGAATGAGGTTCATAATTTTCCCAAGAGTATAAGTCCAAAAGTGAATATAATGGCATGACTTGTTTACTACAATATCATAGTTCAGTATATTAATCACTAAGCCACAAGAACTCTCACTCGGTGCATGTTTCAAGGATTAGGTAGAAATCTTTATTCCGCAGTAATCTATTCTTATTAACTTTTTTGAAAGCTCATATCAAGAGATTTTATAGAATATAAAGAAACAGGCACAATAATATATCATTAACATTAATTTATAAAAAAAACATATAACAATTTTTATATATATATCAATTTGTTAAGTGTCTACTAGAACACTTTTATTTAAAAAAAAAAAAAAATTGAAAATATAAAGGAGCATTAAAAAAATGACAAAATTTTGGCCTCTCCAGTTATTTCATAATTTGTAATCTATGATGTTGAAAGACTTCTTGTCAAGAATCATGAAAAAGGAAGAAAAAATACCACATTTATTTCTTCAGCTTATTTGACATCAAAGATTCTGAAAAAGAAAGATCTTACCATGATAAAGAAAGTGATAAATTACTATAGTTATGCTACGATTATCTTCTACGATGCAGAAGAAGAAAAAGCAGAGGAGGAGAACTAAGCAGAAGAGGAATGATGATAATGATGATAACTGTTTTGTAGTATAATCAAAAATTTGAAACTATGATTGCTTTTGCTCTATATTAGAGAAAATTCTGTGAAAGTTGAAAAGAAATAAACCTTTTATCAGAATACAATAATGACTAAAGCACAACCTGTGAGTTTAGTAGTAATTTTGATTTAGTGATTAATTTTAACAGCATGTCAACTTTTCTGTGGTTATTCTATGCTTAGAGGGTAGGGAATTGTATTCATTGCACATTCATATTTACAGTTTTTGTGTAGTTGTTTCTTAAGAGGATTTTTTTGCACATGGTTATGTAATATCAAATACAAATTTGTACGCAGTAATATGGTTTCAAGTAACTAATAATAATAATCCCTAGTAAACAATCATATCTATTCTTAACACAAAAGATTTACAGTTATATGGCATCAAGTATTCTATCTTATAATAATGAGTTTTCAAACAGTTCTATTTAACCTATAGATGGGATTCTAACAGATACTATCACTCTCGATCAGAGTGGGTCTAGAAGTAATGGCCTTGAAGAGGTACTCCATACTATATGGATCTCCAGAACTGGAGCCTAACCATTGGATGTGTCATACCCAGGACACACAACTCTTTATGGGAGGGAATCTTACCTCTCTACAGGGAATGTAGTCACCATATTCTAAGCTCTGCCAACAGAGTAATATTTTTATACACTATAAGTTAATTTGTAGTTATTTATGTAACACTGAACAAAATAACAAAACTTCTCTGAAGAACAACAATGAATGGTTTATTTTTATGACAGAAGTAAACTTGTGTCAGAGAGAGAAAAGGTTCATTTTGGGTATCAGGTAGCAGTGTCACAGGAAGTACGCCAGTTCTTTAGTGAGTTACAGGCAGCCGCTGTTATCTTCTTTAGTGGGTATCTGTGGCAAAAGATATCTTCAGTGAAGATCTTCAATGCTAGGTTCCCGTGGCAGGCTACAGGAGAGAGGTCTTTCTTCTTTGCTGGTCTTGTGCTCTCTGTTCTGCTGGCCGACTTCCAAAAAGGGTTAGAAAAAATAGTTCTTGAGAGGAAGAAGGAATCAATGTGCTCTGCCCGCTGATTGATCAGTGTGTGGCCGAATCGCTTGGTGGGAGCATTGATTTGCGAGAGAAAATAGATCAGTGACGAGTTTGTCTTTTATCTTGCTCTATATAATAACATTCTCATTTTATTCAATGGATGTTATATCAAGTTGTTTAAATCAAAAATAGTCACCTTTAATGAGATTTGATCATTTGATGTCTGTCTGATGAGCCAGTTACTCATACCTATATAGAAACAAGAGGAAATTATCTCCCTTGTTCCAGATTATATAATAGATAGTTTGGTTTTATGGCATATCAACCATTGTTGATTATCTAATTCCAAATCCTGTTATACATATTTATTAAATATATGATTTGTAAATATATTTTGTAAATACACATGGTTAAATGACCAAACAGTTCTATTTCAAACAATTCAGTTTAGAATAAATCAACAAAGTTAAATGGTTTCAAGTATTGCTATGTATCACTAACAATTCAGTTAAACATCAATCATTTGCTTACACACAGTTAAATGATCTAACAATTCTATTTCAAGCAATTCAATTTAGCATAAGTCATTTGTTGGCACTCAGTTTAAATATGAAGCAGTTCTCTTTGACTCATAGATAGGACCCTGTCAGGTATTACCACTTTGGGTCAGAGTGGACCAGGGAGCATCAGGAGTGAGGGGTTACTCTGCATTCCCTAAAGCTCCAGTATTACTGGAGCCTCAACATCAGATTATTTAATATCATATCCAGGACTCTCGTTAGGAAGGAGGTATTTACCCATTTGCAGAGATGCAGTAGGTGTATTCTACAGCCCTAGCTGCCTGGGCTTATCATAATGGAGCCAGCTGCATTTTTGAGGAAGTACGGCAATTACACAAGAATGCTGCGAGCAATCTTGAACAAGTCCTGGCGGCAACACCCCACAAGACACCAACTGTACGGCCACCTATCTCCTATCACGAAAACTATTCAAGTTAGACGAACCAGACATGCAGGACACTGCTGGAGAAGCAAGGACGAACTCATCAGTGATGTACTCTTATGGACCCCCACACATGGCCGCACAAAAGCAGGATGACCAGCACAAACATACATTCAGCAACTATGTGAGGATACAGGATGTTGTCCTGAAGACCTGCCTGGGGCGATGAATGATAGGGAAAAGTGGCAAGAGAAGGTCAGGGTTATCCGTGCTACCAGCACGACATGATGATGATGATGAGTGAGACTGCTGGTGACTGGTGTATGTTACCCAGATTTTTGTTTGTTTGTTTTGTTTTACGGCATATCAAACCTCATTGGTCATTTAATGCCAAATTAAGTTAAGGAAAATAAGTTTGAAAAGAAATTCAAAGGAGACGTCTTAGGAATTAATGATAAACTTTAGATAATTAGTTGGTTGTTTATTGTTTTATTAGGAGTTTATTTTTCGGGAATCATTATCATAAAAAAAAAAAAGAAATTTTTGTGAAACAGGTTAGGGAAGGGATCAGTTTGTTAGAATATATCTAGTAAAGAAAGGGTTTACAGAAATAATTTGGTTTTATTGTAAATTTCTTTAGATTTTTGTGTATAACTTTACTGTTTTTAGAAATGATATCACATTATTTATTTCTGTGTTTTGGAACAGTTCCTTCATATTGTTTGCACTATAGAAGGTTTTTCTTATATAGGCTAGGTCAGTACATTCGATAAGAATGTGCTTCACTGTGTATACCCAGATTTTATCTACGTATTCAATTACCTATATTCCATAACCTATTTGTTTGTAGAAGCATGGTAATGTGGTAGAATCAAATCTACAATCAAAATTTAAAAAAAAGATTAATTCTACAAATACAGACAGTGTGTTGATTTACTTTATTTTTGTGCATCAAAATTTTTAAAATGAATAAAATTATTACTAAAGATATTTGAAAAAAGAAAAAAAAATGCATTTTGGTAGTAAGTTTTTAGAAGTGTGTCTTTTGTTCATGAAATTTTTTTACATTGTTAAAAACAACTGTTTTTTTTATTTAAAAAGGGAAAAACTGAAAAATGGCTCAATCTAGTTTGTTTGATGGCATATCAACACCAAGGTGGGTTATTTAATGCTGTAATTGTTTAAAATTGGAAATCAAAGATCAGAATGTTATCCTGGAAACTTTTTTGTTTGACAATTCAGTTGGGTATTTTACACATAGTGTAGGAGTATAAATGTATATAAGTATTTATGATGTTAGCATTATAGTTTCATATAAAGTCTTTTGGGAAATGGATAATTTTGACTTTGTTGAAGTGTTCTTTGAAATTGTTTGCTTGATAGTATTTCATTCAAATTAAATATCATCATCATGTTGTGCTGCCAGCACGGATATTTCTACTTTTTATCATTCCAAAAATCAGTTTGATATCGTAGTCCCCAGATCGGGGACGTATCAGATATTAAGCTGATAAGAACAGATACTACACTTTGATCTTAGCCAACTCCACAATTCAGTAATATGTTTAGTTAGTTAATATTTGATGATATTAAAAATGATAATGCTATCACAAGAGATGATGAAAGTTGTTTTCAGTATGGTTATAGAAGAAAAAAATAACTCGCGGAACAATAAAATTCACAGAAACATTCCCCCAAATCGGGAACAGACAGAATTTCAGGCAATCAGTGGGTTTTATTTTTGTGCTTCAAGGTTTTAAAAATGAGCCAAATTAATACCAAAAATATTTTTGTTTTGGTTCTTTGTTTAATGGAATATCAACTTAGTCATTTATTTAATACCAAAGCCATCCTTGTAGAGGAACAGAAGTGATACTATTTAACCTATAGCTGGGAAGGAGAAAGGGCTTCATACCTTTCTGAAAGGCATTAGTCCAAAAGGGAACACAATAGCACAATTAGAGTTCAAACTTGCTTACTTTGGGGCCACAATCTAGCAGTTTATCCATTAAACCCCAACAGAAATATTTTTAAAAATACCTTTTCAGATTGGTATCTTTTGTTAAAGGAATGCTATAAAAAATAATTGCTTTTTTTTTCAAATAATGGTAAAAACTGACAGATGACCCAGCCTAGTTAGTTCATTTTTCATGGTGTTAAATGTTGGTCGGTTTCTTTGTTTAAATGACATATCAACCTTCATGGGTTATTTAATGCTAAAGCTATGCTTGTAGAACATTAGTGGTAGTATTTAACCCAGAGCTTAGAGATAATGGGGTTCATAGCTTTCCCAAAGGTAATGCAATAGCACAACTGGAGTTTGAATTCACTCATTACTATGTTGCAGTCTAGCACATCAGCCACTGCAACAATGGAATTCCTCCCATGATCTTAAAAATCATAATTTTATGAGTAGAATTGATAAAAGTGGATGTTGTAAGCAATATCACAGAAGAACGAAAACACTTGCACTACAATAAAATTTACATAAACATTCTCCAAAATTTCTGGTGTAGCTTGCCATAGATGTTTGAACACCAAGCGAAACTTCCAAATAGGAATGTTTTCTCCGAAAACACAATTTAATAACTTGATATATTTTCCATTGTGAAGCAGAGATTATTGGCTCCGTGCCAGATTTTACTTTAATTAAACCTTCCTGGTGATTACAAATGATTTTTAGCTTTTGCTTTTCAAAGCAAGGGCCTACTCCACCACCACATCTATCCACAACATGTCACTTCTCATCCTTAAAACTAGTTTCAGAAATCCGATAAAGAATAGGTTATTTTATTACCTCTGACACTTTAGGGGAATTTGTAACAGTGGGGGGAAAAATGCTCATCAAATAATCACTTTTTCTCATTTAGGGAAATTGCATCTCTTAACATTACCTGGTTTCAAAGAGAGTCTTTTTATTGGTGGAGGAGGGTTTTTTTTTCTTATCTAGATTGAATATTCCAGACTTGGGTAAAATTGCAGAAAATAGCAGTGTCCTAAAGAGAGTTAAAATAAAACCACAAATATGTGATTGAAAATTACAAGAATCTATGAGAAACTACATAATCATCACAGAGGAACAGCTTTGCCATGGAAACAAATAATTTGAAGTATTTTTACTAGTTTTGAAAATAATGGCTGTCTGCTGAGATTGTTATAGCAACACTTTTAAGTGTTTGTAAACAGTATGATTGTTTAATGGCGAAAAAAATTAACTCTAAATTTAATAGTTTAATTGGTAGGTAGAAGAGAATGAGGAAAAAAACAGAATTCCAAAAAGTAGAATGTTTTAATCAATATCTAACACAACAAAAAAAATCAATCATTATAAAAATCTGCATCACATGTTCAAAACATCAACCTGGCAAAATCCTGGTCTGTTTAACAAAACTGGTCTTGTTTCCCAATGATACCTGCATTGGAAAAATAAGGTCTAAAATAGATTGGCTATGGGTTACCCTTACCATGGTTTTAACCTGGATTAATATGGCAAAAACTGGAAAAAGATGAAATGATAGTATTTTATAGTAGCTTCCCATAATGGGGGAAAAATCTTTTCAGTAGAAAAAATCTTTCTTTATTGCAGGAAAACATGGAAAGTGACTACTATTTCCTTGAGATAAAACAAATCCCTTCCACACCTCCTGCAAAAAAAATTTCAAGAACAAAACATACCTTGAAGAACTGTAGATCTTTTATTGCAGCAATGAAATATAATTATTTATATCACGTATTATATTACCCAAGGCAGGCTGGCACAACACATTCTGTTAAGGAGAAAGCATATAAAGAATGGGACAGTGGGAGTTTTGATGCCAACAGTGTTTTTCTTTTTTTTTTTAATAAAACAATTGCTGCCAAGAAGAAAAAACATAATGAAGAGATCTGAGTGTGTGTGTATAAATAGACAGACAGATATATGAAATATATATATATATATATATATATATGTGTGTGTGTGTGTGTGTGTGTGTGTATGTGTGTGTGCATGTGTTTTTTTAATACATATATATTTAGATAGATATGCACGCATATAGATATATAGATGCACACACACACACACATATATATATATATGTATATGTAATGTTATTATTTTTTTTGCAAAGTAACAATACTGGCAGAGGATTTTTTCCATAATAGAATAAACTTTTGTTTAGAGAGAGGTTTCATAAATATTTATCAAAAGAATGTTGAAGATTATTCAATTAAAAAATATTGTACATATTAAATTTGATTGAGAAAAACTTTGAAGGTTGTCAGGATTTTCTTGGAAAGAAGATTTTCATTGATTCCTGCTGTCTCCATAAGGTCTAAGAAACATCCCAGACTTAAACTGGGTGGTTGATGCACATTGCAATAGCTTGTACTGCTTATATTGTTGCCCTTAAATTTGATCAGTAATTTCTACTAATATCCACACAAAATCAGAGTTAAGAAATTTTTGATAATGAAATCTTGAAACCAAATTTTCTAATCAATTCTCATATCTCATATAAAGTTATTTTCAATCGCAAAATCCATTGTATTTAAGGCATTAACCTCTTACCTACTGATCATAAGTATAGGTTAGGTTAATTGATTTAATGGTATATCAACCCTTGTGGTTTATTTAAAACAAAATCTGGTATATGCCACACACTCACATATATATATGTATATATCTGATTTGTAAGTGAATAGTTTTTAGATAATTTTATTTTTTTAATGAGAAAGCTCATTTGCTTGCACAGTGTTAAATGGTTTCAAGTATTTCTATCCAACACCTATAGTTCTATTTCATATTAGTCATTTATCTGGACACAATTTAAATAGTTTCAAGCATTTCTATATTAGCACAATTGACTCTGATCCACCACCTTCTAGCATCTTTAATATAAAATAAGACTGAGTACTTGTTTACCACAGGTGCAATTTGAAGAACATGGTTGGTTGGTTGGTTGATTGGATTTTTATGGCATATCAACCTTGAAGAACATGGTCTGGATAACTATACAGATACTTGGGCTCAAAATGACCAGCAGGATGATTGGATCACGCCTCTCCAACTCCTTTTGTAGCCCAGTAAGGGTCTTAGTGGCATGTTGAAGGCCATGTGACCACTTAAGTTACCACGTGACATAGTGTTCAGTGACCAGGATCCCTTCCTCAAGCATTATGAGTCACCACCCATGGCTGATAAGTAGCCTCATTGAGGGGAAGGGATTTTTCCCCTCTGCAGGAGTGAAGTTGGCATATTCTACAGCCCCAGCCAACAAGGCTAGTCATATGTTTATTTGCTTTCATGCATTGGTAAAAATCTATGACAAAGCAATCAGCTGTAGTAATTTACTAAGCTTTTTGCTTAGATGTGGCACAAGGCCATATGAATGGGGAACCCAATGAGACTCGAACTCACCCGTGTAGGTTTGCTAGTCTAGCTTGCTAACCATTACGCTACCCAAGGTGCCCAAAGCAATCAGCTGTACTTGTTTTCAATGGCACTAATATTGTCTGACCTTGTCATCTGATAAAAATTTGGTCAAAAAATTTTATTCCTATTTATCATTTGTTTGTATTTCTATAAGTCCATAGCACTTAAAGCATAGTAGGTGTATAATAAGTAGATATAAAGATATTTTTTTGAGGAGTTATAACATAACCCAACCCTATGACCTCTGACTTGATTTTAGGACCATAGAGGCTGGACTCAAGGACTTAAATTTGTACTATATTTTGTACAGCCTTGATTATATGGTAGAGTACTGAAAGGTTCTCAGCCCAACCAAGAAGGAAATAATCCCTTTTCTTTACTTAAGATTAAAAAAACTTGGGAAGTATTCTATTTTATGAATTGGTGAAAGATTTAGAGCAAAGGAAACTACAATTGTATTATTCATAACTTCAAGTATCATGTGGTTTTTATAATCCTCTGGATGCAGTGTCAAGTTTTCAGCCTGCATAGCTGGTTTTGAAGGTGCATTTAACAGCCATTTACCTGGGTGATAAATGATTAATAGAATGTATTGCTTCTTTGAGAAAACTTCATGACAAAATTTTTCTAAAACTAAAAAGAAAACAACTATTACCATAATTATAAGCCACTTGTATCATTATTATTTTAATTACTATTGTTGCACAGTAAGAAAAGAAATGAAATGTACTTGGTACTTAAGGTTTTATTATTGACCATTTCCATTCAATCTTGTGATTATATAGTAATTAAAAATCAATAATGACTGAAAAAAAATTAATTATGGCTGTATTTTAGAACTAACCAAAGTTTAATCATTTTAGTCATTTACCCAGCTTAACTAAGTTTGGCACAATGCCAGACGTTTCTGGGCACTCAGTGAGAATGAAATTTACCAACAATAGTCTGCTGACCTTGGTTAGTAGCAATTGCACTAAAGGAGAAATCCTTTTCTAAAAACTAATCATAGTTTAGATTTGACACAAGACCAAACGTCTATGGTGTCTAATGAAGATAAATTCCCTATTTAATCACAATGGATCTGCAAGATGAGTTTACTGACCTTTATAACTGGGACTATTTTAACTTATTATATGTGTTGTATAATTGCAGAGGGATTTTTCTTTTTATAATCATTTTTCATTTTATATATCTTACCTTTCGGTTTAGTTAGGCTGAGAACCTTTCGGCTTAGTGCATGGGTTAGTTAGGTGCACACATTGAGTGCAGGTGTTCATGTGCGTGCGGGGAGGATGTGACAATCACAGATGTCACAATAAAAACCCCAGATAGGAAATAGGACTGGGGATGTGAATGACATCATGCCTGGAAGCGATGGGCTGAGGATTTTGGGATTTGAAAAAAAACAGTTAGTTGAGATTTGGCACTGAGGGATTTATAGTGATCTCATATAATTATAATCAATCAAAACCCATCATTCTCATGATGAAAAAGAGTATTGTAAAACACCATAAATCCTATTGATCTTTTTAAGAGAAAATGGTGAAAAAGACAGAAAACATTTTACAAGATAGAAAATTTATTGCTATTGATATGTGATATTTTTGTGACAGAATATTTTATATAGATTCCAAGGTAATCATTTACGCTATAAGGAACACTGACTTAACATATGAAAATTCCAGTTAAAATATTATATATATATACTAAATATAAGTATATATATATATATATATATATATATGTATGTATTTGGGCAACATTTCTTTGTTAATACAATCATGCAATCACCCTAACATCACCATAAAAAATGCTGACAAAACAAACATTTTTGTCGTTCTTAATAAAACAGACGACCATTCAAAATTACAAAATATTCTTGATGACCACACTAAATTCAAAAAATCTATCAAGAATCCCAGCAACCAACTTAAATCAAAAATTGATTAGCTAATCACTGCTAATAATGCCAAACATGATAACACAAAACTACCCAAAATAATCAGTGACAATAAACCCAGTTATTTATAGGGATCTATCAAAATACATAAACCTATTTATCCTTTGTGCCCAATTATATCACAAATACCTACACCGATTTAATTTAAGAATAAATGCTATGATAATATACCAGTATAAACAATAAACACTCATTCTTACAAAGTAGTAATGTTCATGCAAAAGTCACATTACTTTTGCAATATACCCGTCCCACCTGATGATGGCCCAAGATTGGGCAGAAAGTATTAGGGAACTAATTAATTATGGAAGTTTTATTAACCAATTCCTGTCAGATATCATAAAATCAATATGGCAAACTTGAAAGGATAAATACAAAAATATCAAGACAAAAAAATGTCTACATTGTTTAATCAAGTATATATATATATATATATATATATATATAAGATATTTTTAGCTGAACAAAATTTGGTTATAGCAATAAATAGACCCAAAGTTTTATTCATCATGAGAATAAAAACATAAAAAGCAAAAAAAAAAAAAAAATTTGACAAGCTAGCTGTTTTCAATCCTTGCTCAACTGAGCTAAATTGAGGATAATATTATATGAAACAAAAAAATATGGGAAATATGTTAGGTAGAGAAAAAAAAAAATTGTATTGGAGTCTATATCGAAATAATATTAAGTCCTACCAAACATTCTCTCTGTTAACAGAGAGATGGTTTCCCAGACAAAATATGAACTGTCTCCAATACTTTAAGATGAAATGAAGAATGTGATTATCTCAGTATAGAGAACAAGCCAATACTAAATTTCTCGGTACAGTCACGGTGTTTTATAAAATGTTCTACAATTGAAGACCTGTATGTATTCTTAAGATTATCAGTTGGGCCAACGTTAAAGTTTTGTATTTTCATAGAGACATATTGTTTAATTCTGGCATCTAACTTTTGGTTAGTTCTTCCTATGTAGCACGAACAGCAACTACACTTAAATAAATATGAGAATTATTATGATGAGGAGGAAGAATATCTTTATGAATAGATGTCAGAACAGGTTTAGAGATAAAGACATTGGCTGAAAAATAGCACCTCTGTACACTTTGTGAGATCTGCTTTGTAAATCTATCACTAATTCCACCCCGCCAAAGGAGACACAAATAAACAGGGCATCTTTGTACTGATGCCTGTTTGATTTTATCAAAGTCAGTTATTTTATTCTTAATAACTGTTTGCACAGCATTTAGAGTAAAACCCTACAGATATTAATCTGTAGAATATTGGTTAACTCAATAGAGTATCGAAAAAGACCCCCCTCAGTAATTCTGTTGAGGATAAATAGATGAATGGATACCACTCATGCAAATGAGTTGGATAGGTCCATTCTCGTGAAGTGAGCCAATCCACATGCTGTACACATGCTGCTCATGCACTCTTTAATAAAAGAGGTGAGCTTTAGCTGGCTAGCTTTTCAAGGAGCCAGCCATGTTACTATTGGCTTGAAGGTGAGTGCTATTCATTGATGTTCTATATCTCCCCCTCCCCCCATGGGCAATGGTCTTTCGTGGGGGGGGATAAGTTCTTTCAATCCTGGTTTATTGTGTGAGAGCAGACGGGATAAAGCTCGAGCGGGTTTGGCCTGCGTTGTCACGGTTGGCTGGTTGGTACTGTTCGGTGGCAGGGGTGGCTGTGGTGCATTTTCACTGTCTGTGGTTTGCAGTGCCGGTGTTTTGCTTTCATCATCCCTTTCTAGTATTGGTGTTCCATTGGAAGGACTTAGAATTGGATGTGGGGTTACCGGGGCTCTGAGTTTCCTGAGGAATCTGCGGTTCCGCAAGGTTATCCTCCCTGATCCGTCAACTCTGATCCGGTATTGGTTGTGAGGGAGAGTTTCAATGATCTGGCCTGTTGTATCCCACCGATTGTTGTTTGTGCACTGGATAGACACTATTTGCCCCTTTAAGAGTGGGCGTAGTGTGTGGGTGGTGCGGTTGTATTTTTCTATGAGCCGGGCATTGCGCTGAGATAGGCTTTTTTCACGGTTTCGAGCCGCGGTTATCCATTCTGCATGTGGTTTGTATAATGTTGGGTGGGATGGCACAAAGTCACGCAGCCGGCGGTGGAGCAACAATTGGGCCGGGGACAAACCGATGTTTTGGATGGGCGTATTTCGATATTGCAGAACGGCTCTGGCTGCCCTATCATTGTCCAAGGACCCCTGAGGTCCTGTGTTTCCAATTATTATTCTTTTGGCTGTTTTGACAGCCAGTTCTGCCCGACCATTTGACTGAGGGTAGGCAGCAGACGACAGTCTGTGCTTTACAGCCCAGTCCTTCAGGAACTGTGTGAATGTGGAAGACTTGAAGGGTGGTCCACCATCACTGCTTAGTTCTTCAGGGGCTCCGTATGTCTTGAAGATGTCTTGGCAGATAGAAATTAGGCTCGATGCATTAGCTTGCCCTTGATTCAAGTGGTGTATAATGAGTCAGCCGGTTAGCTTGTCAGCACATGCAAGGTATGTTTTCCCCCCCCCCGCATGGAATAGATCCAATACTATTTGTTGAAACGGCCAATCGGGTGATACCATTAAGGTGATGGGCTCCCTTGGTTGACTAGGGGCGATCCTTGAGCATTCCGTGCAGTTGGCTCTGGTAGTGCGAATCGAGGCATTCATCCCAGGCCAGTAGACTGATTCATTTGCACGGGCCTTCATGCCGACCTCACCCTGATGGGCTGAATGTAGGCTGCGGAGGATCTTTGTGCGTTGTGAAGTGGGGATTATGATTCTTTGATCCAACAGTGCTAGGTCGTTGTCAACACTGAGGCGGTGCCTCACTTCCCAGTATTCATGGATCCCTGGTGCTGTGAGAATGCGTGTTCTCGGGAATCCCTTTTGTATTGTCTTAATGAGTTCGATGTAATGTGGGTCGCTGTGTCCAGCCGCACGAATGAGGTCTGGTGAGGTCAGAGCTGTGTTGCTGTTTGCTCCAAATGTTGCCATGGTTGTTGTTGACGCGACCCAATCATCCATGTCATCAGATTCTGTCACGTCTGATTGTGTTGGTTTAGCGGGCAATACATCAAGCAGTGATTTCAATACGCTAGTTGGGTTACGGGAAACAGCATCAGAAGCTCTGTGCCATTTCCCAGGACAGTGCTGGATCGTGAATATGTACCTTAGTGTTTTTTCTTTTAGCCTGAACAATCTGGGATTTTGAATTTTGCTCAGGTCCCTGTCCCCAAATAGTCCTTTTAGGGGTTCGTGGTCTGTGACCACTATGAGGTTAGGGCAGCCCATGACGAATATACGGCATTTCTCTAAAGCCCATGCAATTGCCGCTGCTTCACCTTCGATTGGTGCATATCTTCTTTCAGCATCGATACAGAATCTGCTGCCAGCAAATATCAGGTGCCATCCATCAGGGCAACAGACGGGAGCTCTGTCAGTAGTGCAAGAACAATGCTTTTGTAACAGAAGGAAGCCCATTCCTTCTTTGCTCCAATCTGGAGCGAGGCAGGTGATGCGATCCTTTTCAAACGTGGCAATGCCATTCCGGACTAGGTCAGCTATGACCTGTTTGGAATGTTGGAATGCAGCCTCAAGGCCCTGGTCCCAAGTAAAGTGTGAATCTCGTTTAACAAGATCCCGGAAGGGGAGCATGACTGGGCCAAGTGAGTACGCCCAGGCAACCTGATTGACCAGTCCGAACCATGATCTTGCGTCGGTTAGTGTCTTTGGGATAGGGAAGTTTAGTATTGCTTCCAGCATGGGTTTAGAAGGGGTTACTCCAGAGGGTGTTATCTGGAGTCCTCCGAACTGTACTGTGTCCTGGCAGAACTGGAATTTGTCTCTGTTGAGCACGATTCCATTTTTGGCACAGTGTAGTAAGAAGTCAAAGCTGTGATAGAAGGATTCTTTGATGCTGGCATCGTAGAGTAGGGTGTCGTCCACTATTTTGACCTTGCGGGGGATATCCTTTATTATTTCATCATACCTCCGAGTGTAGGCATCTCCAGATGCAAGGTAGCCCTGTGGCATCCTGAGGTACATGAGTGCTATTCATTGATGTTCTATAATATCCATCCAGCTCTTAGATTTACACTAGATAAGAAAAATAATTTCATGTTGCCTTTTCTAGATGTACGGTTATACCACTATGTGCTTGAACATGTTAATGGTAGCCTGAAGCAAGCTGCAGGAGGCATGAATGCAAATAAAACAAGATTCATGTGTTTTTAACAATATAGAGCCGCATACAATCAGCAAGTGACAAACCTATGAAATTAGTTGACCAGTTCATAACCTCAGCAGCAACATCTCATCTACTGAAAGGGAAGTCACTATAAACTTAACAAGGCATGGAATGCTTTTGATAGGTTTTCAATCATATAGAAATCTTTGATCTTTGATAAAATAAAAGGATTTCTTCCAAGCTGTGATTCAGTTAATTCCCTTGTATTACAGTTAAAAAACATATGCAAGGGAACTACACGAGAATGCTACATCCTGTTTAAAACAAATCCTGGTGGCAACATCCAACAAAATAGCAGCTGTACGGCAACTTACCTCTTAACTCACAAATCATCCAAGTAAGACAATATGTTGGGCACTGTTGAGAAATAAGGATGTATGTGTATGTGTGTGTGTGTATATATATATATATATATATGTATATATAAAAGAAGTCAACCACATTATATAAATTCAAAATTTGGGATTTAATGGATTTCTTTTACTCATACTAAGTTTTATGCTGCTCTATTTAAACTGCAGTATCAAAGGTATACAATTCCCATTTAATTTGTAGATATTATAGTGTTTGCCAATGGCCCGGGAGACCTGGGTTCAATCCCAGGTCGAGTCATACCAAAGACTTTAAAAATGGTACTTGATACCACCTTGCTTAACACTCAGCATTATAAGGTACGGTTCAAGGGTAAAGTGGAGCAATCCTGGGAATGGAGTAGCGCCCTCCCCTACACCTTGGTGTAGTAGCTATCGAAAAGGGAGCATTCGGGTCACCCTCGACTATGGTCGCTAACTTTACTTTTACTTATATATGTAAGCGATCATAGTTGAGGGGGACCTGAAAGCTCCCTTTTCGATAGCTACTACACCAAGGTGTAGGGGAGGGTGCTACTCTTTTCCCTGGATTGCTCCACTTTACCCTTGATCCTTACCTTATAATGCTGAGTGTTAAGCAAGGAGGCATCAAGTACCATATTTTGAGTCTTTGGTATGACTCAACCTGGGATTGAATCCAGGTCTCCCAGGCCATTGGCAAACACTCTCCTCTACACCTTGGTGCTGTAGCTATCGAAAAGGGAGCCTTTGGGTCACCCTCGACTACAGTCACCAACTTTACTTTTTTTACTTATATATATATATATATATATATATATATATATATATATATATATATATAATGTAGTTTACTATATAAATAAAGAGTGCACAATATCAGTGACAGAGTATATATAGATCTAAGTTTAAATAATATTGACACAGAATCAATAGTGCTTGGTCTGATGATCCCATAAGCAAGAAACTGTCACTCACTAAGTGCCATTGACTCTGTGTCTACCCTATTCGAACTTAGATCTAAGTTGTCAACTACTTTACATATATTTAAAAAGAAGATAAATTTATTGATAACTTCTTCATCCATACAAAGTAAAAGTAACTGATACAAAATTTCAATAAACAATACTAGTTTTAACTAAAGTCATCAAAGAGCTATAAATGGTAATTTTGCTCTATGGATAAATTCCAATGGTCATGATTTGGTAATTAATGTTTCTAAAATGAAACTTTGCTAGTTTTACAAAGTCATGAAATATATGTGAATTCCTCTGTTTGTGATTCTTTCCAATAAAAATTCAGGGCCATTTCCAGTTGAGTTGATTGGCTTGGATTTCCCAAGATGAAAGCCAAAGAAGAAAAGAAAGAATAAATTTAACTGCCAAGAAATTAAGTCAGCAAGTGAAGCCATGAAAGTAATGTAATTGCTCATATGCAATAGACGGAGGACAAATGCCAAGAATGGATCAGATTGGAAAACTATTTCTTTGTTACTAAAACTAGCCAACATATATTTGATGACAATGGTGATTTTTATAGGCAAGTAAAATAGAGCAATAAAAACAAGGTTCACACAGTTTTTTTTTTGTTCCTTTGATGACTAGTCATCTATGTTTGCTGTTTATCATAATCCAGAATTCTTTTTGTGATTAATTAAAAGGCATTTGTATGTTCTATAATTATTCTATTACTCTCTGTAGATATTTATCCAAACTCTCCTTATGAACAGGATATGACACAAGGTTTATTTTGAAGGAGAGTACAACTTGATTTGAATTCTAAGTTTTCCTTCGACTAGACCAGTTGCTATCCTATTTACCAACCCCTCCGCTTGGGCAGGATAGGAACAAGGTCAGTTTTTAAGTGGAGTTTAACAGGTTTGAATTCATAGTTTTCCTTCTCCTAGATTAGTTGCCTTACCAAGGCTAAAGAACTTAGTCTGTCCTACTATTTATCCATAGCTAGAGGGAGAATAATTGGATTCATACCTTTCCCAATGGTATTAGTGCTAAGTGAAATGCAATCAGTCTCGTCCAGGATTTGAACTCGCGTTGCTGTGTCCATTTCCTACAATGATAACCATTACACCACGGGCACCTCCTAAGATCAGTTGCTATAACAAGAGTAAAGAGCCCAGTCTACTCATACCCATAGATGGGGGGAGAATAGTTGGGTTCCAACATTACCAAATGTCATTAGTGTGATGTGAAATGCAAACAGATTTGTCAAGGATTTGAAGTCAGGTCACCAGGTACATTTCTGACAGGAATTACTGTCATGTCACATGTACCTGCATTACACATGATAAATAAATTACACATATGAATAAAAATTTACATCTTTTTGTATATAAAATTTATACAAAAAGGAATTAGAATGTTAATAAGTGAGTAATTTTTTTGGGATTTGAAACTAATTTGAATCCTTTTCACATATCAGCTCTCAAATATGCACTCCCATTATTTTTCATTATATGCTCCTTGGTAGTAGAATTTAAAGTTGAGAATATCTTAGTAGATGCACAAGCATTGAGAATATCTTAAAAGATGCACAAGCATTGAGAATATCTTAAAAGATGCACAAGCATTGAGAATATCTTAGTAGACAAACTAGCATTGAGAATATCTTAGTAGACACACACGCATTGAGAATATCTTAGTAGACACACACGGATTGAGAATATCTTAGTAGATGCACTGGCATAGAGAATATCTTAGTAGACACACAAGCATTGAGAATAACTTAGTAGACGGACTAGCATTGAGAACATCTTAATAGACACACTAGCTTTGCTCCTCTGAGTGTTCTCATGTTTCCCTTATATTTATCAACACAAACATCAAGAATATGTATTTTCATGAACATCCTGCAGCCCATTTTGCCTTAGTTCTTCACCAGATTTTCAATCAGTTTTACATAATTTCTAGCCTTGTGTTTGTTCAAGAAAGCTGTCCTAAGCTTTTCCCTTCCTACTGAACTTTTTGATGAATTCTGGGTACGAGATGACTTTATTTGCTGGCTAACAAAGACACCGGCTTTGATGTTTTACCTGATGGGTAAATTTAATAATTTCATTATTCAGATCACAAAAGCAAATTTTGAAGAAAAAAATGCTCTTTTGCATTTTTTTAGGTATAAACAATTGAGAAATAATTTTCTGTCCAGGAGCACTAATAATCAAATATTTTGTTACGTAATGTAGAAGTATGTCTTGATCATTCTAGCTTCTCAAAGAATAATTAGAAGTAAAAACCTTGTTATATAGTTGCTGTTTATACCTGCAAACTTCTTGAACAGTATAGTTTGGTTTGGTTTGGTTTTATGGCATATCAACCATTATAGGTTATTTAATACCTGATCCTTTTCACACATATAAACAGTTCTATTTCAAACAATTTAGTTTAGTATAAGTATAGTTTTTTGTTTACCCTCAGTTAAATGTCAAAACAGTTCTATTTCAAATAATTCAGTTTAGCATGAGTACACAGTTTAAAGGTCAAAACAGCCCTATTTCAAGCAATTCAGTTTAGCATAAGTACACAGTTTAGTTCAATTTGACCCATAGATCGGACCCTATCAGGTGCTACCACATTGGGTCAGAGTGAACCTGGGAGCAATGACAATGAAGGGGTACTCTGTATTCCCCAAAGCTCCAGCATTAGTCACCATCAGATTGTTCAGTGTCATAGCAGGACACTCTGCAGAGAAGATCGGTGTATTCCTCAGCCCCAGCCTGCTAGACAATCTTGGACTGTAACTCTGACATGTAGGTAACACTGCTGCAGACTAAAATAAGTATTATAGAGTGAAGTTGCTAGCCCCATGTCCAACATATACTTACTCAGAAGAAGTGAATTATGTCTATTCCAAAAGTATTTCAAAAGCAAAAATAAAAGAAAGTAAAAAGAGAGCTGAAAAAAGATGTTGAACATCTAAGCGCCTGTGAACACCAACTGAAGTCGGTGCCCTTGGAATGGTCCTGAGAGGCTTGGATAAGAGAGTCTGGTGAATTGTTGATCAGAGGAATAATTGAGACCATCCAGTACGCAGCACTATTAAGATCAGCTAGAATACTTAGATGAGTTCCGAGGACCTCTATCACAGCCACCCAATAATCTACCATCATGTTTTTGTCATATGCTCCTTGGCAGCAGGATTCAGAGTCCAGTATAACTTAGAGAAGGAAAGCAAACATTTCCCTTGTCTTTTAACCTAATCTGGACAGCATTTTTACCAATAGCTGTGGTGAGGAGAGGTGAATTCATGCCTTTAATCGAGGATCTCAATATGAACTGAATAGAAACTGTCTCAGCCAGAATTTGAAATTAGGTCATCAAGTCCAGTTTATGTACTTGAAACTGTTATATCAGCCATTTAGATGTACAATTAGTTAAATATCAATGATTAGTCTACAAAGCAAGTCAGTCAGCATGAACTGCAATGGGGGCAGTTTTTAATCTGTTCTATGTCTTTTAATTTCAGTCTTTTAACCTTATAAGATCAACTTGTTTGATGAGTTATCATAATGCCGCAGTCAAGCTTATCAAGGTATCCTTTCAGATCATTTATTTCATAAGATATTTCAAATCATTAGACAATAGAGTTGACAGCTCATCATTAAATCTATTCTGAGAATGTTAAAACCTGGTATAATTATCTCATGACAGGTATTTCAAACCAAATTAGACCATTCAATCTGATAAGTTGATGGGGTTTTCTAGAAGTAGTCAACCATGATAATTGTTCAATATGAAAAGGAGAGTATTTTATAACCTTGCAAAAACTGCTGCCTCTGGAAACTTTTCAAATCTAAACACAGTTTATTTTGGGGAAACTCAAGTAACTTGTCAACAATATTGATTTTTAATAATGAAGAGCAACAAAAACATTGAATTTAACACCAATCTCCCAAACACTAAGTCCTTTAGGCTCCCTCTTGAGTTACTAGTCAATTGTGTTGGTGATCATTTTTAGTGTAGATGGGCAATATATACACTTTTTATTTTTATTTTTAGATAAAGCATTGTCAGTTATTATCATTATTTTTACTCTGTGAGAATTAAAATTAAAAAAAAAAACTCGTGGGTTTTTACTTAACTCTAAGTGACAACAAGACTTCTCAAGTCTTCTAAGTATCCTTGCTGATTTTAATTGTACAGTAGTCTGGATGGTCTTAATTCTAAATCTGACCTCAGGTTTCTCCAGGCTTTTAGGGACAGTTCCAAAAGGATCAAACTACAAATGATATTCCAACCACTTTCAATTTCCACAGGATTTTTTAGCTTTCTGACAAGATCCAAGTATTTGCTTGTCAAATTCTCTGGCACAATTCCCAATGGATAACCTTTCTCACCCAGTCTTGCCTTGTCATATATTCCTTTTGTGCTAGTTTGCTGAATTCACTTATGTGATTAACCTTTTCATCTCTGTTTTCATGTTCTAAAGGTTTTTCAGCTCTCAGGCAAGATCCAAGAATTTGTCTATCTTTTTGGTTTGGCAAGTATTTTCTTTTACCTTTCGATTTTTGATGGCTTTACTTTTTCCAAAAAATCAAAATTTAGTCATTGTTATTTCTATGATAGTAAAGAACAGTGCAAACTTAAGACAATAATGAAAGTAAGCTCTTGATGAGGCTTGACCTTATACCTCCTCTTGCCTTAGGGAAACCAGACTAGGCTATGAGAACTTTTGGTTTGCTGTATCTCAAATTAAACCCTACAACTTATCCTTGACTATGTTTCTCAGTCAATTTTATAATATCTACTTTCCCAGATGTTTTAGATCAGATCAAATGCATAAACCTATTAAATAATTAAGGTGTATTCATGGATCAATTAACTCGATTTTAAATTCTTTATTGTTTATTATTTTTTTTTGACAAGATGGCACATAATTCCTCTCTATTATACACTGATATATTTGACCTGGTGCTTTTGTACAGATTGTTATAGTGACGATATTTCAGCTGTAGTACTCTTTGGTCTTCTTTAACAGTCTGTTAAAGTCAGTTCTCTTCTGGGAATTTTGAACTCAATTCTTTAGTCAATCCACAGGGCTAGATCATTCTGAGACTGAATATATGACTGTATAATAATAATTCCTCATGTTGGATATTCAGATTAAACTTCACTTTAAATTTATAAAACAATTTGATCAATAATCTATAAAAAATTTTTTATTTATATCTTTGTTCTTGCTTATATATGATATATATTTCAGTGTTTAAAATATTCTAGACAGTGAGTATAATTAGAGCTAAGTGCAAAAAAAATCAAACAATATGTGTTTAGTAGGCAAACGTATACAGCAAAATATGTGAAAAATTTACCAAAAATACTGCGGGAAACAGGTTCAAGTAGACTTCAGTAGTTTATATCCATCAGGAAAGATTTTCAGCTTACTCCACAGAACCTCCTTGAAGTTATTTGATGTACCTGCAGATGATATTGTATTCTTATAGGAAGCATGCTTTTGGTTTATTCCATAACTTATTTGTACCATAAAGGCATTTGTGCTAATATAGCAAGTTTTCCAAAAGAGGCAGATTTTTAGTTTGATTATGACAATGTGAACAATACCAACGGAAAAATTGTGAAACCTCTCTAATGTAAACAAGTACTTCACATTTTGCTAAATAATTTGGCCAGATTATATCATCATATAATAAAAAAAACTTCATATAGCTGAAATAAAAGAAAATATATTGACTAATATTTATCATTTGTGTCACCAAAAGTTTTGTGAGAATGGAATAAAATCACCAAAATTAGTGCTAAAGTTCAACAAACTATTTCAACTTGTTCAACTCAATATTTCTTGGTAAATTTTTGACATTATGCAGAATGGTGTTGGTCTTTCAAACATTGCTTAATTTTCGATGTTATGCAGTGTGGTGTTGGCCTTTCAAACATTGTTTAATGTTTGATGTTATGCAGTGTGGTGTTGGCCTTTCAAACATTGTTTAATTTTTGATGTTAGGCAGTATGGTGTTGGTCTTTCAAACATTGTTTAATTTTTGATGTTAGGCAGTATGGTGTTGGTCTTTTAAACATTGTTTAATTTTTGACGTTAGGCAGTATGGTGTTGGTCTTTTAAACATTGTTTAATTTTTGTGGCAAATTTGTTCTGAGAACACTGCATATTTTTCATAGATTACCTGGACTCAAAGATCATATGATATTTTCTGCAATGTTTTATATCTAAATGATAAATCATTTTGGCTCAGTGATAATTAATCTCTATCTGCCACTAGGTTAATAGATTTGAATTCTGCCAAATGCAGTTTCTTTAAAATTTAGGAGATTAAACAATAAAAAAAAGAATTTTATTATTTGGAAGCAACTATCTCTTTTGATGTTATATGGTATGTGTTGGTATTGCAAATTTGTCCTGGATTCACTGCATATTCTTCTCTGATTGTCTTGATTATAATGTAAATAATTTTTTATTGACAAATTTCTCTAATTTTTAAATTACACCTTGTTATGTTCTTGTGATCAAGAGTTCAAACCAGAGATAGAAATAATAAAAATATCTTGGTAGAGCATGTAATATTTAAGCCAGCAGAAACAGTGTTTTTAAGAAATTAAATAAAATAAAAAGTAAAAATGAATTTTAAAAAAATAAAATAAAACCAGTCATATCTGCTAAGAGGATGGTGTTTTGGAGGATTTTATAAAAATGTTTCAATTCAATTGACTACTTTTCATGTCCTGTCTTTCTTGAAGTGCCTATTTCATAAGTTTTATTTTAGAATTTTGATTATATTACAAAGGTTTTTTTTTGTTTTATGATTGCTTGAGATATGAGGATTTTGATAAGCAAAGCTTTCCCAGTACAAATATAACAAAAAAAAAGAAGACTAATGGTGAAATAACTCAGAAAACATCACAGTAAAATATCTAATTGCAAAAAATATTTACTTCCTAAGTAATTTCATTTTGGTGCCTACCTGATTGACATTCATAAAACTTGATTTATAGGAAAATTTTAAGAATCTTAATATTTAATATCTATTGTGTGTGTGTGTATATATATATATATATATATATAAACACACATACTCGTATATAGATGCACAAACACATACACTCACATATATATAAAAATACATACAGACTTATATATATATATATATATATATATATATATATATATATATATATATATACACTGACTAACAAATACACATGCAATAAGTAAATATATACACACACACACACACACACACACACACACACACACACACACACACACACACACACACACACACACACACACACACACACTCATGTATATAAATATTGATTTATATCTATACTCACATAAACACACACACATATATATATATACAAACATACACATACATATATACAAACAGAAATACACATATATAAACACACACACAAATGCATATATATACATATATATATATACACACGCACACACATATATATATATAGTTAAAAGGAATGTCTAATTTTTGTCTTTGATAAAAAGTGTTCAACTTGAGGTTTTTATAGCCACAAATACAAATTTTGCAAGTCAGTCAGCTTTCATCATCACAAAAAGAAGGTAAAATAGATGGATAAATAAAAAGGTTGGATAAGGAGGACTGTTAGAAAGGAAAATTAATTGATTGATTGACTGGGTGATCAATTACCAACCAGGCTAGAAGTGAAGTGAACAGATTGACTAATGAAAAGTTGCAAAGATTGATGGCTCAAACGCGAGAAATGAATGAAAGATCAATGAAGCAATGATGGGTCAGATAAATGTGGAGGGCAAAAGGTTCCAAGTAAACCAACTTATACAAACATGGCTTAAAATAAGTAAAAATTCATCATTAAATCTTAAATGATCATATTTTGTCTGATGTTTCCACATAACATCTTATAAAAAATTAATTTACAAAAGCTGGATGAATAAGGCTATGAAAGGACTAGTACTCAACAGAAATATAATAAAAATAAACAAACATCTCTATTTTCTAATTAAATCTTTCCTTCACCAATATACAGAAGCATGACAAACATAGTTTGATACTTTTGTTTTTTTAAATGTTTTTATTCAATGATCTGCAGTGACACAAAGAAAGTGAAAGACAATTCTATTTTCTAATTAAAGCATTTATATAATCATCTACACAGGCTTGACAAAGAATTTCTATAAATAAAAAAAAGAATATTCATTCAGTTGATTGGTTGGTGTTGTAGGGAATGAATAAATGAATAAAAAAATTGAATTTAAAAAAATGAATAAATAGATAAAAAGAAAACTATTAAATCTGAAGAAACTCCCAGAGGTCTCAAATGGAAAAGGAGATGACACATGCGTAAAAGAAAAAAGGCATTCCTCTTGAAAAAGGAGACCATATTATCTTTCTCTTTCAGGCAGTGTCCGTCATAACCAAAATATGGAGTCAGATATCTATGGCAACATAGCCTTGCCCTTAGCCCCTGACCTTCAAAGCCTTCAAACCCCACAGTGTTTAATGACATATCAACCTTTGTGGGTTATTTAATGCTAAATCATTTTTTCTAATTTATATGAGTTGTAAGTGAATAGTTTGTAGGTAACTTTATTTTAAACAATTTGTTACATACAGTTAAATCGTTTCAAGTATTCCTTTCAAAAACCAATAAATATATTTAATATCAATCATTTGCTTGCATAGAGTTAAATTACTGCTATTTAACATTAGTAATCAATTTATCAAGTATTCCTATCTAATACAAATAATTTGGACATTATGGTTTCAAATAACTAATAGTGATAATCCTTAATAAATGATTGAACAGTTCTATTTGAACCATAGATGGGATGCTAACAGGTACTACCACTCTGACTTAGAGAGGACTAGAGAGTAATGGTAATGAAGGTGTACTCCACATTATCCAAAGCTGCTGGACAAGAGCCTCACCATCATATACAGTTTAGTCTCATACCAAGGACATGTTTATTCAAAAATCAACAGAGACATAGCAAATAAATAAAAATTCTACAATGAAATGAGAATATCTTTATTAAATAATATAAATACTTCAAGAATATCAATATATCACAACAATGCCCATTATGTGTGTGTGTATATATATATATATATATATATATGGCTAAATGAGAAGAGTGTTTGCCAATGGTCCGGGAGATGGGTTCAATCCTAGGTCAAGTCATACCAAAGACTCAAAAAATGGTACTTGATGCCGCCTTTCTTAACACTCAACCTTATCAGGTAGGGATCAAGGGTAAAGTGGAAAAATCCAGGGAATGGAGTAGCACACTCTCCTACACCTCGGTGTCATAGCTATTGAAAAGGGAGATTTTGGGACACCCTCGACTAAGGTTGCCATCTTTACTTTTACTTTACTTTATATATATATATATGTATATATATATATACACACACATACACACAATTATGATTAAAATTTAATGTTAAAACTGTTTTTAAACCATAAAAAATTTAGAGTGCTCAATGCATGAAAATGCAAAGCAATATCACAGTATATTTCAAGTATAAAATAAGATGATAATAAAACAGGATATAAACAACACATGTTGAATACTAGCTCATATGTGGATTGACAACATGAAAGTCAAAGTCATGAGGTTTTATCCTCTTTTATTATTACCTTATTTCATACTTAAAATATATATATACATATCTCTCTCTCTTTCTCTCTCTCTCTATATATATATGTAGTAATCAGCAAGAACGGTACAATACTGTTAGATTTTCATAAGAACAGGTCACTTAGAGTGCTCTATTTTGGAGAATATACCAATATCCTGTCCAATTTGCAAATTAAATGATCATTTTGGAGGGTTTGCATTTACATTAAACATGCTTTTTTTTAATCATCAGAACTCCTCAATTTTATAGAACTATCTTGGAAATGCTAATTAGAATCATTTACCCCTTCCTAAATAGAAGGATCAGTATCATCATGGATCTCTTAAAATGAAATGCTGATTAGAATATTTTACTTCTTACTAAATAGAAACATCAGTATCATTATGGACCACTGTTACAATGGGAACCCAAAAAGTTCACAAGTCATCTAGTTTTATGATAAAATTAAAATTGGGCAGATTTGTGATAAAAAGATGTTTTAAAAAGTTTTTCCTCTTTCATCAAATTCATCAGATCTTCAATATTTTATGGTGCAATATCTAACCAGAATCTTTTCAAAATGTAAAACAAATCTTTTTTTCATTGAAGGTTTTCTGTCCATTTTTCGTACTTCACCATTTCAAGTCGTCAAGTTATTTAAGGTCAGAAGAATGATTTAACCGCAAGAGTTGATCAATAGCCTTTTGAAAATGCTATTCTCACATCTTTTTTTGTTGTATAATATGGAGCTTTATCTTCCATGAAAATAGTGCTTTGTCAAATAACTAGCAGTGAATATATGTATTTTTTTCAATTAATTTTTCCTAAACTCCAGTAAAGTCAATACTGGTAACACCAGGGCATTCAGTACCCTCGGCCAGTCTTTTTTCCCATTAAATAAGTTTTCAGAAGGTAATGACACAAATTACATTAGGTTATTGAATAACTTCTGTATATCAATTGGCACATATTAAGCAACCCTTTTTATAAGCATTTTTATTAATAAGGAGATCATCTAGTTTGTTCTTGTGTATAATGATGGTACTGGTACTACATCTGTATTATTTCAATGTTTGAAAAGATAACATTGACAAATAGACATTATCTTGCCCATATTTCATTATTAACATTTCTATTAAACATCTGTTGGCTTATTTCAGGTCTTCCTGTTGTACGACAAAGAGCTGGCGCCAGTGTATTCATTGCTTTTGGCAAGCCCTAAAATGTGTACCACCTTCTTTCTACCCAATAAGATTTGATAATTATACCTGATTACAATCGATTATTTTGACAACTACAGCATGCCAATGCGTGACCACTAAGTTATTATTGTTGTTGGCTGGGCTTTATGGCATATCAACCTTTGTAGGTTATTTATTGCCAAATCCATTTTTATGCAAATAGTTCTTTTAGTAATTTCAGATAATTCAGTTTAGCATAAGTACACAGTTTAGATGCCAAAACAGTTTTATTTCAAGCAATTCAGTTTAGCATAAGTACACAGTTTTGATGTCAAAACAGTTCTATCTTAAACAATTCAGTTAAGCATAAATATGCAGTTTAAAAGCAAAAAACAGTAAAGTCAAGAAACCACAGTTTAGTTCTATTAACCCATAGATAGGACCCTTATCAGTAGCTACCACTCCAGGCCAGAGTGGACCTGGGAACAATGGCAATGAAGGGATACTCCACATTCTACAAAGCTCCTGTATTATTGAAACCTCACCATCAGATTGTTTAGTGTCATACACAGGACACTCGTTGGTGGGGTCTTACCTCTCTGCTGAGAAGCAGTCAGTGTATTCTACAGCTCCAGCTGACTGGGCAAGTGACCACTAAGCAATTCCTTTTATAGGAGACATGGAGAGTTCCCATGGCATAGTGGCTAAGGTGCTGGACTGTGACAGTGCGGTAAACAAGTTGGAACTCCAATTGTGCTATGATATTCACTATTTTACAAGCAATTATATAGTTTTAAGTAACTAATAATAATCATTTGTAAAAAATTATAGCTTCAGGTGGCTGTTCTTATTACAAATAACTTGTATAAAGTTATCTGGTTTCAAGTATTCCTATCTAATACAAATAATTTGCAATAATATGGTTTGTGAGGAGTCCCCATGTCATAATGACTAAAGTGCTACACAGTGGCCTCAAAGTAAGTGAGTTCTAACTCCAGTCATGCTATTACATTCCCTTTTGGACTAATACCCTTGGGAAAGGTAGGAACCACATTATTCACCCCAGTTATTGGCTAAATAGTACCATTACTGTTTTTCTACAAGGATGGCTTTAGCATCAACCTATCAAAGTTGATATGCTATTAAAACAAAGAAACCGAACCAAACCTTTTTAAAAAATTTTGAGCCCAAGTTGATAAACTAGAATGCTTACTACAGAGCCCTGTATATATTTCCTGAATTCTTCTGCCACAAGTAGGATGCAACACATGATTAATTATTAAGCAGACTATAAGAGGTTTGGTCTAGTTTCTTTGTTTAATGGCATATCAACCTGTATGGGAGCTATTTAATTCAAAAGCCATCCTCAGAAAAGAACAGCAGTGATACTACTTTGCCCATAGCTGAGAGGATAAGAAAGTTCATACTTTTCCCCAAGGGTATTAGTTCGAAAGCAAACATAACTGGAGTTTGAACTCATTCACTTTAAAGCTGCAGTCCAGCATTTTAGCAATGGGGACTCAATCACCAGAGGACCTGGGAGTAATGGCAATGAAGGAGTACTCCCTTCTTTTCAGATTTTCAGAACAGGAGCATCACGATTAGATGTAGTTTAGTATCATACTCTAGAAACTCTTGTGAGAAAGTCTTATTTATCTGCAGATGAATAAGACCCTCCCCCAAGGGTTGTTAGAATTTGCTGACTTTATCCTCTACAGTCAGTATATTCTAAGTCCTATCAACAGGAAAATAATAACTTTGTGTTTGTCTGCAGACTTTGTGATAAACTGTTGTATTTTGTGTGTGTCACATGTCAGATTAATTGCCTCAAATATTGAAATATTAAAAGCAGAAAATGGATTTAGAGGCAAACAAGTAGACAAGATGACCAGAATGACAGAACAAAAGTATTGAGAGTTCAGGACATTAAACAACTGTCATATCAACTTCAGCAGGCAAATGATACAATAAGCTGATTTAATGAACAAAGATGTAATCATTGTCATTAGAAGGAAAAAAAAACAAATTCACATCAGAAAAGCATAGTAATTTTTGAATATTTGGATTTGATTTTGTTATATTTGAAAAAAGAATTTTTTCATGTTTTATGAATTCTATAATAAGCATAATTTCTTTATCTCTATAAGCCATCAACTGATGTGGGTTATTTAATATCAAAGCCAGTCTTATAAAATAATTGCTGTGATACTATTTAACCAATCGCTGAGTGAATAAGTGGATTCATTCTGAATTTTGTAAGAGTAAATGCAAAAAAAAAAAAAAATATTGTGACCCCATGTTTTAAGTGACATCAAGACATCCCAAAAGATTTTCTTGGTAAGTATTTTCGTTTTCATTTTCTGTAAAATTACAAAAATTCTGTTCCGTTTTCAATCCAATTACCTTTCTAATTTTTGAGACAAAAATTGTCTCAACCGTTTGAACCTCAGTGGCTGATATTTGTTTGTTTGTTTGTTTGGGTTTTATGGCATATCAACCTTTATAGGTTATTTAAAGCCAAATCCATTTTTATACAAATAAAAGTTCTATTTCAAACAATTCAGTTTAGTATAAGTATAGTTTTTGTTTACATAGAGATAAATGTCAAAACAGTTCTGTTTCTGACAATTTAGTTTAGCATAAGTACAGTTTCAATGTCAAAAACAGTTCCATTTCAAACAATTCAGTTTAGCATAAGTACGCAGTTTAAGTGTCAAAACAGTTCTATTCCAAGCAATTGAGTTTAGCATTAGTACGCAGTTTAGTTCTATTTGACCCATAGATAGGACCCTATAAGGTACTATCACTGAGTTCCAGAGTGGACCTGGGAACGATGGCAATGAAGGGATACTCTGTATTCCCCAAAGCTCCAGTATTATTGAAACCTCACCATCAGATTGTGCAGTGTCATATCCAAGACATTCAATGGGGGTTTCTTACCCCTCTACAGAGATGCAGTCAGTGTATTCTACAGCCCCAGCAACTGGGCAAACTGATATTTGTGTTGTTACATATAAAATGAACATATACTAAGGTGGGCTGAATTTCTGCCAGGGAATTACGATTTTACATTTTTATTGCTTTTAAAATGTTAAACAACAAATTACAAAATTTTATAACTATTTTTCAGCTAGGAATTTAGTTTATGGTGAATTTTCTCTTGTATTTTTGCTCTCTGCATCCAAAAAATTGTGTCATCTTTTTTGACTGTGCATACAATCTATAAGCTGTTCTGACTGTTACAAGAAGTATTGTTGTATACTCACATAATAAATACATACACATATACATGCAGAATACATATTGACGCAATAATAAAGACAAGCGAAGACTTCTTTAAAAAAATATACCTCTCACTTTATTTGAAAGGGTTGTGTGTGTGAGAGGGAGTTGGAGACCAAACAGAACTGCAACATATTGACCCCCACCCTTAAGGCCATCAGCGTTGTGTCTTTCTCGTTCTCCAGGGCTGCTCAACCGGAGGCCTGGGGGCCCAGCTTTCTGCTAAGTGCTGGCTTTCTCTACCACATCTTGACCCCAACTGATCTGGTCTCCAAACTAACTGACTTCCTGTCGTCACCGAGTTATATAATAGTTCAATCGCCCACTCAATATCTCCCCATGACTGGCCATCGGGATGTGTCACTTCCGCCATCTTTGGAATGGCATGTTTGATCATCACTGAGTGGAAATAACTGTCATGCAGTTCACAGGTCACTCTCTTCCCGTGCATCAGTCTATGACTGTACCGCAGGATTTAACCTTGTCCCATTTTGTCAGCCAAGCTCACCCACACCAATGGAATATGCAGTTCCGCCGTCTTTGGAATGGCATGTTTGGCCGGGTTAAAGGTCAATATACAACAGTTTTACATACCTTCAATTGCTTTGTGTTTCCAGCTTTTGTTTTAATTTCAGTTGATTTAAGCCTATCTATTCCTTATTTTTCAGACATCTCTTGTATATTATTTCCTAATGGTTTAACAATTAAAAAAAAGATTTTTTTAACTGAAAATATTGAATTATTACATTTTCTTGAATGGTGATGATAGACTTGACCTTTCATATGATAAATGAAGAGAAGTCCTCAGAGCAAAATAACCAGAGCATTGGATGCCAAAGTTTCAAACCCAGAGCATAAACTCATGAATGTAATTACTGTGAGTATATCTTTTATGGAAAAAGCTAAACTTTTGGACAATTACATTAAAAAAAATGAAGTCAGAATTTTTGTTTTAGATTTAGAAATAAGAAATAATTAAATTTGGCTAATTTTGTAAAAAGAAAAATCAACTATTTAGAAGATGACTGAAACTTTTCCAGAAAAACAGTTATATTATCATTCTAGCAATGAAAATGATACATCAATAGAGACAAGAAAAGGAACTGTATTATGTATGTAAATGAACAGATGTTTATTTAAATTGGTTAGAATAATCCTGAGAGAGAAAGAAAGAATAGAATGGGGAAAGACTGGAGAGAGTAGATAGATTTCCCATGTCAGAGAATATAGTAAAAATAAATTGGTTGGTAAACAAAAAAATCCGTCTTTCTCTTTTACAACACAATAGTGGCAACTTGAGCTATATGTGTTGCATAGAAACAATAAAAGTAATTAAAGTGATTACTTTTTTTGTGCACAGTACTCACATGACTGACAGAGGATAAATATACACCTTTAGGTACAGCTGGATACAATGGTTAATTTGGGAGAATTGTCTGCAATCTCTCTCTCTCTCTCTCTTTATATATATATATATATATATATATATATATATATGTGTGTGTTGAGTGGCAGTCTCATAAAAAAAATTTGATTTTTGATTTGGTAAAGGGAATATTTCTTTCTTTATTAGAAAACTTTTTATTTGATCTATTCACTGCCTGGAACTTTTCAGTGAATTTTGTATAGTTGGTCACCTGCGTTTATAAAAGTTCTTTTAATATCCATTTATACAAGATGTGTTTAAAAACTATCAAGACTGAAGATGTTTTTAGTAATAATGAAAAATTGCTATTTTTGTTCAGAAAAATCCCCTTGGACTATTCATAGGTACCTCCAATTGGTTTTGGCATTAAATAACCCTCAAACGTTGGGAATTTGAATGGTTATAAATTATGTTCACCATGAATACAGATCCATACATGGATATAGATGTAAATTGGACTTGAAATTGCTTAATTTTTTTTTAAGTTAGAGCATTTTAAGTGTATTGCTTTATAAAAAATCTTGTTAAGATGTGTCATTTTTCTTATTAAATTAGGATTACAAACCTGTATACAAACATAATGGAAATTTTAGCAAGATATAGATTATCAACTTTCTGAATTCATGTTATATTTTCTAATTGCAGGATAACCTTCCCAGTCATAAGGCAGAGATAAAAGTGAAATATCAGTTTATCTCCCTCAGCATATTCTTGTTTTCAAACAGGATGAAGCAAATATATACCAGGAAATTAATAATAATACCACTACCAACAACAGTAGCAGTAGTAGTATTAGGGTTTAGTATAAATCTATCAACATGAAAAGAAGTAGAGGGTGATTAAAAAGATGTTAACACCCTTATTGGAGTACCTTTATGATATGATTTCAAACAGTCTCCACATGTTCACCATCCCTGTCAATACACTCTTAGAATCTCTTGTAGGTAATTAAAAAAACCTTTATATTTTTATATGAGTATCTTTATTAGAAAAGCAGAACTGATATTATGATGACAACCACCTGGAGAATAATGTGTTAACAGGAATGGTAAACAGATGGAGCTTGTTTGAAATCATAAAGGAACTGTGTGTGCCTGTGTATGTGTGGGTTTCCAGCTCTGAAGGAACATTGTTTTGTCCCTGCTTACACATATGAATGTAGACTGAGAACCCCATTTTAAAATGACTATGGTAGTTAAATCCAATTACGATGATCATTAAATAAGTTTCCAGATTTTTTTTGTATGGGTACTTTTATTGATAGTACACACATGAAACTATAGTTCCCTTTGAAGTTATCTCCTCCGGATGCAATGTACTTGTACCATTCCAACAACTTCTGGAAGGCCCTATGGAAGTCCTTTTGTGTGAGCGTGTCAATGACCTTTGTCACAGCCTTTTTCATCTCCTCAATTGTCTCATAACGACAGGCTCTGAGCTTTGGGAATAACCAAAAGTCACAAGGAGCAAGGTCTGGACTATAGGGAGGGTGACGAACTGTCTTCATGCCCATCTTGGTCAAATAGTCTGTGACAAGGATGGAGTTGTGGACTAGTGCATTGTCCTGTTGGAAATGCCACTGACCTGATTTGAAATGTGCTGGCCTCTTCCCAAGGAATCTCTTGCTGAACTCCCTTAAAACCTCAACATAGTAACCCTAACCCTAATCGTTTGGCCAATCAACTATGGTGTATTGACTTCCTTACTCCTCCCTCACCTCTCATCATTCCTCACAGACTCCCTGCCTTCCCTGAATCTCTTATGCCACTCAAAAACTGATGCTCGATTCATGCAAGATGCTCCAAAAGCAGTCTGAAGCATCCCATATGTTTCTGTAGCATTTTTTCCAAGTTTAAAACACAATTTTATTGCATATCGTTCTTCTAAAGTGTCCTCACGTTCAGATTGCATTTTTGAAATTCACCATCTGTGACAATCAGGCTTTAGTAGGGTGTATTCCAATTGCTGCGGTAGCTGTTTATTTGAACTTGAAATCACAAAAATCGGTCAGTCATCTCATAAGATGTATAGCAATAACATACTGAATTTTCAAGAGTCTACAACAATTTTGAATGCCTCTACAAAAAAGTCTGGAAACCTATTGAAGGCACCACGTTCAGTACCATTACTCTCAGGTTCACTAAGACCCAGACTGGTAGTACTTGTTAAGGTTTCATTTATGGGTTAAATAGGTCTGTTTGAAAATTATTCAGATTTGATTGGAATACTAGATAACTGTAAATTGTTTTTATTAAGAAGAGTTACTTGAAGCTATGATTATTTACAAAGGATTATCATTAGTGACTTGAAAAATTCTAAAGAAACAACTTCAAAAAAATTTAAATATGCATGTACAATGAATATATTTTCCCTGACATCTTGGAATAAATAATCCTAAAGGTGCCCTAATCAATCAATCAATTACTGACTAAATGTACAATGGGAACTTGAGCATCTGTTTATATCTCTCAAAATCTTTACATACTTCCTTTACATGGATTTTAATAGTACAATTTAGTAGAATATCTAGAAATTTCACAGTGTTATGTTTGTACATGAAGGAATCTATATATTCATCTACAACAAAAATATCATTCTGCACACTGTTTTAAAAATGGGATTATCCAAAGACAAATTTATATAAACCTTATCCATGAACTTATTGAGAATTTAATACCATAGAATTAGACATTCAACTACTTAACTTCTTTTTAAGTCCTCAGAATTAATACTAGGAAAAGGAACCCTCTTGTATATTTCTGAATATAAATTCCACCCAATTTGTTGATTTTATTGTTGTTTTCTTACCTCTACTATTAACCAGGCCATTGGCCAAATGAGTAGAGTGTTCACCAATAGTCCGGGAGACCAGGGTTCAATCACAGGTTGAGTTATACCAAAGACTCAAAAAATGGTACTTGATGCCTTGCTTAACACTCAGCATTATAAGGTAAGGATCAAGGATAAAGTGGAGCTATCCAGGGAATGGAGTAGCTCCCTCCCCTACACCTCAGTGTAGTAGCTATTGAAAAGGGAGCCTACAGGTCACCCTCGACTAAGGTCACCAACTTTACTTACTTACTTTTACTATCAAGCAATCAGTAAGTCATTCTGGACAGCAAGTTGCCCGTCTTTCTATCTCTTGGTTTTTATAACCCTAATGTTTCAGCCATTGTACATTTTGGCCTTACTCAACTGTCACATTCTCTAACATTTTCAAAGTTTTGTATTCAGTTCAAAGCACAGACCATTCTCATTCAACTATCCAAGCTAGGGGTTAAACCAGAAGAAGAATGAGAGCAACAATGAAATGATTACAACCAAGATGAGGATTAAAGTTACAAAGAAATTCATGTATGATTATGATAATTTCCAATATCAGAAAATTAGACTGAAATCTAGTGAATATTTAAAACTGTAGAAAGTTTATGGCATATGTTTGTAATTTAAGAAGAGATTGTTAAGGAATTTATGTATTGTAATATTATAAAAAAGGAAGAAATCATTCCGTTGACAGTTTGAAATACTGGATTATTGCTTAACAAATTTATATAAGCCTGTTGAAAATAAACAATATTATCTTGAATATTTGATGAAATCAATATTCCTTCTACAAAATATACTTCATCTAACTTATTATTCTTTTCAGCTTGTTTATTACTTTAACTTCTGCAATAACCTGCCCAGAGATAAAGCAAGCTATCAATGGATGCCAGAAGCCACAGATAGTACAAAACCATGCATATATTAGATTTTTTTCTAGTTGGTACATACGTACAATATTGCCAATAAATAAGTACACACTTACCAAGTTAACTTCCTTCTAAACCAAAGATATCAGGATTTTATTATTTCTTATGGGATACTGTTGGGTATCACCCACCTTTCTCCACACAATGAACTAGTCCATCTGCCATATATAACAGTAGCTACTAATACCAGGGCAGACTACCCATTCCCATCACATTCATTGTAAATAAATCATACGTGTAAATAAAATCATTCATGAATCTCGGGATTTTAAGTAGGACTTCTTCATAGAGCAAATGTGGTATTTTGGTGACTGCTGCGCATATGGCGATGGATGAATGGTTATATATTGTACTGCTGAATGGGTCGGCAAATGTGGCTAGCTAGGTCTCCTTAGAATATATAGAAAAGAATGACCACTCCCTTCCCCTCCCCAAAAACTTTGAGGCCTTGTGCCTTCTGTGTACCACACACAGAAATAAAGCAGACTAGAAGGTGAAGAGCAGCTTCTTATAAGACTAGTACTAGAGCGTTGGAGACTGGAGATTGCACTAGATCACTTTACTTGCTACCATAATAATGGAAGCCAATACTATTGTTGGACTATATCTTTATTCTGTATTCACTAATCCTATGTTCTTGTCTACTAATAGTCTCTCTATTGTATATACTTTTTTCTGAGAATATATCTCTATTTCCTCTCATATCGTGGTTTGTCCTTTATTTAATATTACAAGTGTTCACTAACCAGAACACAACAGATACCATACAATCAAAATGAATATTATTAGGTATTACTTAGAACTAGACTCTAAGGTATTCTAACTAAAATGTGAATATGAGGTGGTCCAAAAATAAGCACAGTCCTTAGGTATATTTATGTAATTTTATTTTTATTTTAAAAAGTGTTACAGATGCACTGAATATAGGAGTTACAAGCATAAGGAATGGAATCAGAGACCTGAGTTCAAATCCTGGATGAAGCTGTTTGCTTTTCACTTAGCGCTAATGCACCAGAGAAAAGCATGAATTGACTTGTTCTTCCTCCAACTATGGGTAAAGGATAAATAGTATGGCAGAATGGTCTCTTTCACCTTGATAAAGCAACCATTTTAAGAGAAGGAAAACTTTGAATTCAAACAAGCTTTGCTTTAAAATTGACTTTGTATCAAATCTTGCTATTATTGGTTGCAAAGTTTCAAAGCTGTAAAATTTGGTAATACATAAACCTGATAATATCTGTTTTGATTGTATAATGTTCCACCACAAATAATACATAAACCTGATAATATCTGTTTTGATTGTATAATGTTCCACCACAAATAATACATAAACCTGATAATATCTGTTTTGATTGTATAATGTTCCACCACAAATAATACATAAACCTGATAATATCTGTTTTGATTGTATAATGTTCCACTACAAATAATAGAATTGTGGTATCTTTGACTGAAAAGAAAATTAGCCTTTTATTAAAAAATTGTTAGAAATGTATTTGTCTATGGGTGATACTGAAAATGTTTGTTGATAATCCCCCCCCCAAAAAAAAACAAACAAAACAAAGTACGTATGTTGTTTGGTACTATCTGTAGTTTCTGACATATCTAGATAACTAGTTTTCATCTCCAGGAAGATTATTAAAAAAGTCAAAGAAATAATCAAGCAGAAAAGAATAACAAGTTTAGAAGAAAAAGAAGAAGTATAGAAGAAAATTAACTTAAAAAATGTTTAGGTATACATATTTATGGCTGATAGTGTAAATATATGTTTCTGAATGGTGGAATAAGTGAGTAGATATTTTTTTAAAGTTGGGAAAGAACAACACTGTAGAATCAGATATTAGGTTGTTGTCTGAATTCTAAGAGAGTCGAAAGTTTAAAACTATTAACATAAAAAGAGAACATGTAAAAATAAGCATAAGGACAAAACCTTAAGACTTTTAATACTTTGTTCCTCATGAAATTAAAAAAAATGATTGACTAGCATTTTTTCCAGATTTGACTCTTTTTAGACCTAATACAATGGAACTATTATGGTAGTAGCCTCAGAATACATTTTTTGTTCCTTCTCAAACCAAGAATTTTCATCTTTTCACCTGTGGGAAGTACTTTATTGCTTCTCTTTGTTATATCAACACTGCATCTCTACTGTTGTGATTTGGGATCATTTAAAACTTATAAAATCTTTATTTCTGGGCTTGACCAAATGAAAATAGAAAAAGTGAAATTATTGATTAGAGATGACCACTCAGTTCTAGAGACAAGAAATAAAAGTCTGAACTGCATGCAGAAAACTGAGTTTTTAATAGAATTTTAAAAATATATATATTGATGATTAAACTAAGTGAAAAATAACAAAAATCAAAGATCAAGAGCAAAGTTTTCATCATTGGTTACTTATACAACTAAGAGTACCAGACATTGGCATAATGGTAAGAGTGTTCACAAATGGCCCAGAAGACCTGGGTTCAATCCCAGGTCGAGGCATACCAAGGACTCAAAAAATGTTACTTGATGCTACCTTGCTTAACACTCAGGAATATAAGTTATGTATCAAGGGTAAAGTGGAGCAACCCAGAGAAAGGAGTAGTGCCCTCTCTTACACCTTGGTGTAGTAGCTATTGAAAAGGGAGCCTTCGGGTCACCCTCAACTACAGTCGCCAACTTTACTTGCTATACAACTAAGATGATTGACATGATGACTGAAGTTTGAGAATGCTTAAACCAATTCAGGGACTAATAGAAAAGCTACAAAAAAATTAATGATTCAAAATTTCCTGTCCGAGATAGCGTTGGTTATTTACTCATTTTTAGCAATGACAATCTGTAAGATATGAAAGAGATGGTATATATCTGTAATAAACATTAACAATAAAAATTTTATGCTAGACATTCATACTAATGAATTTTCTTCTAAATCAAAGATACGAGGATTGTATTATTTCTAGTAGAGTATTATACTGTTTTGGGAGACAATAACTTATTATCTCCCTTAGATAATTTACATGTCCATTAAGGCCATCATAAAGTATCACATGACCATTTCAGAAACCCCTTCTTGATGTTTAATTGCCTCTGCATCTTGAAGAATAGAGACATTGTCTCTGATCCTACTAGGGAACCATAAAAGTCACATAGCTATATTTGTCAAGTAAACCTTTGTTCATTTTGCACCCCTTGCACATACTGCTTGTGCATAGAACAATATGTGCATAATTCTACCACTGGACACATTTATGTATTCTTACCTTGTAAGGTCATTTGCATTGTACACATAAAATATTAAATGTTCTTGTATGTGTTATTGAGTTTATTTTGTCTTTCCTTCCATTACGATCATTGTTGGTATATCATCGATATCATCATCATCATCATATCGCGCTGGTAGCACGGATATCCCTGACCCTCTCTCGCCACTCCTCCCTATCGTTCATCGCCCTAGGTAGGTCTTCAGGACAACAGCCTGTATCCTCACATAGCTGCTGAATGTACGTTCGAGCTGGTCGTCCTGCTTTTGCGCGGCCATGTGTGGGGATCCATAAGAGTACATCTCTTATGAATTCATCTCTGCTTCTCCAGCAGTGTCCTGCATGTCTGGTTCGTCTAACTTGAATAGTTGTCGTGATAGGGGGCAGGTGGCCGTACAGTTGGTGTCTTGTGGGGTGCTGCTGCCAGGACTTGTTCAGGATTGCACGCAGCATTCTTGTGTAATTGCCATCCAGTTTCTTCTCCAGCCGTTTTGTTAGCGTCCATGTAGTGCATCCATACATGGACGCTAACAAAACGGCTGGAGAAGAATGCTAATATTGATTCTGGAAGAGCTAGGATTTGACTATATATCTTCCTTGCCACCAAGTATACCAATACTGTCAAATTGATGATTATTAGGTATTATTTATTAGCAACATCTGCAGCCCAGAAATTCAGTAACTATTTTTTTTTTACAGGGGAGTGTTACATTTCTGCATGTTATAGTCTGTGTATTCTAAGCATTGTCAACAGTGCATTAACTTGGTATGGCACCCAATAACTTAATAGGTTATGGGAAATATATATCTTTAAATAAAGTACTGGGTTACTACTCAGAATGACAAGATGAAAATTATACTAATGAAAGACTGCAAATCATATGAGATGAATTACTTTGATAATTTTGTGGGATTTGTTTATGCATTAAAAATCATTTTATAATTATCTAAATCCTCAATGAAAACAACTATGAAAAGTTAATTAGAATCCTTTTCTCTTCTTTGAATAGAAGCATTAATATCATCATAAATCACAAATTAATCAATCTATCTATCTATCTAGCCATTATCTAGCACATCATCATGATATTTTTATAAGAGTAGTATGCTTAAAATACTCTAGATGAGAAAATAAAGTAATTTCTTGTCCTATTTGCAAATGATGATAATTTCCTGATACTTGTTGTACACACTAAACATAATTATTTAAATCATTGAAATCCTTGATTATATGGCATGTCAACCTGTTTAGGGTCATTTTATTGAAAGTAAGGGAATCATGTTCATTGTCTGTTCATATTTACATTTTTTGTGTTGTTTCCTGAAGTTTTTTTTTTGTACAGTTTCCCATGAAATACAAATGATTCTTAAATCTATTTGATCCACAGATGAAACCCTAACAGATATTAACTACCATACTGGGTCAGAGTGGACCTGGGAGTAATGGCTATGAAGAGGTACTCCACACTCTTCAAATCTCCAGAATTGGAGTCTCACCATCAGATCCAGTTTAGTGTCATACCCAGAGCACCTCTTTTTTTTTAGTGGGTGGGCTTAGTACTTTGCAGGGGATACAATCTGAATATTCTAAGTTCTGCTAACAGAGCGATTAGAGACTAAAGTAATTTCTAGCTCATTTGCAAATGAATGATAATTTCCTGATACTTGTTGTACACACTAAACATAATTATTTAAATTATTGAAATCCTTGATATAATGGATGCACCTATGGAATGTTAGAATCATTCACTCTTTTCTAGTTATAAGCCTCAATATCATCATGGACTGCAACAGAAACCAAATAGGTTCATGTCTCATCTAATTACTATTATACATTGATTTATTCAGATCAATTTTCCTATCTTTATTGTTTTTTTCTCCAACATTTCAGCTTGACTGTATCTGTTTGACTTCCTCTAGTATCTGTTGTATTTGATAACCTTTTACTCGTTCAACAGGAGAGAGACTGTTCTCATTTCTATGTCTATCATATTTGTTGGCCCAGCCGAAGGAAATTTCAGAACTTGTAGCAATTAATTCATCCCCCTCTTGATGCTTTATGACCTCTATCCACATCACTGTGTCTTGTGCATACTTCTGTAATACTTGATTGATTTGATAATATTACAAATTTGAGAAATTATGAATAACTCTAAACTTCAAAGTAAAATCTATCTTGAGCCTTGGAATATTCAGATGAGCAATTTCTACCTTTCGACTTTAGAGGATATCCTTATTTAGGCAAGTCTCCAGTGAACTGGAGTTTTGTGGCTTTGCATTATGTATAGACTGCAGGCAGGCAGAGTCAGGTCAGCTGATGGTGCATAGATATAACATAAAATTGGCAACTCACAATGGGTGATAAAAAAACTAAACATCCCAGCAATAGGTTTTAATTTAACCCAGTCATAAAAAGGCCAAACCCAGTCACCTTTGATTGAGAAAAAGAAGCAAAGGAATAATCATTTAAGAATTAGGAAAATTGGTAGTATATGAGGGATCTGGTAAGGCCTGATGTGGGTCTCTGGAGATGGAGTAGGGTGAAGTGAGGGAGACTAAAATGGAAGCTAAGGAAAGAGATAAATGAGAGAGGAGACTCTTCTTCTTCTTTTTGAGTGATGAAAAAGTAAATGAAACTAGAGATGTTAGTATATATTTTTCTGAAACCTCATCCCAACCATTAGTTATGATAGTATATTCCACTAGGGTATGACACTCTCATCCCAGAATATCTTCAACTTTTGCTGTTTACATTTTACATTGTGCTAATGGCCAGAGAAAAGGCATGAATCCATCTCTTCTATCCTTGTCTATGGTTAAAATAGTGGGGTAGAATAGGCTTTTAGTTTTTATATGGTAACCAGTCTAGAAAAAGGAAGACGATGAAGTCAAATCAGCTGAACTATACTTAAAAATTGACCGTGTGCAAATTCCTGCTCATGGCGAAGGAGTTAGTAAATATATATATCTCTCACTATTAAAAATAGCCTCTAAAGTATTCTTTCAGAATTTTCATATTCTCAATCTTGTATATGGTTTGAAATCTTTTTCTTTTTGATTTGAGACAACCTAGTATGGAGAGGGATGAAATTTGCACTGTAGGAGAGGCCTGAGTGATGTGATATTTTGCCAAAAGTCTTGAACATTATGTAATGAATGAGTAGAATCATTCACTGTGAATTTTATTGTCACACAATACACAAGATCACTCAGTGGCATCTCATTGCTACCTGTGTAATTCCACTGGAGAGGATCTTTTCATGCATATGCAGTAATGTCTGACTGGTTGTCAAATCAGATAAGGGCTACATTACTGGTTCTTGAGATATTAAAAAAATGACTCTCCACTTCTTAAATAGACCTTGGACATGTTATATAGCAGGATTCAGATCTCTCCCGATTTGTGATTTCATTAAAAAAACACACATGTGGCTGGAGAAGGGTAGCATTCGACTGGATGTTAGCCTGACGGCTGCCGCCAAGACAATGAATAAAATGTGTCTTTGCGCAAGAGGCTCTGAGCAGGGCTTCCGGGCAAGAATGCAAGGAATTAATTCAATTTAACAAAATACCCTTTTTCAGCCAATCATAAATCTTCCCCTTAAAAAATTTCCCAGAAGCGACTTGATCCAAAGGGTAGCTATTTAAGCAGCAAAGATCTGCAAAAGAGGAGACTGACCAGAAGGGTGGAAGGATAGAACACACTACGACCATAAAAACTCCTCTGTTCACATCACCTGCTGTGACAACTGCTGACTTGGCTACAACGCCGCCCCATCCATGACTACTACTACTACCACCGAGATCATCTGGTATCCTTACCACCCTTATACCACCATATCCACGAAGTGAGTTCCTTAACTTACAACGTACGTGACCGTACATGAACTCTGGTTTCACACGCACACATCGATTCACTCTTTCACTTGATATTGTATACTACAATTTGTACAGTTGATTCTTTGTTTTATTGCCTTATTTTTTATTCAGTTAATATAATTGTTTAAAACTTTCAACCTGTGTTTGTCTTTTCCTTGTCACCATATGCTAAATATAACAGACACACATGTGCATCTCTCCACAAAAAAAAAATTATTAATTATTTCTTGTAGAAGTCATAACCCCTAAACATAAGTTAAATAACATGTCATTTCATATACAATTTGACCTGTAGGTCTATATAACAGCAGTCAGGTAACACTTAAAACCATTCTCCAACAGTGATTATATTAAGAGATGCTACCATTACCCAGGAATCCAGCAGTGTATTCATTTGCAGCTTCTGTTGTTGCTATATTTTAAAGTGGCTAAGATTAAAATGACAATTCCAGAAATTTTTTGAGCAAATTTTGGTTCTAAAAAAGGCAAAGAATGGTATTTTTATGCCTCCTGCAAACACTAAATTAAAAAAAGAATGCCCCTCAAGCTTGATGTGCCCAATGGAAGAGAGAAGAGGGTGAATTGTAGATTTGTGGCTAAAACAGACTGTCTTATATACAGGCGAATTTCCAATTGATCAAGAGTAATACTTTAATCTGTAGATCAGTCAACCAAGAGTTTGTTGGTTAGGCCTAGAATATGCAGACTGCATCTCCTGCAGAGAGGTAAGCCCCGCCCCCCACTCACCAAAAAAGTGTGTCCTGGGTCAGACATAAAACTGCATCAAGTGGTGAAGTTCTAGTTCTGAGGAGTGAGGAGTCACTACTTTATTACCATTATCCAGAATGGTAATAATTATTAACATTAATTTTAATATCAATAAACTACAGATTTCTCTTTGATGGTAAAAAGTGGAATCAAATAATAAAGTATTACAATTAGATAAAAATAATGATTTGCAATACATTAATACTAAAAGTGTCATGAAAAAGGTAACATCAAAGATTGATGTTTCAACCTTAAAATTTTCCCATGTTTTTGTTGGAGGGAGGGGACTTAAAGGGAATTTTCAGTTACTTACCATGTGAAAAGTTTTAGGGATTCAAGAGTACAACTGCAAATTTCAGCAGTGCTCATGGCATGCGACTTACCCTCAAATTTTCTCAAAAGGATGATGACAAAGAAAAAAGTGGTTACTCGAGACCATATAATTGCTGGAAACAAGACTGAACTTGCAATTGAATAACCCAACAAAGATTGATGTGGCATAAAACTTATCAACCAACCAACCAACTTAGGTGCAAAAAGAAAAATATTTTACTTGAAAATAATGAGATTTAGGAGCATTTCACTTTTTAACAAAAACTAAGAAAATGAAATTATAAAGAACAAACTCAGTAGGATTAATTGAGCCCTATTGTCACAGATTTTCTATAGGAGTAATTTAACCCTATTTTCCAACAATTCCAATAGGATTAATTGAGCCCTATTGTCACAGAATTTCTATAGGAGTAATTTAACCCTATTTTCCAACAATTCCAATAGGATTAATTGAGCCCTATTGTCACAGAATTTCTATAGGAGTAATTTAACCCTATTTTCCAACAATTCCAATAGGATTAATTGAGCCCTATTGTCACAGAATTTCTATAGGAGTAATTTAACCCTATTTTCCAACAATTCCAATAGGATTAATTGAGCCCTATTGTCAAACAGTTTCAATAGGAGTAATTTAGCCTTGTTGTCCAAAAGAGCTATAAAACAAGCTTTTCAAAGCCATTTTTCAAACATTTAAGGGAACACTACAAAGATGAAATAAAACAGCTTGGTGGCAATTGAAGGCTTGAATCTGTTTTGGGTACATATCTATATATCAATAATTTTTTTTGCATACAGTTTCAGGTATTTTCAAACAGATCTATTTGACCCACATGTCAGAGTCAACATGGTAGTAAGGAAATTGAACTGATGACATCACCCTCCCTAAAGCTCCAGAAGTGAAGCCTCACCACTGGATGCAGTTTAGTTTCAATCACTGGTTTTTATTTGATTATGAACCATACATTCCCTAAGTTAAAGATTTTGTACATTGAAAACTTAGGTAATTAAATGTTGTTAGCCATAAGTTTTGATAATGTTAGAATACTCTAAGTTGACATTAAAAATCTTTTTTTCAATGAGTAGTTTAGAAACATACCTTGAATAATAAATCAAACTTACCAAAAATTTCAGCACTTGATCAAATGAAGTGAGAACTGTTGTACCTGTCAAAAAATAAACGTTTTTTATTTATTCAAGTTCAATCTTTAAAATTAAAGGTCAGGAAATATATATATATATATATATACATACTCAGAATTTCATGGTTTGAAAGATACATGTTCAATATAAGATGTGAAATAGATACCCAATATTTATTGGCTTGAAAGACATTTTATCTATGTATATATACACACAAAATAACACACAATATTAGTTGACTTGAAGGATGTGTGTGTGTGTGTGTGTGTATATATATATATATATAGAGAGAGAGAGATAGTAAAAGTAATAAAAAAAAAACCATACATATATTGCTAATAGTAGGTTCACATTTGCATCACCATTTGGAGATTTGATGTTTTTGTGTGTATATATATATATATATAATGTATTTCTATTTTAGCTTAATCCCTAACCAAAAATTCTTTTTCCATTTTTTCATTTTTTTTCCAGAATGATTTAATAAATAAAACATGTATTTATGCAAATTTTATTTGGTTGTGTGGATTTTTAATTCAATAAAATGTAGTTTGCCCAACCCTCTTTGGTCAGCTTCATCCTAATGATCCAGAAAGGTGAAACCTAGTTTATTAGGTACTATATATATATATATATATATATATATACATATATATAATTTCTGGTTCGGAAATTAAAAATTGAGAAAATTTATATAAAAAATTAGAACAGTTTTTTTTAAATAAATATTTAATGTCTGATCAATAGTAAACATTCTAAAGCCTCATGATAATAAAAAATAACAAAAATATAGCCTAAAATCAACACTTTTATACACAAATAACAAAATAGAAACAAAACTATATATAAAAAACAATAGTTTAAAAGAAAATGTTGGATAAAAAGTGCTTAAATGCCAGCAAGCAAATACAAAAACTAATGAATATGTTTTAACTAAGGATGAAGGTATTATTCACAGAAGGTGAAAGGATAGTGAAGTAATAATACATCAGTGTATATATGTCTACACACACACTAC